>JAFBJW010000284.1:55000-246761 GCA_016785235.1 Pseudorhombus dupliciocellatus
TTGTGTCGCCCCGCAGCCGCACGCGGACGCGTCGTCCCGGGCGTAAAAGTGGATTCTTGCGCGTTGGCAAGTTGACCCGCAACAGCGTCGTTTGCACACACACGCGATTAGCCGCACTAATTCTTTTGTTGGGCGCACACTGGGCACTGCGCGGCGCATTGTTTGCGAGACAAGCAGCGCCACTTTCATCCGGGATGTGCGCAAAAACGCAGCCGCCGCGGACCGCAGTCCTCGGCGGGTTACTACACTGTTGACTCCGGCCGGGACTTGTCCTAACGTCACCTCGGGAAGTGGCACGGCGGCTCCCGCACGGAGCCGTGTGTGCGCGGAGGGCGCGTGGCGCCACCGGGTGAAGTTGCGGGTGGTGCGGCTCCAGCCTTTCTAATGTGCGGGCTTTGGACACGGTGTCGCTTTTTTTGGGGAGGGGAGATTGGCAGCGGATTCAAGATGAAATCCATGATGGCACTTCTGCTCCTCCTGCTCCTCTTTGCTCTTCTTCCTCCTCCCTGCTCGCGCACTCGGCTTCCCCCCTCCCTTAATCTTTTGTATAGAAAATTTAGGAACAAAATGGAGCAGGGCAGAGAGGGGGAGAGGGAGATGAGCTGACATGACACAACCCCCCGACTTCTCCAAACTCCCTCCCCGCTCTCCTCGCCTCCTCCCCGGGGCTCGCGCTCAGGCTGCGGCCGCTCCGCTCACCGGCGCATTGTTTGTTGCCGCTGATTTATTCCATTAATGTGCCTCTAATTGAGATGGCCGCGAGAGAGGGAGCAGACGAGGAGGGGGAGGGGGAGGGGGGGCTGAAAATGGTTGCACGTTATTGACGCACATCACTGGGGCGCGGAGGAAATTCCTCTCGAGATAAGGCGCAGACGTGTCATCTGGGCTCGAGCACGCGGCCCGTCGCCCTCCCTGGATCCTCAAATGGCCCGTTTTCCACATCCAGCCCGAGCGTGACACTTCTGAGCGCGCGTGCACGCTGGAAGTAGGTTGACGCGGCTCGTCACTGTGCCTCCCACCGCGGGCACGGCTGCACTTTTTAAACGTGTGATCGGGTTCAGAGGTCACAGCAGGCCCCGCCCCCTCTGATCAACGGAACAAACCAAACCTCAAACTGCTTCTTGTATCACAACTGACGTCTCCCTGGATCCAGACCGATCCAGACTGAGGCCCCGAGCTTCATGTCAGGACACTGCTGAGAAAACTTTTTCTTTTTGCCAGCAACTCACAAAACAAACGAAATATTTTATTGGAACCTCACAGCTTGACCTCTGCGACCCTCAGACCGAACTAACCCCAACCCTTGAACCATGAACTCAAACCTCTGAGCTAAATGTTTCATCCACAGCGTCAAAGCATCTTTCAGTTTAAAATAGAACGTATAATAATATTGTGCGTGGTTCATGATGTCACCGAGCGTCATGGAGGATCCGCTCTACACGTACGTGACCGTTTCAAACCCTAATGAATCCAGACTCTGTCCGACCCTGTGGAACGCCGGTGCCTCATTCACCGCCCGCTCTGCTCATTACGCTCAAGTACCCCCCCATCCCCCCACCCCACCCCCTCTGGTCTTTGTACATACTGTACTGTACTCGAGGCCCCCCCCCCCCATCCAGGTGGCTCCCGGGGGGGTGGAGGAGATTGTAAGCGAGGGAGAAAGAGAGAGAGTAAAAAAGGGAGAGGAGTGCAGCACCAATCAAGGCCTCTGATTGATATAATTGGGTCATTAGCGCGCTGTGGGAGCGGCACCTGCTCGCCCTCGCCGCCGCCGCCCGGGATTCGCCTGAATTCAGAGCACCGGGTCTGAAATAGTTCAGCGCTCAGTTAGCGGACGACGCTAAAGATGCCCCTGCCCCGGGTCAGGGGTCAGGGTCCACCTGCAGGGACCCTGTCTGTGTCCACTGTCCAGGGAGGCGTGACCCCCCCGACCCTCGACGTCATGCACGTGCGGCGGCGCAGGGAGCCGCTGCTTCTACCCTCCATGTATGTGAGGCTCCTAATCCACAAGGAGGTCACAGGGCAGGGGTCAGCGTCCCAGGGGCTTCTGGGTAGTGGGCGCCCTCCCTGAGGGTTTTTTTTTTTATCGGAACCATAATACGACAGAGTTTAATTTTAGATGGCGACAGGGGAACAGCTGCTCAGGTGGGAGGAGGAGATAAACCCGCTGACGCTCTCCTCTCAGACCCGGCTGCGCTCGGCGAGCGGCGATGACATGACAGGAAGCAGCAGCGTGGAGGTGGTCCCGCCCCTCACCTGACCCAGGAGCCATGGCTCAGGCCGACCTTTGACCACAACACGGCCGTCACCATTAAAAACCAAGGGCGAGGGGGGGGGGTTCAGGGAAAGGTGAAGTAGAGGAAATGAATGCCGTGTGTGGGGAAGCTCGCCACATGACCACGCCATAAAAAACCACAGCGCCAAATTATACAGCACCGCACACAGAGCGCCCCCCCCCACCAGGGACACCTCCTCTCACATGAGGGTCCATCGCAGACACACACACACACGCTCCACTGGGCAGGTCAGACCTGAGCTCCGCCCCCACAGGTTTAGAAGCCTCCGCTTCGGTGTCTTGGGGGGGGGGCTCAGGTGCAAGTGGGCAGGCAGTGTCAGGCTCCGCCCCCTTGCATATATGGTTAGTAAAGGTTTGGACAAACCAAGATGGATGATCATGATGTCAAAATGGCGGCAGGTGGCGTCACCGTGACGTCATCACCCTCCAGACAACACACCTGATCACACGCACCGTGATGACGGGCGTGAGCGGCGTTCCCACCCTCACGTGTGTAATTACAACGTGTGATGCGAGCGGCGTGCTGGGACGTGCACGATATTTACACAGTGACTCCACCCCCCCCCCAAAAAAAAAAAAATAAACGTGTCTGAACATATTGTGCTCCTCCTGCTCCTCCTGCTCCCCTGGAACTATTGAGGCATGTCTCAGCCCCCCCCCCCCACTCTACACACACACTGGAAGTTACCACGTTGACCCCAGCGAGAGACGGGTAGTGCACGTTACCTGCGTGCTACCAACGTGCAGCCTCATTAAACATTCATCTCTCTGAAGGATTTTTAAAACCTCATCCCTCCCTCGCCGCCCGTCTCCGTCCAGTTGAAACTCAGCTGACCCACTGGGCCCATTAGCACCGTGTGTGTGTGTCCAAACACTCAGCAGCCTGATTCAGTGACACACACACACACTCACACCTGCATCCTTTGCTGCACCTCTTGGCGTGGCGGGGTCGTGGGTTGGCGACGGCGATGCACGGTGATGATGGCGGTCATGTGACCCCGCCTGTGTGTGTGCTGACTCCTCAGATGTTTTTTTTTTTATAAATCTGTTGTTCTGTGTTGATGTTAATCTGCAGGCTCCGCCGCTCTGTTCCAGCACGTCTGCCCCCCCCCCCCCAGCGCCACGTTGGCGATCACATTAAATCGTTTTCATTCACACGGCTTCCGACGCTTCTTTCTGTTCACGCTCGCTGCACTGTACGTCCCCCCCCCTCTTTCTTTCTGTCCCTCCGTCTTTCTCGCTCCTCGCTCCTCGCCATGTTGGCAGGGCCCGAATCGACCAGCTGATATCAGCATTCCCTGGCACCCGGCCAACTGGCAGCACTGCAGGAGAGACAGAACGAGAGAGAGAGAGAGAATGAAAGAAAATTAGTGAATAATAGACGGAGAGAGGGAGGGGGGGAGGGGGGAAGAGAGGGGGATGGGAGGAGTATGAATCAGGGGGAGAAAGAAAGGAGGCAAAGGAAGACGGGGAGAGGGAGAACAATCATGGTGGATTAAGAAAGGACGGAGTGTGTGTGTGTGTGTGTGTGTGTGATATCCCTGTGAGTCACAGCCGAGCTAAAATGTCAACTGGCTACATGAGAATCTCTTTGTCATGCAGCCACACACACACACACACACACACGGATCATGCAGACGCTGAAGTCACGCCACCGCCACATGAATGTGGGCGGGGACACCTGCGAGCACAGATGTGCCGCTGTTCCGCCACCATGATTGACGACCTTTTGTTTTTGTCGCCTCTGCTGCGACGGCCCACGTGCACGGACCCGGCGCAGTCGATGCAAACTGCTGTGCACCGGGAGCGTTTGGGCGCGCTTTTCGCCGCCGCCGCCGCCGTCATGTCAGGGCGGTAAACAGTGACACGCTAACGCGCGAGCAAGCGTGACGAGGCAGGAGCCGCCACGCCCAGGCTGCAGATGGAGCAAACATGGCCGTGCATACGTGCACGGTGGCGGTTGAAGCAGAAACGCTGCTCGTGTGTGAGTGCACAGGAAGGGCGTGAGGGGAAGTCCAAACATCACGCGCCCATCCTGTTTGGGACAGTCCATGTCCTGTGGTGGGAGTGCCCTGGACTCTCAGTACGCAGCAGTACGCAGCAGTACGCAGCAGTACTGCGAAGGCCGCAGAGCAGGTGTACACCTGTCACACAGCGACCGAGCAGGAAATGAACTTCTGCTCGCCGCCGTCATTCGTCACATCCGTGTTGTTAGTGATGGAGGGAAAAACCATTCTGTGCAAATTGCTTTTTATCCTTCTCTTTGCAGAGATGTGATACTCGCTGTGAAACATTACTCCTACGTTAGCGCTAAGCGGTGGAGGAAGTACTTGTACACGGGAGGGGAAAAAGGAAAAGAGGAGTAAATATAACTGAAGTACTTGTTGAGTTTTTTCCCTCCCTCTCACGGTGGAATACTTCAAGAGTAGAAAAACCCATAAAAGAGGAAACGCTGCGTCTCATCCGTCACTGTTGAAGTTTCTCTGTGAATCTCAACTCCGATCCGTTTGATTTCTTTTAATTGCGAACGAGTCATCAGTTGTTTTCTGCGTTTGTTTTTCTTCCCAGAAAATTAAAGGAGGACGCCGCCACGGAAGAGAGTCCCGCCTCCGCCGAGACAACAGAGAATGGCATAGGATCACACGCGCCGCTGGTAAACCGCCGCCGTTGCACCAACGCTCGTTAGACGACTGAACACGCGCTGCAGATTTAAACCCGTCCGTCTCTGTGTCCCCCCCCCGACAGAGGATGGATTCTCCGCCCGAGTGTGTGTTGTCTCTCTCCTGTGAGCAGCCGCGGTCTCCCCCGACGCTGCCATCCCTAGACCACAGCCCGCAGCCGCAGTCCCCTCCCACCCAGCTGTCTGTCCCCAGCAGCCCCGGCGTCCTGCCCCAGAGCCCGGACACCACGCCGTACTTCCCCCTCTCTCCCTTCCCCCTCCACGACGCCGACGAAGACGAAGGCGATGACGAGGACGGGCTGGACGGAGTCCCTCCGTCCCCGACCCCGGCGGTGGCGCTGTTCCCTGGAGGCGGGGGACAGGAGGCCGGACGCAGCCCCTGTTTGGACTCCTCCCCTCCGGCGACGCCCTCAGCGCCACTGCTTGGGTTCGAGACCCTGGAGCTCGCCCTGTCCTCCGGGCCGAGCGGCACCTGCAACGACGAGCTGGACCTCCAGCTGTTCCAGAAGGACACGGTCAGCAGGGCCGTCCCTGGAGTGGGAGGGGCCTCAGCGGGGCCCGCCCTCAAGTTTCCCTGTCACGTGTGCGGGAAGAGATTCCGATTCCAAAGCATCTTGTCTCTTCACGCCCGGGCCCACAGTCTGGACCGAGACCGCCGCGCGTCGGCGCTCTACCGCAGCCGACTCCCCGCGGCGCCGCCGAAGCAGCAGCTCAGGGTCCAACAGGGTCACAGAGGTCACGCGAACCAGCGCCTCCTGCCGGGGACGCTCATCCAGCACCTGATCGAGGAAGAGCGTGAGGTCAAAGGTCACGACGAAGGCCTTCAGGCAGACCACGCCCCAAACTGTTTACTGGACGACAGCACGCCGCTGACCCCCCCACTCACCGAGGACCCCGTCTCTGTGACCTCTCCCTACTACTCCGCCGCCGGGGAGGGGGCGTCGACTCCCACAGCGCCGACCTATCGTTGCCACGCCTGCAAAGGAAAATTCCGCACAGCTTCAGAACTGGCGCGCCACGTGCGCATCCTCCACAACCCGTACAAGTGCACGCTCTGTCCCTTCTCTGCCAGCCAGGAGGACAGCCTGGCGTCTCACCTGCAGGAGAGCCATCCTTCTCTAGAGGCTCCTCCCCTGCCGGCGGCCTTCAGCTCCAGGCCGATCATCGCGACCCCTGACACGCCCGTGCCCACCCCGACCCACACCCCGGCCCCGGCCTCCAGCGCGCCACAGGTGGCGGCGGCGGCGGCGGCGGCGTCCTCCTCGCTGCCGGCGTTTCGCTGCGAAACCTGCGGCCAGCGCTTCACCCAGTCCTGGTTCCTGAAGGGACACATGCGAAAGCACAAAGACTCCCTGGACCACAAGTGCCAGGTGTGCGGCCGCGGCTTCAAGGAGCCGTGGTTCCTCAAAAACCACATGAAAGTTCACCTGAACAAACTGGGACTGAAGGCGGGGCTGGGGGCTCTGGGGGGGCCGGGAGGGGCTACTCAGCCAGGCAAAAGCTCCACAAGTAACCACTCCCTCAACGCCCTCTACTCCAGCCTCCTCCTGGCCCAGCGAGGGGGCGGCAGAGGTGGGAGGTCAGACCGGAGCGCCGGAGGCCGGCTTGGGGCGGGATCAAGCAAGTCGGCCATCCTGGGATACCTGGGGCTGCCCAGTGAGGGCAGCGGCGCCAGCTGCATGGAGAGGCTTCAAGCGGTGGCTCAGGTGGCAGAGATGGGGAACGGCGGCCTAGGAGGCGGAGCCGTAAGAGCCCCGGGAGACGCCGCGGCGTCGGCGTCCGAAGGAGAGCAGGCGACGTGGTGGCAGCTGGTGGCTCGCAGCCTGGCGGTCGCTCAGCAGCAGCAGAGGCCGCAGCAAGGTCAGCGAGGGCCGGGCCGCAGCTCCGTCATCGCCGAGCCTGACCAAGGAAGACCGTACCTCGGAGGCCTCGACCCCAGAGAGGAGCCGGGCGCCGGCGGCCCGTGGGAGTGCCCCGACTGCGGGAAGCTGTTCCGCAGCCTGCAGCAGGTGGTGGTGCACGCTCGCGTTCACACCCAGAGGCCCCAGAAAGGGAGCGGAGGCGAGGTGGAGGGAGGCGGCGCTCGGCGCGACGGCGAGGGGAGGCAGGAGTCGCAGCTTCACGGCGGCGGATCCCAACCAGCGGGAACAGCACCGGGGTTTCCCGCCGTCATCTCAAGCTTCAAAGGTACGGTCGCACCCGTTGGTTTGCTCACGCGTGTGTTGTTTTAACTCCGCCTTTAACGCCACCTCCTGCACACTGTTCTCTCTCCTTGCAGAAGAAAACGGCTCCACGGCCGTCGCCTCCTCACCGTCGGTTTCCATCAGGGAGCGAGTGCGTGGTCGAGGAATCAAAGACTGCCCGTACTGCGGGAAAGCCTTCCGCTCCTCGCACCACCTCAAAGTGCACCTGAGGGTTCACACAGGTGAGGAGCTTGTGACCCGCCCCCTGGAGGGGGAGTGTCCTGATTAAATTCAATGAATGGTGGCGACCGCGGGGCAGAGACTCCACACCTCACATTTTAAAACAAGCCTTAAAAAAAAAAAAAAAAACTAAATCCAAATCAAAACAAAGAGCTCCCAGCCCTCTCTCTCTCTCTCTCTCTCTCTCTCATTAACCATCCACACTCATCAGACTCGATCTACGTGGTCAGTGATTCACGTTATAACGCGCCCCACCCCCCCACCCCCCCAGGACGCCGCTGCCCCTGCAGACGTTTGTACTTTGCTGCGGGAATAAAAAGTGCAATGGGATCAGTGAGCTCCTCCAGTTCATGGTCCCCGTGTCACTGGTGATGGAACACTGCCATCTACAGCGCTCGCTCTGCACTGCTCCGCCCCCTGACTCCAGCTCTGGATCTCAAACCAATCACAGTCAGGGACCATGAACAAAGAGCCGTGTGACGTGTCATTTGTTTGCTGGCTGACGCATCGCTGTCCTCGTTCTGTTTCTTCCAGGTGAGAGACCCTACAAATGTCCCCACTGTGACTATGCGGGGACCCAGTCGGGCTCCCTGAAGTACCACCTGCAGCGGCACCACCGGGAGCAACGCAACGCCCTGTCGGCCTCGTCCAACTCCTCCTCCGCCGGCCTCGGCCTGACCTCGGGATCCTCTGGGCCGGCCAAGCAGCGCCGACCCCAGGCCAACCACTGCCCCGTCAGCAGAGGGCCCCCAGACGGCCCCGCCTCCCGGCTCAGCCAGCAGTCCTGGCTCCTGGGGCTTCCGGACCAGCGAGAGAACCGCAAGGCCTTGGCGGCTTTGAGGGATGTGGACTTGGAGACCCAGTACAGGTACCTGTCCGGGGTGATGGGAGCGCTCTACCAAGGTGGAATGGAGGGGGGCTGGATGAGAGAGTCCCCCCCACCAAAGGCCCCCAAAGTGTCCCGGCGTAAGCCCCTGACCACGAGCCGGATGGTCCAGCTTTCCAGCGACAGGGACAACCCCGCACCTGCGAGTCAAGATGGCGGCTTTGAACCCCTGGATCTGTCCCGTCGCCCCTCCCCAGGGGTCGGGGGGATGGAGGAAGATGGCGTCATGAGCGTAGGGGAGGGGGGGGTGGTCGATGGCGGGGATCATTCCTCAGGGGTCAAACTGAGCCAGTGTCTGTTCTGCCCGTTCCGCACGTCCTCGGCAGAGCTCATGGCCATGCACCTCCAGGTCAACCACACCAGTAAGTCTCGCCGTAAAAGAGGCTCCTCCTCCTTAGATTACGACTCCGCCTCAAAGTCCACCAAGCTCGGGGGGTGGAGGCCTGACGCCGAGGCGGCGCTGGGGGAGTGGTCATCGACCCAGACCCTCAACGGGCTCTCAGAGGGTCGAGCAGGACGCCCTGGCCCGGTCGCCAAGAATGTACGGGACGGTCTGGGGCTGAAGCTGGAGGAGGAGGAGCAGGAGGAGGAGGAGGAGGAAGAGGAGGACCTGGAGGAACATTTGGAGAACAGCAGCAGCGAGGACTCGCAGGACCAGGACCTGAGGACGTCTCTGGCTCTGTCCGCGGCCCTGGCGGAGGACGAGGAGCGAGTCTGACGCTGCGGCCGAAGAGGATCGATGAGGTTTGAAGGTCAAATGAAGAATCGCCCCTTTCACACTTTCACTTCTGGAGAGACGGGCGGCCGCTCCCTCTCTCCAGCTGTGAAGGTGGTTTTACCTCAGCTCCACCAGCGTCCTGATGCTTCGCAGGATCTTTGGGTGGCGCCCAGACCACCTCCTCTTGGATGAGTGACATCACCTCGGGGCAGAGCTTGCATCATTCCAGAGGCAACTGCGACTGTAACTGTAAATCCCACCTCCCCTCCTCCTCCTCCTCCTCCTCCTCCCAGAACCAGGCGGAGGCGCCGGAGTAGCCTCTCTGGCGTTGGCTGAAGGCGTGAGGGGCGGCAGGCGTTTCCTCTCTGAGCGTCACTGCCTCGTCTGTCTGAAACGTGTTTTTAGATGATTGTCCTCAAAGAAAACATTTGTAACTTTCGGTTAGTGCCTGTTCGCGTGCTGTGTGTCACGGAGGGAGGCGCCCGCGGCGCCGGCAGGTCCCTCCGTCTTATCTGAATATAAACGAGTTAAGTACAGTATATTTGTTCAAAGTGGTTCTAGGTCGTTGTGAATAGTTCAGTTGTAAAAGAAGCGCTCGGCGGCTCGGCCGGAGAAGAAAAGTTAAAAAAAAGAGTCGCGATAGAGGAAGCCGACGCCATGGTGCCGACGCGTTCGAACGGTTCAAACGGTTCAAACGCCGGACGCCGCTCGAGCCCTCGAACACAATCAGCCGACGCGTTGCTTGACGACTCGGCGGCGGCGCGCAGGAGAAGAGTCGCGGTAGAAACAGGAGGAAGACGCTCTGGTCTGGAGAAGACAAAAGACAGCGGTAGGAGTAAATATTAAAACACTAACAGATGCGTAGACATCCCAGTAGAATACGTGTAGCTTTTGTAAAGACGAGAAGAAGAAAAAAAAAAAGACGAGACTTGTGTTTATTTTCGTTTGCAGATTCTTACAGAAAAGGTTATGGACGCAGGTGATACTGACTCGAACGATGTGAGACTCGTGGGAATGTTTCTACAGAGCACTGTGCAAGGTCTCCCTTCCCTGAGTAGCCGTGTTTATTTTGGATCTAAACGTCGTGTGAAGCTGTGGTTTGTCACATCGATCATCGCCGTCACGTTCAAAACGAGCGCCGCTGCCACGGAGCGCTGGGGCCGGATCCAACACTTAGTTTGAATTCATCTCACATTCTGACGTGATTTCAGTCTTTTCTTTCTCGTCGTAGACTTAAAACGCTCAACATTCCCACGCTGACCTCAGACCATCCGCTCGCTGGCCCCGGTGCTCTGTGGTACCCACGCTGTACTGCAGTACCGATGACATCATCGTGTATGTACGGAAGCGATGTCCCTGGACTGGACCACACCTGAATGTGCATTAGTGTGTCTCGGTCGGTTTGTAGAGCACCTTATGAGTTGGTAGCGTAGTCCCTTAGTGGTGTCTCCTGAACAACTACTGTCAACGCCACCGTGCCTTCTGTTTCAAGCACTTCCTGGTGTATTTTGTAAAACTCACCAAAAGCACTTAGCCCATCTCCACTCTCTCTCTCTCTCTCCCTCTCCCTCTCCCTCTCCCTCTCCCGGCCCGTTTGGCCTTAAACGAGGTCACTCGACCTGGAACCGTTCGAGGAGCGAACCTCTGTGAACCAAAGCCCGAGTCGAACGCTGATGGATATTTAATCTGTGACAAAATCTGTCCACAGCGACACTAAAGTTGAGAAAACTATAATTCACTCTCCGTCCTCCTCCTCCATGTCCCTCTCTCGTCCATCTCTCTCTCTCTCTCTCTCTAGCACCACTCGAAGGTGACGTGTACTATCTGGTATTGAGGCCTTTATTAGATTTTTATTTCAGTTGGTGTGGTGTTCGTTCGATGCCGTCGAGATGGAAAACGCTCTTGTTCTTACGATGATGGTAATTATTATTATTATTATGGTTTTGGCATTATGGTTAAAAAAGAAAAGAGTTAAAAAACAAGAGACATGTGTTGTTGAATGTTGTACAGATAGAAATAGAGATGTTGTGGTTTTTTTTTTTTAAAGAGAGCACAAACCTGAGGGAAGGCCCCTCCCACTCCTCCCAGGGGCAGATGGGAATAAAATAAAATGCCAACGACAAAAACCTTCGCGGCGGAGCCTTGAATGTAACGATCTGACCCGGAAGAGCTGAAGCAGCGCGCGACTAAATTCAAGAGAAGAAGAGAGTTCCTCAAATCAAGCTGCTTCTGTCAAAACTGCTGAAAAAGCTTTTTGCACTTTTCTTTAAGTGAAGCTGATGAGCCGCACCTTTGCCCTGATTCTAAATCAGCCGGCCGCAACCAAAAGGAGCATTAATATTATTATTATTATTGTGATTATTTAACGTGTCAGTCTGGAGCGGAGGGGGCCACGCTGGGTTTGGGCTCTCGTGTAGTTGACTGCCATTGCAGTGAGGGAAACTGATCTAACATAGTAGTGACTAATATGACTTTGTGGACAGATTAAAAAAAGAAAAAAGAAATAAAAATGAAACACATTAGAGATAAATAAACACAAACAAAAGGAAGCCAGTGTCTCTTTCTTGTGTCCTCGCGCACGTCACGTGTCACTGGTGTGTGTTTGTGATGCTGCAGCCCAGCGGCTGGAGAACAGCTCTGCCGCCATCTGGCGGCTGAGGATGGCGCTGCAGTAATGTGTGGAATAGAGGCGCCTACCTGATTATAATAATAATAATTATTATTATTATTATTATTGATTTGAAGGACACTTCCTCAGATTCACTGGTGTTGGACAGGTGGACTCACCTGTGTCTGCAGGACCTTGATGCCTCGGCTCCGCCCCCTCCGACTTTGAACGATGCAGCGCGAGCTCTCCTGCGGCGGCGTCCATCTTTGTTTGGGAGAAGAACTTTAATGAGATGAGCTCATCCGTCGCCTCTTCATAAGCACAGGTGCATTATGGTATTTTCCTTTTCACTCTTATGTTTCGTGAAAGTGACAGGAGGTACAAGTACATGGCTAAATACTCCAAGTACAACCTCACCAACTGTCAAACAGCAAAACGACTCAGAGCAAAGAAGAAGAAGAAGAAGACGCCGGTCCAGATGCTGACGGGTCAGAACCAGCTGTTGGACTCATTCCGAGAGGAATAGACTGAATCTGTATCTTAATTCTATAAAAAAAAAACCATCTATGTGGCACATTGTTCTCATTAAACTGTGCAGGTAGTTCAAACTAATCATAGAACTAATGGTTTTATGGTTTAAAGAGACGATGATGAAGGTGAAGCCCTCATCCCTGCAGCTCCCTGGAGACGGAGGAGAGCGAGTGGGCGAGCGAGCGAGAGAGAGAGAGAGAGAGAGAGAGAGAGAGAGAGAGAGAGAGAGAGAGAGAGAGAGAGAGAGAGAGCTCCCCTACATCATCTGCACCGGAGGAGGAGCAGAGCATCACTTCACTCCGGATCCTCCACAGGCGGCGGTGCGCTCCTCTGCTCCTCTTCCTCCACCAGCGGCTCCTCGCGCTCCCCGCGGACACTGAAGAAGACAAGAGAAGACATCAAGTGTCACTTCTGCTGCAGAACTGCCCGCGCGCACGTTTCCAAGATGAGCGAGGTGAGTGCGCAGCGCGCGAGTCCTCTTTCATGCAGTTGGCGGGTTGTTTTACGCGCTGCGGTCTCTCTCTCTCTCTCTCTCTCTCTCTCTCTCTCGCACCTGTAAGGATGATAAACCTGCCTTGATCTCCCCCCCCCCCCCCGTGCATGCGGTGCGCAGACAGACGCTTTAGCGCAGCTCTGGACTCTGGCTCCGGTCCCAGGTCTGACAGAAACACCGCAATGAGCGGAACGGCAGCACCAGCTCACAGCGCCAGTGGGCACCACTGGAGCATCTGGTGGAGCATCACCCCCCCCCACCCACCCCCCCGCAGTGCTGCTGCTCCACATGAATCAAACTTTGAGGCAGGTCCAGGCGTGTGCTGGAGGTTCTATGTTCGCGTCCCTGCAGCTCAAGTTTTTATGTGGCGCTGAGCAGGTTCCTGTGAGCCGGGGACAGGAAGTGGTTCGAGCTGCAGAGGAACCACGTCCGTCCCCGTCTCTCACTCTCGTCCACGGCCGCTGGCGTTCCCCTGGTGAGGACGTCCAGCGGCTGACAGATTCTGAACTTTTCAAACCGCGTCAGGACAGGAAATCCCTCAGAGTTCCTGGCATGGCGGCGAGCGTCAGCAGCAGGAAGTGGCGTCACTCTGAGGTGTCTGCTTCCATCCGCTGCAGGAGCGTCGCCGTGGCAGCGGCGAGCAGATGGGAGGGCGGGCAGCAGACGATGTACATGTGGGGATGGAAACGTAAACACGGGCTGACAGATGGACGCCGCGTCTGTCCGTCACTGGGGCCATGAACAGGAAGCAAACTCCCACACGAGCGGCGAGTCAGAGCGAGGCCACGTGCACGACCTGAGCAGGTCCTCAGAGGGGTAGAGGTTGGACCTGTCCCTCTGTCGCTGGACGTCCTGCTCTGAGACACGAGGACAGTCTGAGCTCCCCAGAGAGACCCCGTCCTCCCCGTCCTCCCCCTCCGGCCTTAAATGGTCCGTCACCTCTGGCGTCCATCCACGCCGTTCTACCTCTAACGCACGCCATGCCGCCAGAGACGCACTGACCCCGGGACCCTCTGCCTCACGTCTCCGTCCTGCAGCACAGAGGACACAGGCAGGAGACGACATACAAATAACTTCTTCTTCTTCATTGGTTTCATGGTTTCAACCAATTTCACTTCATGGACAAACGTTAAATGGGGTAAAAGTCGGCTTTACGGCTTCTAACCAACTTCCTCCACTTCCACTCAAGTGTGTGTGTGTGTGTGTGCGTGTGTCTCCTTTCCTCCTCTTTTATTTCCACCAGCTCCTATTCAACGCCCCCCCTCCCCCCTCCCCCTCCTCCAAAGGCTTCACCGTGTTCTCCTTAGCAACAGCGGCGGGGGCTCGGCGGGTATTAACACTTGCATGCGCACATCCGGGAGCGAACATCTGCACAGCGTGAGGCGCGGAAGAAGAAGAAGAAGAAGAAGAAGAAAAGCTGAGCGGGGGGAGGAGGAGGAGGAGGAAGGGGGGGGTGAGAGGGTTAATTTGTCAGAGCAGGAGCGGGGCCGTGAGTTTGGAGATGTTGCGTAACGTTTGGCGGCGGCTCCGCTCCTGACAGATGTTTGCGGGATTTTCCTTTTGTCCCAGAAATCGAGAATGAAAAAGCGAAAGCAGCGGTGGCGAGGAGCGGCGCCAACCCAGAGGGCTGCAGGTTCCTGTCTCATTAGGCCTGTGATTAACACCGAGCCGCCTGTAATTAGCAGCTCCTCTTTGCCTCCCTGCATCTGTCAGCCCCCCCCCTTCATGGAGGTCTAATCCTTTTATTTCCGTCTATAAATACATTTCTGCTGAGCTTTCAGAGCCTTTTCTTTCTTCTTCTCTGCACGAGGCCCAGCACCCGCTCTGGATGTGTGTTCCCGTCAAAAGGAAACTCCTCCCCCCCCATCATCATCATCACCTTCCTCCTGAAACAGTCTAAACCTGGACGGCCTGGATTAGAAGAGTCCTGCTCTGCTGCAGGGCTTCATGTTGTTGAATCTATAGATTCACGCCGACGGACCCGCTCCTCAGAACGACTTTAAAAACCACAACATCAAACTCTCAGAATAAAACATTTAAAGTACACGAGTGAAATATCTGCAGCGTTCTGCCCGTCGTGCTCGCTCGCCGTCCCCACCTCCCCTCCGGACCCGTGGCGCCCTGCGAGGCTCCGGCCCCACGCAGGCCCGCGCCCGCTGGCTTACATAAAGCCATTAGCGGTATTTTTAGCGGGCAGGTAGAGCGAGCGTGAGGAGGCGGCTCAGCTCACAGAGGGAGGGGCGGCCTTTAATAATACAAGTGGTCAGGAGGTCGGCGCCGGCACCGGAGAGCTCGGTGGCCTCATATGCTAATGGTGACTTTTAGGGGCGGGCAGATGGACTGCAGCGGACGCTCGCGTGGCGACAGAACCTAAAGGCCGTTACGTCAGGCTCTTAGCGGCCATCAGAGTCCATTACAGGTCAAAGGTCATGCCAACCCTCAGCACACGACAGGCCGGGTCATCAGAGCCTGATCCACTTAATGTACAGTCAGAGCAGCGCCGACAGATGTTGGCACAGTCACACATCTGCTCCCCGGCCACACACAGGCCGCCAGCGGGGGGGGCGGGGCCAGGAGAGATGAAGTAGTGGGTGGGCGTTAAATGGAAGGAGAGCGCACGAGGCTAAAAATGTAAGCACTCAAAGTACGAGAGGAGTCAGACGTAACCCTAACGGCTCCTCCACTATATATCTATATTTACTGACTCGTCCCCGGAGACGCTGGTCCATCTGCTCACACAGGACAGACACGTCTTCGATGGACAGAGACGGGGTGTAACTACGGCAACGAGAAACTAGTCCGGTGAATCCATGAGTGAAACACGTATGTAATATTTACCATGATGACATCGGGGGGGGGTGTGACGGAGGTGTGAGGAAACCCGAGCAGGGAGGAGGAGGAAGAGGAGGAGGAGGAGGAGGAGGAGGCACATGCTCGTCCATCTGGACTCATTCAGGCCGGCCGAGTGTTGAGTGAACAGACCGTGTGTGTTCCTCTCTCTCTCTCTCTCTCACCTTCAGTGGCTCCCGGGGGGGGGGGGGGGGTGTTAAAGGGGGGGGTTTGCTCCCCCCCCCCGGCCCCCCCCCCGGGCCCGGGGGCACCCCCTTTACCCCCCCCCCCGGGGGAAAGGAGGGAAACCCCAGACGGGGGGGAGGGGGGGTCATGTCTCGGGGGGGTTAAAGGACGAAGCGGAGAAAGTGGGACACGAGCATGGACGCAGGACAGGAGGGTTACTGTGAGAGGGAGTCAGCGGGGGTCAGAGGTCAGCGTGAGCACAGAGAGGGAGGAAGAGGAGGAAGAGGAGGAGAAGCAGCGTTAATCTCCTGTCGATCAGAGAGCAGCTTCACTGGAGCGAAAGGAGGTTAAGTGCCCTTCAAGAGGGGGGGGGGGAGGTGTAGTTGGAGTTTTCTGACACGCAGAGCGAGGAGCTCCCCGCAGCCGCTCGCTCACTCGCTCCTGTAAACACACGTGGGGGGGGGGCTCGACCCTGGTGACCTTTGACCTGAGACGAGTTAATTAACCTTTAACCACGTCGGGAGGTTTTAGTTCAAGTTCAACAGACGTGACGTCCACACACGTCCACAGTCAGCGTCAGGGGTCGTCCTCCTCCTCCTCCTCCTCCTCCTCCCTCTGAGCTCCTGCGCCTCCTCTCCTCTGCAGTGCAGACTCATATCGCTGCAGTCCGTCTCTCTCTCTCTCTCTGTTGCAGTGCTGCAGTGTCAGAGCTCGTCCTCCTCTGTCTCCTGCCGTCTCTCCCGTGTCTCACGGGGACGTCACGTGCAAATTAAAGGTGCTCGTGTTGAGTCACCTTTAATATTTTATTAATAACTTTTAAAACAATCCCCGCCTCCGCTCCGAGACACTCAAACTGGGCCTGACGTGTCCACCCCCCCCCCTTTGCACGTGCACACACACACACACTCAGTTATTGGCAGGCGCCGTGGCGGCCTCACGCTCGGCTGGACACGTTACGTTCGGTCCATTTGCTGCGTGGATCATAAAGTGCAAAAAGGACGGACGCACGCTGACGTGCGCTGGCGTCCCACAGAACGTTGCATCATGGCAGAACCCGTGTGAGTGTCTCCTGCGAGGTTTCGTCCTCACGCTGGACGTGTCCACCGTGACGTCAGCCGACATCAGACAGCTCATTTATCCTGGCGTCCTGAGTCAGTGTGAGGACAGAGACACGGCGCCCACAGCAGGTCCTCAGAGGACACAGACCGAGGGTTCAACTCACCGGCTGCTGTGTCAGGGCGCCGCTGATGATGTCACGGCCCAGCTGATGATGACGCTTTCTCTCTCCTCTCTGCAGCTGACGTCCTCCAACTCCGCCAACAGCAGCCAGACGACTGCAGCCGACAACAAAGGTGAGTCCACCTGCCCGCCACTTCCGGTCCGCCACTTCCGGTCGGCACGTCACGGAAATGCGGCAGACTTTACGTGAAGCTAACTCTGGCAAACAGCCCAGCCTGACGTCACCTCAGCTAACTCAGCTCTTTTAGGGGGGGCGGGGGTGGGAGCAGGAGGAGGAGCAGAGAGGAGAGAGAACACTCACCGGCTCCGTCAGGCAGGTGGAGGAGTCACAACACAGGAAGCGAGACAGGAAACAGTTGATTGGACACAGGTGGCAGCAAACAGGAAGTGGTCTGAGGAGCTTCAAAGTAAAACAGGCAGCAGCAGGAAGTTTAAATTCCAAACGGCTTTAACAAAATAAAACTTTTATTAAGCTCAAATAAATCTGTAACAATGACATGATTTGTATAGTGCCATTCTATAACAAGAAGAGACTTTATATGAAAAACATTTCATGGATTTACTTTTTTACTTCTGTTCCTTGAAACAAACTTTACTGAAGCGTTTTTGATTTCCTGTTAAAATCACAGGAAACGCCACCGGCCACAGCCCCGCCCCCTCCACCTCTTCTCTTCCTCTCTCTCTCTCTGTCTCCTCTCGCATCAACATTCTGCCACTTTGATTTTCCCTGAGCTCAGCGGCGGGGAGCAGGCAGCGCTTTGGCAGGAGCCACTCGCGCGGCGGCCAAGAAAAGTTGGCGGCTGCTTCAACTTTTGTGCAGCGTTGCTCATCAATAATCAGCCCCGGCGCCGCAGAGGCCCCCGCGATGCGTACTTTGCATTTCCCGCTTCATTTGTCTGCGTTTCAGCTCATGCAGTCAGAGGCTGAAGGGAGGAGCTGCAGCAGCTGTCCCTCCCTGCTCCTGCTCTGTTCTAACCTTTGCCCTTCGCTCTTCCAGAGAAGGCGACGGCGGCGAAGCCTCAGGAGCAGGAGGAGGAGGTCGACATCGACCTGGAGGCGCCGGAGACGGAGAAAGCGGCGCTCGCCATCCAGAACCAGTTCAGACGTTTCCAGAAGAAGAAGAAGTAGAGCGACTGACTGAGGACGGCGAGGGAAATGAGGAGGAGGAGGAAGAAAAAAAAACAGATAAAAACAAACAAAAAAAAACGTTCCGCAGATGTACAGGAACAGGAAACGACCGAGACGAGTGGTTCAGGTTTTATTGTCACATTATGCAAAGCGACGAAGATCAGGAGGATGAGGAGAGAGAAAAGGAATTATAAACTAGCATGACGAAATACTGTAACCTCCCTTCGCAAATGACCCCACATGACCCCCTTTGTCTCCGCCCCGTCCCGCAGACACACCACACGGCACAAAACAAGACACGCCTTCCGCCGCCGGCCGACACGACGAGCACACGGGCCGGACCGGAACGCACAGAAGGCGGCAAAGCACACGCTCTGGTTTCCAGAAACCCGACCCGGCGAGGCCTCAGGTGTAAAACCACCTCCGGGCCGGATATCGGACGGCGCCCGCCGGCTTGACCTCACACGTGGCGGAGGCGGCGGTCAGAGGCAGTTTGCCGCAGGCCCGATCAATACCAGATGGAAAGTAGGCAGCCGCTCGCTCATTAGCGATCATTGAGCGTTCACAGCGTCTGCGTCTTTTCACGCTCCCCCGGTGACACCCGACGCCGCCGCCGCATCAGTGAGCGCCAGCGGAAATTCACTCAGATATTCAAACTGCTCGTTTAGAGCGCGGCGTGTCACCAGAGCTGAGGAGAACGCGTGTGATGAATAATCCACGACTAAACCGACACCCGGAGGCGGCGGCGGCGTGGAGCAGGAGTCGCGGCCCGGCGGCCTCACGCTCTCGAGTTCATCCTGTTCCGTGAAAATCCAACCGTGTCGGAACTGACCGGCACGGCCGTCAGAGTTGATTAACTCCAGGTCTTTCAGCCGCCTCTCACGCTGCTCTTCATCCGGCGGAGTGTTCCTCGGTTGTCATGGGGACGTGGTGCGATGTGACAACTGAGCCGTCGCCATGACAACGGAGCAAACTCCACTCAGCTCCCGGGGAAGAAAAACAAACGGCGAAGGGACCTTATAGCGTCGAATTTGAAACGCCGTTTCCAGCGTGGAGCTGTGGCGAGAGGAGGCCGGAAACGCGTCGCCGCGGAGACACCGGACACGTGCGCTCACTTTGGCGCTCAAGGCCTTTTCACCGCCGGCGAGGCCACTGACGCAGAAGCAGTTCGCTAATCGACACCGCGGCGTCGTGTTGCATCGCCTCCTCGAGTCACGCCGCGTCCTTAAATAAACTCCATGATGGCGATGATGGCGAGCAGAACCTGAGCCCCGTGACCTTCAGATCGGAGACGGAAATCAATCAAAATGAAGCACACACACACACACACACACACACACCCTCGATGTTGGTATGTAGCACAGACTCACGCTCCACTGCTTGAATAATAATAACCCCCTAATTACCAGAATTATTATTGGAATGTAACCTCTTTTCTATTTCGAGGACGAACCAAAAAAAAAAAGGCAACCAGCACAAGCCGGCCGCCGTCCCGGCCGCCTGCTCGCTCCTCCTCCTCCTCCTCCTCCACCTGAGTTTCGAACCCTTTTCTCCCCCGTAACTGGATTGACACGGTTTTCAGATCGTTTCCGACGCTACGCGTGGCGGCAGGGCCTCGGGCGGATCGGCTGTGGCGGGTGGGGGCGTGGCTACAAAAACGGGCGCTTCGGTCCTGACGGGATTAACGAGTCAGAAAACACCACCGGGGATTCAAACCCCCAACCTCGCCGTGAAGGTCAAACGCTGAACGCCACTTCCTGTTTGGAAAAAGGACGTGGACACAAAGAGCCTGGCCCGCCTTTATTCCGCCCTTTTCTTCCCTTCCTTTCTTCCACGTCGTGTTTGGCGCTTTGCTTTGTCAGCCTGACCTCATTCCCCTCCCCCTCCCCCCAGAGGCAAACGGTGTACGGGGTCCGGAGCGAGTGAGTGGCGGCGAAATGAAAAGCTCGGCCTTGAATGGAGCGGAGCGGCGTTTTGTTTGTTTTTGTCCACGGCGGCTTTAAGCGAAAAAAAAAAAAACCTCCTGACGTCACGGCGCCAGGCCGATTGCACATACGTGTAGAGACGGCGTCCGCGCTCGCCGACAGGTTTCTGTGCGTCTGAACGCGACATCAAAGCCATACTTTAGAGAGGAAACACATCCCTTTATTTTGGTCGACCCGGGCGCCACGACCACGCTGCGGCCCAGCCTGTGTGTCTGCGCGCGCACGGGCCGAACCGCCCACGGCCAGTCAGCTACCACCGTCCTTTCAGGGAGGCGTCTGCCAATCAGGAAGCTCTACAGGGCCCCATCTCACGCCCCCTCATCACCTCCGTCTGCGCCGCCCGCCGCTCTGTCTGTACGCTGTGACCCCGCCCCCTTGTGACGGCATGTGATGATCCAGGTGTTTTCTGTGTATTTTTAAGTCTGTGGCGTGTTGTAGAGAAGTGGCGGCCGAGGTGAGAACGCACAAGAACCCCCCCACCCCCACCCCGTATCGTCTTTTGTGCACTCAATAAAGTTTGCTGCATATTGCTTTAAACCCCGCCCCCGTTTGCTTCTGTCACTTTTGTTAAAACTGACGTACTTCTTCAGGGTCAGACCAAAGGTCAACGCTGAGGATTTTCAGATCTGACCTGGACCTCGGGGGACGCCCCCCCCCACCTCCCCCAGGAGCTGGTTTCAATCCGGCGCCCTCTGGGCGCTGCCCCACTTCCAACGGCCCCGAGGACGCCGTGGTGGCGGCGGCGTTACCGATCTGGAATGTAGGGATGTAGAGCGCATGCAGAGGGTGAACAGGACACCATGAGACACAGAGGGATTGTGGGAAATGAGAGTAACAGTGAGTGAAAGCAGACGAGGGTTCAAAAGCAGGTTTTACCCAGAATGCATCTTTCAGCATCACATGTGGAATGTGCCTGAACTCAGAGAGAGTTCACGTGCTCACGTGCACGCCCGTCACAGCAGGGGGCGGAGCCAAAAGGCTGAAGGTGAAATAACGACCCGCGTTTGTTTTGGAAACTGGAGCTTCAGAACTTCATCAGCGTTGAGTCTTACTCCTCTGGTGTACCTGCAGTATCCGTCGCAGTACTGCAGTACTGCAGTACCTCACTGCTCCTGGACCGGCACTTTTCTCCATCCAGGGTCGATCGGCGTCCTCTGTCACGGGGTCGATGGCGAGGGCGAAGACAGGATCCCGTGTCAGCAGGAAGTACCAGAACTGCGACACATGATACACACAGAGGAGGTCAGAGGTCAAGCTGCTGTTAGTGTGTGTGTGTCTTGGGTTTCACTCGTTTATCGAGCCTCATGATCTTCACCCTCAAAACGTCTCCCGTCGTCACGTGACCGGGGCCGCCGCGCGCACGCCGTTATTCAGACATATGTGGACAGAATATTTCAGAGACACGGGGGGGGGGGGGGGGAAAAAAGGAGGAGGACAAGATGAGATCAGACGGCTTCAGATGAGATCAGATCACATCTGAGGGAGGAGGAGGAGGAGGAGGAGGAGGAGGAGGAGTCAGCAGAATCTGCAGAAAATCCCAGTTTGGCCCAAAAACACACCTGCACCTCCCACACACACACACACACACACACACACACACACACACACACAGCAACAGGCATGTCAGGGGAGAGAGACGCCACGCTCACGCTCACGTGCACTGACGAGGGAGCTCGCTCCTTCCAGGGAAAACCCTCCTCTGTGCCAGAACTGCTGCGATGGAGGAGGGGATTCGAACCTGCGTCTGAGTCCCTCAGAGTTCATCACCAACACCTGAGGAGGAGGGGGGGGGTAGAGGGGGCTTAGAAAAACACGATCTGATGTTTTCACGTGACAGTAAGAGGAGGAAAGAGAGGAGGGGGCTAAAGTTTCTATTAATAAACCTGAAAGAGAACATTTGGATCGGGTTATGGAAAATACAAGAGACAGGAAGAAGAGAAGATAGATGGACACAGAGAGAGAGAGGGGGGGGGGAGGGGGTGTAGATTTACCTTGAGTGACACTGCGACAGGAGGAGAAACCCCCCCGCCCCCCCCCCACACCCTGACTCCCAGAAACTGTGGCTCCACCATGCGACACTCTGCAGTGCTGCTGCACGAGCACGCATGCGCACACACACACACACACGGCCCACGTGCACGTGCGCAGACACGCACAGGGGGCAGAGAGCAGCAGGGTGATGGGGTTCAGCCTCAGGGAGCCCGACCACAGCAGACAGGACAGGACGGATCGATATGACCTGAGAGACCCGCTGGACACGTCCATACAGCTGCTCCTGGTGAGGGAGGAGGAGCAGGAGCAGCATCCCTCCCTCTGTCGGAGTGCAGCAGTGTGCTCAGCCTGTTGTTGTGCCCTCTGGTTGCCATGGCAACCCCAGCCCCTCTATAGGGGGAAAATGCAGCAGGAATGTAAAGTGGTGCTTCAGCGTCGGCTGAAGGCTGCCCTCTGGTGGCGGGGAGGGGGAGGTGCAGGGTACACACACACACACACACACACACACACACACACACACACACACACAGTTCCCCCCCGGCTGAAACCCAGGTCACAGGTCACCCGGAGAAGAGGAGGTCAGGGTGGGCTCTGTGTCCGGGCCCTTTGGTTTTGACGTGTCCCCTCCCAGTCTGTCTCACAGAGGACGGGCTGTTGTCCTCGGGCGTGTCTCCCTGAGAGGGGGAGGGCCTCTCCCGCTCCAGGAAGAGCAGCCGAGCTCCTGTTAGTGTGAGAGAGCCACGGTCGAGGGCAGGAGGTGCAGGAGGTGCAGGACAACACAGGCAACATGCAGAGTAAGTTCTCCTTCTTTACTCCTTCTCCTCTCCTCTCTCCCCTGAGGAGCCGACTGCTCTGCTCTCAGAGGAGAAGAGACACGAGGACAATCTGGCTCAAACTGGATCAGAGAAAGTGAAACATAAGACACCAGAGGCCCCGAGAGACGTGTCCACCGGTGAGACGTGTCCACAGGTGAGACGTGTCCACAGGTGAACCAGGACGGAGGGTTTTGAGCGTTAATGATTGACGGTGTTTTATCGAGTGTCGGCAGCAGGAGGTGGAAGGGCCTGAGTGTCCGCATTCCTCCACCCGATGACGTCCAAACACACGTCCTGTCTGAGACAGACTACCCCGTGTGTCTCATCAAACGTCATTTCTACGTTTGTTCACCTCGTGAAGCCCCGCCTCCTCCTCAAATATTTGTCCTGCCGTCTGTTGACGTGTCAGAATGACGCCAGATTAACCGTGACCTTTGACCCGCTGCTCACGCAGGCATCAGCTCCCCGGGGGGCGGCGTCCTCTCCGAGGACCAGTTCAGCTGCTCCATCTGCCTGGAGGTGTTCGTGGAGCCCGTGTCGACGCCGTGCGGCCACAGCTTCTGCAAGGCGTGCCTGCAGGGCTACTGGAGCCACAGCAAGAAGCTGTCGTGCCCCATGTGCAAGAAGAGCTACTCCAAGAAGCCCGAGATGAGCGTCAACAGGGTCCTGGCCGAGATCTCCTCCCAGTTTCAGGGCCTGATGATGGCCGGAGGGGGCGGGGCCGTCGCCGCCGTGGACGGAGGCCCCGCCTCCCGGAGCTCCACGCTGAACCTCAGCTTGGATTCGGGCCACGGCGGCGCGGCCGGGGCGGACGCCGGCGAGTACGCCCAGCCGGGGGAGGTGCCCTGCGGCGCCTGCATCGGCAAGAAGCTGAAGGCGCTGAAGTCGTGCGTGAACTGTCCCGGGTCGTTCTGCGAGGCGCACCTGCGGCATCATAAGAAGGTCAGAGGGGGTCACTGAAGGTCATGGGCCTTTCTCTGTCAGGCCTGCGGGGTCACGCCCTCCCCTCCCTCCCTCCCGCCAGGTGAAGTCTCTGACGTCCCATCGCCTCATCGAACCCACGTTCCACCTGGAGGAGAAGATCTGCAAGAAGCACGAGCGCCTCCTGGACGCGTACTGCCGCACCGACCACGCCTGCATCTGCACGGCGTGCGCCGAGGCCTCGCACAAGTCGCACGACATCGTCACCGCCGACCACGAGTGGAAGAAGAAGATGGTGAGGCTCCCGTGCGCGCGCGTGTGTGTGTGAGCGGCGCTCACCCTGAGTGTGTGTTCACAGAGCAACGTGGGGAAGAGGAGGTCGGAGCTGAAGCATCTGATCAAGGAGCGAGCCAAGAAGCTGGAGGAGATCAAACAGTCCATCAAGGTCATCAAGGTGAGCATCAGCCTTGGCCCCTCCCCCTCTGAAACGTCAGGTAACCTTTAACCTTTGGACAGAAACACACATCTCTCACGTCTCAGGACAGGACGGGGACGTTTGTTTGTCTCACAGCCTGAGGCCGTGGAGCCGGTGCGACCGGTGTGAACACGCCCTCCCTCACTTCCTGCTCTGTGACATTTCACTGACACACTGCGGGTCAGGTTACACAATAAAACCTGCTAGTCAAGTCACACACACACACACACTGGACGATAACGGCTGCCGCAGACGCTGTCCCGACCCCCTGACCTTTGACCTGACTCCCCAGGCCAGCGCCCAGAAGGAGCTGGAGGAGAGCTGGCAGGTGTACGCCGAGCTGCAGCGGCTGGTGGAGCAGAGCCAGGCGGAGCTGGTGGAGCTGATCGCCACGCGGCAGCGGGAGGCCGAGCGCCACGCCCAGGAGCTGGCGAGGGGGCTGGAGAACGAGCTGAGTCAGCTGAGGAGGAGGAGCAACGAGCTGGAGGCGCACGCCCAGACCCAGGACAAGATCATCTTCCTGCAGGTGAGAGACAGGAAGTCCCGCCTCCGTGACCGGACACCGTCCTGCGTCCTGAGCGTCACGTCGTCACAGCGGCTTCTCGCTCTCTCCGCCCCCTGCAGAACATCGTGACGCTGCCGCCGCCGCCCGAGCCCGCCGACTGGTCTGGGGTCAGCATCAACACCGACCTCTACCTGGGGACCATCCGCGCCTCCGTCAGCGGCCTGATGGACAAGTTCCAGGAGGAGCTGAAGAGGCTGTACGGGAAAGGTAGAGGACACACACACAGGAGGACAGAGGGACATGTCTCAGGATTAGCGTCCATGTTGGCCTCCTTGACTTTGACTCTCTCTCTCTCTCGTCCTCAGAGCTGCGGAAGCTGCAGAACTACTCCAGTGAGTCCCACTTCAACGTGACCTTTGACCCCTGCAGAGACATGATGTTCAGATCAGAGTGTGACTCCTCCTCCTCTGCTCCTCCTCCTGTGCAGGTGAGGTGATTCTGGACTCCTCCACGGCCCAGAGGCACCTGGTCGTGTCGGAGGACGGTCGCCAGGTGAGGTACGAGGAGCGCAAGACCTCCCACGCCGAGGGTCCCAAACGCTTCAGCCCCGCCCTCTTCGTCCTGGGCCGGGAGGGCCTCAGCTCCGGGCGCCACTACTGGGAGGTGGACGTGGGCCGCAAGACGGCCTGGACGCTGGGCGTGGCCCGGGCGTCGGCCCGCCGCAAGGGCGAGATCAAGCTGAGTCCCGAGGGCGGGTTCTGGTGCCTGTGGCTGAAGAACGGCGAGGTCAAGGCTCTGGCGGCGTCCCGCCTGCCGCTCGCGCTGCAGGCCCAGCCCAGCAAGGTCGGCGTCTTCCTGGACTACGGCCGAGGCAAGATCTCCTTCTACGACGTGAAGGCGCGGCTGCACCTCTACACGTTCTCCGACTCCTTCAGCGAGAGCCTGTTCCCCATCTTCAGCCCCTGTCTCGTCCAGGAGGGAAAGAACGCCGCGCCGCTGGTCATCACGCCCGTCAAGCACGCCTGAGCAGCACGGGTGGCGGAAAAAGACTTGACCAAGACGCACGTGTACGTAACGAACCAAACTCCTCCCCTCGCTGCAGATTCAAAACGTGAAGGATTTTATTTTCTTGAATTTTCTGTTTTTGTATTTTTAAACTTGTGCAATAAAGGTGGTCTCTGTTGAAGCTAACTAGCCCTAGCCCTAACCCTAAAGCTAGAACACGTATATACTATGTATATTCACTGTACTGTGTAATATTTGTACATTCTGAGTGGATCGAGCTCCCTCTTCTCTCCAGGGCCGTGACCGGGGGGATAAATTTGGGTGAGGGCACCGAGGAGGGGAGGGGGGGAGGGGGGGAGGGGGAGGGGTGTATTTTGGGTCCGGGGTGCGAGCTGCTCTGGGTTCTGCCGTCTCGCGTGTCAGTGAGCGGCCGAGCGTCGAGGCAGCTGCTCTCTGGTGAGTGTCTCCCAATCTCTGCTTTTCCATTCCTGAGCTCTGACAGAGGGTTGTTGGGTCGAGGGATTTTTTCAAAAGCGTTGATCTGATCTCAGAGCTGAGGCCTGTCGGCGCCTCAAAGGTTGTTTTTTTTTTAAAAAGCTTCGAACTTAAAATAACCTGGTTGAAGGGCGGTCGGCGGCTTCAGTTGTATTTTTGGAAAGACTTGAATCTGAGCTCAGATTAAATCCCGAGGCGGCGGCGCTGAAACAGACGAGGGATTTGAAGGAGAATGATTATTTTAAACTGAGTGATTTGACAGACTCTCGCCTCAGACCTTTGTCCCGTAGATTCCATGTCTAGAACCTTTAGAAGTCATTAACCGAGCTGACGACTCAACGCTAGTTATTATTAGAATGACTGGTCAGACTGCTAACACCTCACCACTCCCATCATGCTTTGCTGCATGCACAGTGACGGCAGATAGCGTGGCCCCATCACAATGACGCTGCCTCTCCGCCGCGCAGGCATGGCGGCGAGCGGGAACCTGTCCGAGGAGCAGGTGCACTGCTCCATCTGCCTGGACGTCTTCACCAACCCGGTGTCCATCCCCTGTGGACACAACTTCTGCCAGAGCTGCATCCTGGGATACTGGAGGAGCAGCGTCCTGCACCAGTGTCCCATGTGCAAGAAGTCCTTCCACAAGCGTCCCGACGTCAGCGTCAACACCGTCCTCAGGGAGATCGCCGAGCAGTTCAAGGAGATCCGGGTCGGGGGCGTGGACGGGAAGGAGCGGCCCATGGAGAGGAGGAAGAGGGAGGATGAGGAGAGGCTTCTGGAGAGGGAGGAGCTGAAGCAGGAGGAGGAGGAGAGCAGGAGGCAGAACCCCGAGGACAAGAAGCAACAAGAGGAGTTGCCGCCATTAATCCCGTCGGCGCCCGCACCTTCTCCTCGCAGGGCGCGAGACGACGCCCGGGCCGCACCTCCACCCTCACCTCAGACCCCTCCCCCACCCCTCTCTGCCTCCTGGGAGGAGGTGCTGTGCGACGTGTGCCTCGGGGACGGGAGGCCGCGGGCGGTCAGGTCCTGCCTGGTGTGTCTCACCTCCTACTGCGAGGAGCACCTGCGGTCGCACGCCGCCAGGTTCACCAAGCACAAGCTGATGGAGCCCGTGGCCAACATGGAGGACAGGATGTGCCCCAAGCACGAGCGGCTCCTGGAGCTGTTCTGCAAGAAAGACCAGACGTGCGTGTGCGTGCTGTGCACGGAGACCGACCACCGGGCGCACTACACCGTCCCCGTGGAGCGGGAGTGGGCGGAGAAGAAGGTGAGACAAGAGAAACGTCTTTGACGTGGGGCGGCGTCTAACGGGTCTTTGGTTTCAGGCGCAGCTGAAGAGGACGGAGATGGACGTCCAGCAGATGATCCAGGACAGAGTGAAGAAGGTGGAGGAGATCAAACATTCCCTGGAGCTCAACAAGGTCAGTCCTCCGCCCCTCCCGCCCCTCCCGCCCCTCTGACACGCCGCTGCACGTATGACATCGTCGGTCTGTGCTCGCAGGCCAGCGCGGTGGCCGAGATCCAGGAGAGCGCGCGCGTCTTCTCCGAGCTGGTGCGCTCCATCCAGAGGACGCAGGCCGAGCTGGTGCACGCCATCGAGGAGAAGCAGCGGCAGACGGAGAGGCGGGCCCAGGGCCTCGTCGCCGACCTGGAGCGGGAGATCGGCGAGCTGAGGAGGAGGAACCGGGACCTGGAGGCCGTGGCTCGCACCGACCACATCCACTTCTTGAAGGTGAGGACGGTCGGCGTCGAGGAGGTGGTGAGACGGTTCCTGTACACAAAGTCTCGTCTCGTGTCCCTGCAGAGTTTCCCGGCGCTGAGCTCCGCCCCCTCTGTCAGAGACTGGTCCCACACCAGCGTTCCCACTGACGTGTGCGTCGGCATGATCCGCGGCGCCGTGTCCAAACTGGAGCCGCTGCTGAAGGAACTGATCGACAAACTGGTGGACAGCGGTGAGTCCTCCTGTCAGTCCCAGCTCATGTCAATGTCCCCAGAGGACAGACCCTCTGACCGCTCCGTCCTTTGTTGTCCACAGAGATCAAGAAGGTCCTGAACTACACAGGTGAGCTTCCGTCTCTTGGTTCGTCTTCTGTTTGGAAATGGACCGACCCAGTAAAGACCCCGTGTGTCCACAGTGGACGTGACTCTGGACCCGGACAGCGCCAACCCGTGGCTGCAGCTGTCTCAGGACAGACTGCAGGTGAGACACCTGGGGGCGTGGCAGGACCTCCCGGACCACCCTGACCGCTTTGACACGGTGGTCATCGTCCTGGGCCGAGAGGGCTTCACCTCGGGGAGACATTACTGGGAGGTCCAGGTGGGGGACAAGGACGACTGGTACCTGGGCGTGGCCAGGTCGTCGGTCAACAGAAAGGGCCGGATCTCGGTGAGCACCGCCCACGGCTACTGGGCTCTGGCCATGAAGAAAGGCCACGGGTACCGGGCGTCGACGGCCCCGCCCTCAGTGCTGCCCCTCGACCCCAAGCCCCGGCGCGTGGGCGTGTACGTGGACCACGAGGAGGGCCAGCTGTCGTTTTACGACATCAGAGCTCGGACGCACATTTACACGTTCAAAGACGCGTTCACGGAGAAGATCCTGCCGTTTTTCTACCTGTACTGCTGCGACAAGGCCTCGGACACCATCGCCATCCGACCGGCCGCCGACAAGACCGCCATCAAGCCCAACTGAGGACGCCATGGACAGCGAAGACAGATGAACCCCCTTGATTCATGTGTATTTGTACACACACACTGTGGTAACTCTACACGCCAGCTCCTCAGACCTCGAGTTGTTTGTTTTGGAAAGTTTTGTTTTTTGCCGTCTGCTCGCTCGCTCGCCGTTAGACAGGAAGTGAGGGGGACAGACTGTTTGACGTGTAAATGCATGAAGGTGCACGTGGGTTTGAAGCCGTCAGCTGTGAGAGAAATAAATGTTCCTGTTTCTGCCTCCCTGAAGTTTCATTTCAGTAAACTGACACTTGGCCACGCCTCCTGAGGAGGCGGGAGCAGCCGCAGATCCGTTCCTTCACTCAAGCTGTTGCTGTGCCTTTAAATGGCGGCGAGGAGCGTGACTCAGCGGGCGGGTCATGAGTCACCGTGAACAGGCTCAGACCAGAGCGCTCGCAGTCTCTCCACGATGTCCTCGCACCTCGCCTCGCTGTCAGAGGACCCTCTGACGTGTCCTCTCTGCGGGGACGTCTTCAGCGACCCGGTCACGACGCCCTGCGGTCACAACTTCTGCAAGGCCTGCCTCGGCCGGCGCTGGGACGGCGGCGAGCCGTACCGCTGCCCCACTTGTAATAAGAGGTTCTGCGGGAGGCCGGAGACGTCCACGAACACGGCCATGCAGGAGATGTCCGTCCAGGCCAAGAGGAGGAGAGTGGAGGTGAAAGAGGAACCGACCGACGGGCCGGTCCACGTCACGTGTGACGTGTGCACGTACGCCAAGGCCAGGGCCCGGAGGTCGTGCCTGGTGTGTCTGACGTCGTACTGCGACGTCCACCTGGAGCCCCACCTCAGGGTCGCCTCCCTGAGGAGACACAGGCTGACGGAGCCGCTGGAGAACCTGGAGCAGAGGGCGTGTCCCCGGCACGGGAAGCTCCTGGAGATCTTCTGCCGCCAGGAGCAGGCGTGCATCTGCGTGCTGTGCAGCCAGACCGAGCACAAGGGGCACGCCACGGTGACGGTGGAGGAGGAGGGGGCGCGGCAGAAAGTAAATCAGTCTGTGAAGCGGCGTCTCAGAGCAGGCGGCGGCGGTCTGACCACGTGTCGCTTCTGAATTTCCAGGGAAATATCGAGGCCAAGAAACACGAAGTGAAGGTGATGATTCAGAAGAGACTCCAGAAGACGAAGGAGATCGCGGCCTCCTCCCAGAGGAGCAGGGTGAGTCCCTGTGCGCAGGAACCGCCCCGCGGCGCCGTGCCAACCCTCTGCTCTGCTTACAGGACGGCGCGAGCAGAGAGGCGGAGCGCGGCGAGCGGCTCTTCACCGCTCTGATCACTCAAGTGCAAACGATGAGAACCAAAATCGAGCGTGGCATCAAATCCAAGCTGAGGAAGACGCTGGAGCGAGACGCGGCGGCGGCGGCGGCGCTGCACCAGGACGTCCGGGACCTGCAGAGGAGGCGCAGCGAGCTGGAGGAGCTCTCCCACCAGGACGACCCCCTCAAGCTGCTGCAGGTGGGTCGGCGCCCGCTGTCCCGCCACCAGCTGACCATCAGCCGACCCATGATGCACCTGTGCATCCCTCCAGACTCTGCAGGCGCTGAGCCGCCACGGGACGCTGCCAGACCTGCGGCTGACCTCTGACCTGTACGTGCAGACCCTGAGGAGAGCCATGTCCCACCTGGTGAGCACGTTCCAGACGCACCTGACGGCTGAGACGCACACAGGTAAGGCCTGCTCCTCCCCCCTCCTCCTCCTCCTCCTCCTCCTCCTCCCTGAGTCACGCTGTCACTTCTCCTCCTCAGAACTGGCCAGAATGAGACAATACAAAGGTGAGACCATGAATTCTTTTTCAGTCACTCAGCTGTTCTGAAGTCCAGAGCTTTCAGGCTGAACCCAACTCTTCCAGAGTCCGTCAGCTTCGACGGCGCCACGGCGGGCTGCGGCCTCACGGTCACCGAGTTCGGGAAACGCCTCAAGTTCTCCAAAGCCGCCAGCCCCCCGCTGAACGCCGGCCCGGAGAGGTTCGCCCGCTCCGCCGTGCTGGGGACGAAGGGCTTCTCCTCTGGGCGCCACTACTGGGAGGTCCTGGCGGGACACAGGAACAACTGGGAAGTCGGCGTCGCCGCGGAAACGGCGGCCAGAACCGCTAGGGCCCCCGTGACCAGCGACGGATTCTTCTGCATCGGAAAGAAGGGCCCGGATTATCACGCTAGCTGCTCGCCGCCCACGGCTCTGCACCTGAGTCCCCGCCCACGCAGAGTGGGCGTGTACCTGGACTACGAGGGCGGGAGGGCGTCGTTCTACGACGTCACCGAGAAGCGCCACATCCACTCGTTCAGCGGACAGACCTTCACCCACGCGCTGTTCCCCTACTTCTACCTCCACAGCTGGGCCAGGAAGAGCGAGCCGCTGGTCCTGCCCCACGTCGAGCACCCGGCGCCGGGCGGCGGCACGGGAGCGCCAAGCAGCTCCGCCTCCAAGACTTAGGGTCAGCGCCCAGAACGAGGGTTACAATAGACAGCAGATGAGGGAAAACCAGAGGCAGGAAGAGTGAGGAGAGTTGACTTTTCAAAATAAGACACAGGAAGTGCAGGACAGGACAAAACACACAGGGACGTGAACTTGACACACCCCTGAGAGTAAAGTACTAATACTGTGTAAATGTAAATACTCAAACTAATGAATCGAACCGTGAACGAATGACGTGTCAGAATAAACTTCCTTTAATAAAGTTCAGGGGATTGATTTTGTCTTTATGTCTCTGTCTTTATTCCAATAAAGTTTAAATCAATAAAAATCATTTTCTGCACAGATGAGACTGAAGACATCATGTTTCTGTCCCAGAGGCAGACAAGGAGACGTCAGTAACTCCGCCCACCCGGCTCTATTTATTCTCTAATAATAACAATTAGAATGAAGGTGATACTGAGCGACACGCCCGTGAAACTCGCCATCACACACAGGAAGTGAGGCAGGCAGGGCACTTCACCAGAAATGAAAGTCAACACGCACACACACTCTCAGGCTGGGGCGTGTCAGTGCAAACAGAACTCAGAGCCACAACAGCAGCTTCATTTGTCTCCCGTGTCCAGGCGATTTTGTCCCTCAGTGTCCGTCAGACATGGCCGCCGTCCCCAGCTGTCTGGAGAAGCAGCTGACGTGCTCCATCTGCATGGACGTGTTCGAGGACCCCGTCACCACGGCCTGCGGCCACTCCTTCTGCCGGACGTGCCTGGACGTCAACTGCCAGTACCACGACAGGGTGTGTCCCCTGTGTAAGAGGCCCCTGAGCAGCACCGCCTCGGTCAACATCGTCCTCAGGGACATCGTCCAGCAGCACAAGCTGGAGCAGTCCCGCAGCAGTCCCGTCCTCGCCGGGGGGGACGGCGAGGTGGCCTGCGACGTGTGCGCGGAGCAGAAGCTGCCGGCCCGGAAGTCGTGCCTGGTGTGTCTGGCCTCCTATTGCTCCGCCCACCTGGAAAGCCACGCCTCGGCCGAGAGGCTGAAGGGCCACAAGCTGGTGGCCCCCGTGAAGAACCTGGACGACAGGGCGTGTCTGAAGCACGGGCGTCCCCTGGAGCTGTACAGCAGGACGCAGCAGAGGTGCATCTGCGTCCGCTGCCTGGGGGACGGGCCGGGGGACGGGCCGGGGGAGGTCGTCTCCAGCGAGGACGAGTGGGAGAAGAAGAAGGTGAAACACGGAGAGCACGCCGCCGCCGTTTGACGTGATCGATGGTGACGTCTTCTCTTGTTTGTCTCAGGTGGACCTGGGAAAGGCCAAGTCAGAGCTGGAGGGGAAGATCAAGAAGAGAGAGAGACAGCTGGACGAGCTGCAGGACTCTGTGAGGAGCTGCAGGGTGAGACGGACGACGCCTGGACTCACACACACACAGACCAGGCGTCCACTCAGAGGTCCTCCGTTTTCAGGAGCTGCTAGAGAACGAGTGGTGGGACGTGGAGGCCGTGTTCGCCGCCGTGCTCGCCATCGTGGAGGAGGCGCAGGCGAGAGCCCTGCGGCCGCTGAGGGACCGGAGACAGGTCCTGGAGAAGGAGGCGGAGAACCTGAAAAAGGATCTGGAGGCGGAGATCGGACGCTTCAAGACGACCGTCTCTGAGCTGGACGACATCCGCGCGCTGGACGACCACGTCCAGTTCCTGCAGGTGAGACGCAGCGAGGCTCCTGTCGTCTGTCTCTGACACCGCTGAGACTGTCTGTCTGTCTCTGTCTCAGGACTACCCATCACTCCAGGACCTGCAGGACACCCAGGACCGGGCCGAGGTTCAGCTGGACACGTCCCTGAGTTTCGGGACGATGAGACAAACCACAGCGGCCATGATGGAGCAGGTGCAGCAGGAGCTGGAGAAGCTGACGTCCATCGGTACGGTCAAACTCAGCACGGGGGACAAAAGTCTTAAAGTCATCTGAACCTGTTTGTTCTCTTCACAGAGCTCAGGAGAATCCCCAAGTTCGCAGGTGAGTCACGTGTTCTGTCCTGGACGCATTTTGTCCCGAGGACGCGCTGACCGCCCGTCTCGTCCTCCGCAGTGGACGTGAGGCTGGACCCGACCACCGCGCACCGCCGCCTCCTCCTGTCTGACGACGGCAAGGAGGTGAAGGACGCGGCGGAGGACCAGGAGGTCGCCGAGTCCCCGGAGAGGTTCGACGTGTTCAGCAGCGTCCTGGGCGCCAGCCGCCTCGCCTCCGGGAAGTCCTACTGGGAGGTGGAGGTCGGCGCCAAGTCCGGGTGGGACCTGGGCGTGGCCAGAAGAGACGCTAACCGCCAGGGGAAGCTCGCCATGAGCCCGGGCGACGGCTACTGGGTGACCGTGCACTACGAGGGCGACAAGTACGCGGCCCTGACGGCGCCGCCGCTGCGCCTGCCCCTGCAGGACAGACCGGAGAAGGTGGGGGTGTTCGTGGACTACGAGGAAGGCCTCGTGTCCTTCTACGACGTGGCGGCTCAGTGTCACGTCCACTCCTTCACCGGGTGCTCGTTCGGCGGCGAGCTCCTCCCATATTTCAGCCCACACCGAAAGCACGACGGCGACAACGGCGCCCCGCTGATCCTGTCGCCTGTGAAGCAGCGTGACCTGACCACGGGCGAGTCATAGAGGGTGTGTGTGTGTGTGTGTGTCAGAGGTGGGGCTCATCACACACTCCGTGTCAATAAAGACGCAGAGCAGCGCTGGGACTTTTTATAAAATGTTTTGGGATCACACGTGTCAAACGAACGGGACCAAATAAAAACGTAAACATGTCCACACGTTTTGGTTTTTGTTTTGTCGTCAACGACCTCATGATGACACTGTCTTCACCAAATGATAAATGTAAATGCATTTTATAAAATATATTTATATTTTATATATGTATATATAAATATATATTACAAAATAAAATGTAAACAAAAATATAAAAATATATTCTAAAATCAAATGCAAACAAAAATATAAAAACATATATAAAATAATTTGGTGTGAAATTGTAATTGAATTTATGTAATTTATGTAAAGCTATGACGTCATGCTTTTTGTAAACATCCCAACATTCGTCTTTTTAATGTATTTTTTAACTTGTGGTTTTATTCTTGTGAATCCCTTATCAGTCTGTTTTTACTTTTTATTCCCGCTAAATGAAACCGGCTGTTTGTTTCTCTCTTCCTCTTGTTACTCGTGAAACGAAAGTTACGCACCTCAGGCGGGGAGGGGAGGGGCGGGGGGGTGGAGAGAGAGAGAGATTCAGGAAATAAAATAAAGAGAGGAGCAGAGGCAGGTAACGAGAGAGAGAGAGAGAGAGAGAGAGAGAGAGAGAGGAGCAGCTTCTGAACAGGGTGAGTTTCTCTGAACTTTACACTGAAAATGAAATTAGAGAGAATGAAGATCAAATTGACAGTGACGTCATAGTTGTGGCTGGAGACAGAGCAACGTGTTCTTTCTAAAAGAATTAAATAAGAAAATTTCTTCGCTTTTTGAAATTAAAAATGTGATGAACTCTTCTTGTATTAAATCTGCCTCACGTCTCTTTGTTTGAACTAAAACTCGACGTGAGGCGGAGCTTGTTGAACACGTTGAGTTTCATCTTTAAAGTTGTTGTTATTGATGGCGCGTCCTCCTCAGCTGCACAGTGCAGGACTGGCCACTAGAGGGCGACAGACACCGCCTCAGCGCAATGAAAGTGAAAGTGTTACAGCAGCAGAATCATTGAATCATGGTCATTCATGTTTTTAAAGAAACGAACCAGAACACGTTGGGTTTATTTCGCCAGCAGGTCAGAGGTCATCAGACATGAGCCTTCAGGTGTGCGGGTGCTGCGGCTGGGCCAAGGAGACGACCTATCAGGGCCTGAGGATCCACCAGGGCAGGATGGGCTGCACCCAGAAGGGGAGGAGGATCCCCGAGAGCCGAGGAGTCAGGGCCGAGGACTACCTTCCTCGCATCTCCTTCGCGGCTCCTCTGCTCAGCCTGGAGGAGCCCGTGGCCGACCTCCTCTCGTCCCTGAGGCCCCAGAGGTCACAGAGGTCGGCCTCGGTGCTGGAGGTGATAGCAGCAAGTACGTGCTCTAAAGTATTTATAGTGAGAAAACTGCAGTTTGGTCAGTGCCACGCAGGAACCAGCAGCGCTCCTCTTGTCTCCTCCCAGTGGCTGTGACTCCTCCATCGAGCCCCAGCCTGCAGGAGGCTCAGGGAGCGTTAGATTCCACCGCGGTCATTCTCGGTAAGAAGTCAGTCCCCTCCCAGCCGCCGGTCGGGCGATGGCCGCAGACGCCTGACCTCCCCGCCGACACGCCCAGCGAGCCAGGTGGGCGTTTCTATTCTCTCTGCGAACGCAGACACGTGTCAAAGCGCCTCCTCTGACGCCGAGCGTCTCCCCGCAGCGTTCCAGACTCCCGTCAACTCTCGTCATCATCACACCGCCCCCAACGCCAACAGAGCTCGCCGAGCGCTCGACTTCTTCACCCACGCTGAGCACGTGCGGGAATACACGGTGGACCCGCCCCGCCTTCACTGGGTGGAGCCAGACCAGGTGCATCCTGGGAACCACGGCAAGAGTTCATCAGCAGAGGGAACGGATCCCAACGCTTTCTCCCTTCAGACACCTCCTCCTCCTCCGACCACAGCCCGTCCCAGAGAGGAGGAGGAGGAGGAGGAGGACGAGGAGGAGGAGGAGGAGGAGGAGGACGAGGAGGAGGAGGAGGAGGAGAAGAAACGAATGAAGGTATTTCTCTCCTCCATGACGTCGTTCTCGTCTCTGCTTCTGTGATGTTTGTTTTCTTTCTGTCATTCCAGGCAAAGCAAGACAAGACGAGGGCGGAGCTCCAGCAGGAAATTCACATGAGGGAGCTGAAGAAGGCGGAAGTGAGACTGTCCGTCAAAGGCTTCAAGGTGAAGCGCCGCTCGCTCACCCAGTCTGAGCCCAGACGTGGTTTGACGTGTCCTCCATCCTTCCTCAGGTGAGGCTGGACAGCGAGTGGCTGGAGATCAACGACGTCTTCTCCGCCGCGATCGAGGTCGTGGAGGACGCTCGGCGAAAAGCTCTGCGCCCCCTGGAGGACAGGTCGGTCCTCCGTGTCTCCCGGTGAGACGCAGTCTGACGCGCTGTCGCTCTGTCGCGGTAACGTCCTCCGTTTGATCTTGAAGGAGACGGGACGTGAAGAGAGAAGCCAGAGATCTGCTTCAGAGGCTGGACGGAGACATCGCGCAGCTCCAGGCGTCCATCGCCGAGCTGGACGGAGACCCAGAGACGCAGCCGAGCCGAGGACACGACGGCTGGGAGGACACGAGCGTCGACACGTCCCTCAGCTTGGGGACGTTCAGGAGCGTGACGGCAGCCATGATGGAGCAGATCCAGCTGCAGGTGGAGCAGCTGTCCTCAGTGGGTGAGTCCTCGCCGTCCGTCCTGCGTCCAGCTCGCGGCGTGCACGGCTCTGACGTGGCTTCTGTCCCCACAGAGCTCGGGAGGATTCACACACACGCAGGTACGTGCGCCGGCGGCGCTTCTCTCTCCTTGTGGTGAGGCGTTTCCGTGTGACACGGACCACTTCCTGTTTTGAAACCAGCTCGCAGGAACACGCCCACTCGCCACCAGCTTTTATTCTCCAAAGCGAATCTGTCTTTGTTGTCCTGCAGTGGACGTGACGCTGGACCCGGCGACGGCGCACCGCCGCCTCGTCCTCTCCGAAGACGGGAAGAGGGTGCGAGACGGAGGAAACAGGCCGGCCGCTCGCGACACGCCCACCAGGTTCGACACGTTCGGCAGCATCCTGGGGATCAACCGCTTGACCTCCGGCAGGTCGTACTGGGAGGTGGAGGTCAGCCACAAGACCGGGTGGGACCTGGGCGTGGCCAGAGGGGCCGCCAACCGCAAGGGGAAGCTCTCGCTGAACCCGGACAACGGCTACTGGGCGACCGTGCACTACGAGGGCAAGGGCTACGCAGCTCTGACGGCTCCGCCCACCAGGCTGGAGCTGAGGGAGAGGCCCCGGAAGGTGGGCGTGTTCGTGGACTACGAGGAAGGCCTCGTGTCCTTCTACGACGCCGAGGCTCGCGCTCACATTTACTCGTTCACCGGCTGCTCGTTCGGAGGCGAGATCTTCCCGTACTTCAGCCCGCACTTGGAGCACGACGGGCGAAACTCCGCCCCCCTGACCATCTCGTCCGCAAGAAGGCAGTGATGACGTCACGCTGTCATCATCGTCATCGTCAGGGGCACAAAGATGGACGCAGCTTTTTTCTCTTGTTTCTGTGGTGTTGGTTCAAAACTAATAAAACTTGCTGTGAAGTCACAAGTCGTGTTCCAATCGCGCTCACGCACGCCGGCAACGTGCTTCAGCCTCTTCTCGACGTCCGGCCACACGCCACACGCCACACACACACACATAAGGTCAGAAGCGGGTTTCTTGCAGCTTCATTGGCTCACAGGTGACCACGCCCATTGCGAGCCAGCCGCAGAGCACGGTCTCTCCTTCACTGCAACTCGCTTGCTGACAGATGCAAGAAGATAAGATTTGAAAAGAGGAACTTCACTTCCTCTTTCTCTCAATTTGTCATTCCCGACTCTTCATGACGATGAAAACTATTTCACACTGGTACGTTTCAACCAGTCTGCTCCCTCTCACGCTCCAGACAAGATGAAGATCGTTCTCCTGACCGGCCTCGTCCTCGCCGCCACGAGCACATGCTGGTCCTACTCGCGTCCCTGCCAGCACGACATCGTGTTGCCCGACGACCAAGGCTTCTCGCGAAAGCACATCCTTCAATACGACTTTAACCTGAGCGACCAAAACGCCTGGGAAAGGTGCGGTGACCTCCTCCTCCTCCTCCTCCTCCAGCCTCGGGGTTTAATCCCGGTGAATAAGGTGCAGTGAAATATCATCAGCATCTTATTTTGCAGGTATTTAAGAATTCAGAGACTGTGGTGCAGAATGCCGAAGCAGTCCTTCCTCCCGGCCAACAGGAAGACCCGCGTCCGGCAGATCTGCAGCCGGAGTGGCGTGCGCGTGAGGAGCAACCTCCATGGCAACCTGTGCAGCAGCAGGTCCCAAATGCAGGTGTACGACGTCACGTTCTTCGGAAACTGCAGAATGAGCGTGACCAGGAAGACCAAGTTTGTGATCGTGGGCTGCAGCTTGGTCGGGAGGCGGTGCCTGCCCGTCCACTACGAGGGGAACGCCGCCGTCACCAGGACCAGGCAGACGTGCACGTCCTACAACTAGCACGTCCCGCAAGCTCGCAGTTAGCACAGCACGCTCATACGTCACAGCTGCATGAAACGACGGAATTTAAATTTGAGAAAAAGTTCAGCTCTGCTCAGTATATTTGGTTGTGTTGTTTTGCTTTTGATGAACAATAAACATGAAGCTCGTTCACGCCTCTCCTGTCTGGTTGTTTTCTGATTCACACTTGGGTATATTTACAGACAGTATTGCACGAGAATGGCGGCACGTTGACAAAACAAAACAGAGTTTGATCTGGTCCCCAGAAGGTCGGTGTGTCCCACCGAGGCAACAAAAACAAGAACAAACACACACACACACACACGTGTGTGTAGTTGTATATGTTATAAACAACAAACAGCATCGGTTTGAAAATATTTCCTTTTTCATTTTTAATACACGAGCAGAAACAATTTGTATGGTGGGATTTGAACATGTTCCAAGATGGCGGCCGTTTGAGACTCCACCAACGGTACAAGCTGCTTCTTCTCGCCAGGTAGAAAACATGGACACAGGGTCACAGCAACGCGGAGCAAATGAGAGGAGTCGGGGGAGGCCGGAGCCTCGGAGCTGCGGGGCGGCAGGGAATCGAACCCTCGGCCGCTAAATGATTTGTCCCTCGTGGGAAACCGTCCAGGAGGCGGAGCCAGAGTTCACTGCAGGATGTCAGAGAAGATGGAGAAGTTATTATGAGGTAAAAGACGGGAGCAGGTATTTATTCATCGTCGTCATCTTCGTCATCGTCGTCATCTTCGTCGTCATCATCGTCATCTTCATCATCATCATCTTCTTCATCATCGTCTTCTTCATCGTCATCGTCATCATCGTCATCATCATCATCATCGTCTTCCTCATCGTCGTCGTCGTCTGGGTCGATCTTTCCAGACAGGACGTCCTCCACCCACTGCTCCAGCTCGTCGGCCGTGGGCATGGCGTCGTGGTCGTCCATTTCCAGCCACACGCTGTCGGCCTGTCGGGGACGCACAGAGACACGGTCAGTTTCACAACAAGGGCGGAGCCACGGGATGGGCGGAGTTGTCTTACGTCCTCCACATCGACCACGCCGATCTGAGGAGCAGAGAGGTCGATATGGAACGTCTTCTCCCAGTACGGCACCAGCTGGAGACAACAGGAGCGTTAATCAGACGTTGCACTGGTCATGGTGGGTATATGGGGGTGGGGTTGGGGGCGGGGTCTTCGTACCAGGGGGAAGTTGTCGGGGTCGATCCAGATGATGCTGAGGTTCGGGTTGTCCGTGTTCTCACGAGCCACCTCCTTCAGGATTTCCAGGAATTCGTAACCATCTGGAGAAAAGGTCAAAGGTCAAAGGTCAGAGGGGCGTGGCTCACATCAGAGCTATGTTTATAAACGCAGAGCGACGGATATAATTAACCGGGGTCATCCTCCTCAGCGAAGGCAACGATGTGCTCTCCGTTGATGTCGTCCTCCTGCAGAGGGGGACAGAGGGACGGGGGGACAGGAGGACAAGGCAGCGATGAGACAGGTGTCCTCAGACGGCGTCCCGCGTCTGTCACAGCGGACACTCACCCAGATCTCGTACATGCTGTGGGGCTCCAGCTTCCTCAGGGTGGGCCTGCAGCGTCACAACATTCAGACGTTCAGAGCGTGTGGTCACGTGACCCGGTCCCGTGGTCATGTGACCCGTGACCCGCGGGCCTCACCTGTCGTGCTGCTCGATGTACCCCACCAGCTCGGCCTCGATGTAGGGCTTCCCCGGGATGGTGCTGGACTCCTCCATGAAGGGCTCGTAGAAGTCCACCTCGTTCAGCTTCAGCTTCAGCTTCTTGGCGATCTGCAATCAGAGGAGAACCAAGATGGCGGCTCCGTCCCACTGCCCTCACAGAGAAACCCGCGGGTCAAACCTTGGGGTCGAAGGTGGCGAAGAACTTGACGAAGGGGTGGAACTCCTCGGCAGCGTCGTCGTACTCGATGAAGTCTGGACGGAGACAGGACAGACGGGACGGTGACGGAGGGAAACGGCAGAAGCTGAAGATGACCTGAAGCTCCACCTACGCGGAGATTTCTCGCTCTTGAAGAAGCCGACCAGCTTGATGACCTCATCGATGTTGTGGAAGCCCTTCAGCTCGCGCTCGTTGTCGATGATCTCCACCGGGTCTTCGATCACCTGAGCGGGAATTCACCGTGAGACGCGTCCAACAACGACTGACCCGTCCACACGCAGAGACGCCTTACGTCATAGATGAACTCGACCAGCGTGTCCGAGGCCAGCTCGCCGTCGTACTCGATGATCTCGTTGTCGGCGAAGATGTAGATGCTCTCCACCTCGTCCAGGCCTGCGGAGACAGAGAGCGTCCTCACCTTTACATGTCTCTCAGAGACACGGTCCCTGTAGTGTCTTTGCTGAACACAGGGGGGCAGCGCTGCAGCGTCTACAGACGGGGACGAGACAGCGAGCAGGTGTCTCACCTAATTTCTTGGCCACAGCCGAGTCCTTCTTCTCGTCCACCAGGCCGAAGCCGATGTCCTCGTCGTCCAGGTCGTCCAGGACTTGGGCCGCGAGCTGCGCAGAGGGACACACACACGGTGGTGAAGAGAACGCCAGGAAAACGTTTAACGTCTCGCGTCCACGGCCTTAAAAGCAAAAGCTCTGGCTGCTGCCTTGCACTTTCTAAATCGGAGTGAAACCGAAGCCAACAATCGGGCGGCGTGGACAGCGGCGGTCCCCGCACGCCAGATACGCGACAGGTGCGGTGGCGAGGGGAGGGGTCGCACGCATGCACACGGATATTTACGCGTACTGTAAATATGCGGTCCAGACACGGCGCCTCTCAGAGTGGCGTGCACAAACGCACGGTAACGCTGAGCGGCTCCGAGCAGCCAAACGGCGGGAAGCACCAGCACAGAGAGCAAGACGGAGGCCGCGCTCCGGCCCGAGGACGAGGCGTTACCTCTCAGGAGGAAGTGGACTGTCTCCGGCTTCAAAATAAAACGTCAAACAGTTTTGATCTCGTTCCATTTTTCGACAGTTCGCAAACTGGAGGTCAAGCGCTCACAGCCCAAGCTGCTGCTGCTGTCTGTCTCCCCGTCCTGCCGTCCAGGAGTGGACGAGGGACAATCAGCAGAGGGACAGGACAGACACAGACGAACAGACCGTGACGTACCTGGAAGATATTCGCTGCTTGTCTGGTGATCAACTGAAACAAGAGGTTACAAGAAAATAAAAAGTCACAGCCACAGGTTCACACACACACACACACACACACCCATATAAGGCCTGAGATCCGTCCTGTGTGGAACTGGGTGTGGAGGAGTTGGCGCTGATGAATGGCGGCGGACACCTGACCCCGGCATCCATCACGCCTGTCACTGCTTCCCACTCTTCCTCGTTATCGGAGCCAGGCGAGAGGTCAGCGGCGAGGCCGCTCGCTTGGCTCCGCCGCGGATGCCCAGTCACCGCGGGCTCATCAGGTGACGCAAGGGGAGGGCAGAGAGCCACAGTGAGTCGTCAGAAACGTGCTCCGGGCGCTCGCCGCACTTGGCAGCGAGCGAGGAGCCGGGGGGAGGGGGGAGGGGCAGGTTGGCTCCGGGCGGAGGAGGAGGGCTCGTGTTTCGTGTAACATAGACGGTGAAATACTGGATGGCGACGGACGCTAATGACACGTTTGTCAAAATGCTCCGAGGCCGAGTCTGAGACTCCTCCCCTCTGGCCTCTGCAGGGGGTCGGCGCCAGCAGACGCATTCTGGGATCTGAGCGAAGACTCGCAGAAGCTGTGCCGGCGATTCCCTGTCAGCGACGGCGGCTGTAGCACACCAGGACGCTCGGGGCCGTTACATAACGCTGCGTCGGGGCGGCCATGAAACATTCATGCTCGCTCGCCCCCAGCGACTGTAACTGCTCAGCCTGCACCAGTTTCCTGTCAGAGCCACACAAACGCCGTGATGAGGGAGAAACCCTCCTCCTGCTCCTCCTCCTCCTGCTGCTCCGGTTCTAAACCCAGAGTTCTGAAAAGGTGGGGGGGGGGGGCGCCATCTGTGAATGAGTCACATCACCAGGAGGCCTGAAGGTGCCCAAACAGTGAAGCGGCGTGGAGCTGAGGGGCGGGGATGATTCTGGACGCCGTGCACGCGAGAGCGAAGCTGAAAGCGCTTGTGGCGTCGTCGCAGTCACGTGACCGAGCAGCGTCTTCGCTCTCTGAAGTTATATTTGAAACAATTCAGCGGTGGCGGCGGCGACGCCGTGTCGGGTTTCACCAGCAGCTGAGGCGTCCATTATTAATCCCCCACAAGCAACAGGTGGACAGGTCGTCTTCGTCATCATCATCATCATCACACGGGACAAATTGGATCTGAATTTAGAAGCTCGTTCACACCCTTAATTGAGGGGGGGGGGGTCCCGTTGACCTCAGGGTCGCTGGAGGTTAATGAGCCTCGTTTCACTCCTGCGTCACTCTGATCCAAACTCATGTTGTTTTCATTTCATCCGACTTTCGCCGTGGTCGGTGGAAACTAGGTAGCGGTTACCACGGCAACCGGGGCTGCGAGCAGACGGACGCAGACGAAGATTCTGAAACCGTGAAGTTTTTCCTGAGAGACGCGTGTTGACGCAGCGAGGAGGAGGCGCCGTGAGCTCTCTGCTCCCGTCGCCTCCTCCTCCTCCTCTCTCTCTCATTTTACCGTTCAGCTCACTTTAATGCACATTCTGAGATCTAGAGTTTCAGAACTTGAGATGCCAAACGATTCGTTCTGCAAAAACCGTCTGAACTTTGACAGCGTGTTATGGGCTCCGCCCATAAACAGGGCGGAGCCGTGTTGTGACACACTCTGTTCTCTGGATGCTACGCAGGGTGACATGGCAACACTATGCGTGTGTGTGTGTGTGTTGCAATCCGAGCCGTGCGCTGACTGATGAGCGAGAGCATTTACAGTTAAAGGTCAGAGGTCAAGCAGAAAGCGACAGGGAGATTTATCAGCGTCAGGTTTCAGAGGCCGTGACTCGACTGTGTTGATTTGAAACCTCAGTCCAGTCTCTGCGGCTCCGCCCACTAACCCCCCCCCCGTCAAATGATCCACCTGCACGTTAAAGCCACCAACCGTCAACAAACATGGATGCCACATGGTCGCGTCCACTTCCATCACGACCTCTGACCTTGCTCGCGTCAGCTGACTCGCGGCAGAAACCAAAAAACTCGAGCGGCAAAAACCACCTCGAGTATTTTCGGTGGCAGGCGATATGCTGGATTATTTTTCACAGACGAAGACGAACCAGCTGGGGTCAAAGGTCGCATTGTGGGGCATATTTTAAGACGGCGGGGCAGCATGATTGAACGGCCGACAGGATTGTGTCACGTCTGCATTTTAAACCGATCGTTTTAACCTAAAGCGTCACATGACGCCGGCAGCATGTGTAGGAGCTCGTCACATGTCAGCGGGCGTGAAACCAACACCACCACGACGCCGCATGCAGCTACAGAACGGTCCCAGCGCCACGGGTCTGTGAAAACATCCAGAAAGGTAGAGAAGCGTTTATTCGCTCGGCGCCGCTCTTTAATAATTCAGAGGCGCTAATGAGCAGCTATTTGAGCTAATGAGCCTCCCCCTGCGCCTGATTGGCTGCACGGCCTCCACTGGCAGGAAGTGGTGGAGCTCCAGGAAGCGTCGCTCTCTCTCGGGCCGAGGAGCCGGACCCGATCAGATCCGATGAATGAGGTAGGGGGGGGGGTCGGCAGATCCGGGCGACCCCTGACCCTCCGTCCTACCAGGGCCGTTAGCGTCTAGCTAAGCTAAGCAGCGCGGGGCTATTTCCAGTGTCAGCTCCGCTCTGTAAGAAGACACTGGCCTGACAGGACGAGGGGCCGCGCTCGCCGGCTCAACACACGCTGCCTCAGCTCGGGGAGGACAAATGTAGATTTTCCACTGTGACAGCAAACAATTAAAGGCGATAAAGGTCAAAGGTTAAAGACGTTCACGTCAAGTACCTTCCTGCTCACGCCTCCTTGTTCCCATCACCTGCACGCCCAACTAGACGGTCACATGACGGCCGAGCATCTCAGCCTCCCGCCTCCCCCACAGACCCACCTCCAAGGCCAGCTCCTCGATCTGGAACTGCTTCATGGCGCTGCGGTTGCCGCCCACGTGTTTGTGGTAGTAGATCACCATCACGTCGTACTTCTTCATGATGGCCTTGTAGTTCTTGGAGGTGAGGGCGATGACGCGGTCTTTGCCGTCGTACTCGGGGATCTCCAGGCCTTTCTCGGCCCAGGACAGGGCCCCCAGACAGAGGAGGGCCCCCAGAAACAGCCAGCCCCACTTCATGGCGATGGTCACCCGGCGGTCGCAAGAGCGCCTCTTCTCCGAGCCGTTAGCGTGGACGTTGGGGAGGAGACACCTGAGATGTGGTTAGCGCAGGACAGTTCGGAACCACTTCCTGACGCCACTGGCGAGAGAAGAGCAGGTCCGGAGGCGACGCCCTCCTTTTAACCCAGCCACACGTGGTTTGTGCTGACGCCACCGCCCACAGAGGCAGGGGGCGGGGCTTTATGGACACACCGATCCCACCCGTCCAGGGGCCACGCCGCAGGTTGCCAAAAAAGCCGGGCGCACCCTCGGCCCATGGGCGGAAACGTGGGCGGAGCCTGCCCGGGTCACAGCCGCCTGGAGCGGCGGTGGGGCCGCAGACGCCGGCTCGGTGTGGTGCGGGACTGACGGCCGGGACGGATGCACGGAGCAGAGCCGCAGGAAAGAGGAGCTGCCGGATGCCATTCCCATATTAAGACTCCGGCTAAAAATAAGGCCTGGGCCAAACAAGCGCTGCGGACAAGATGGCGTCCGTGCACGGAGCGCCGCCGACGGGCCCATGCAAAGTTTCAGATTCAAAACACATGCAAAACTATTTGCATTTTATTTCTGTCCACATGGAAACAGGCTCCCACAGTTAGAGTGTGCGGGGGGGGGGCAGTTTGAAAATAAAGTCCAAATATTGAATCAAGTACAAAGTATAATGTCAGAGTTTTACTGTAGTAAAGTGGTTATTTTAAGACGGTCATATTATGACAAGGAATCAGGAATCGTTTTAAATTAAGGCTCAGTCAGCGTCACTGGATGAACTAGAGCTGGTTGTCATGGAAACAGTTCCCTTGTCACATGACACGAGCACGCAGAAAAAAAACAAACAAACATTCCAAACCACTTTAAAACACTTGGCTCCATCGTCAGCTTCAAACCGATGCTTCAAGGAATTTTGGCTGATTGGACGCATGCGTGTGGATTTTATTTTGAAAAAGCCGAAAAGAGTGAAGAGAAGGGAAACATGGGGGGGGGGGGATAATGGACAATGAAGGGGGGGGGGTTATTAATAACAGAGTGTAACACAATCAGGCCTCACCCCTGCCAACAGGAAGGGGGGGTGAGAGGCATCATGGGAGTGGGGGGGGGGGGGCAATAACCTGAGCTCTGGTGTTTATGTTTGTTAACGACCTCAAATCACAGTAAGACTGTGGCTGATAAACACACACGTCCTCTCCAAGATCAGGATCAGATCAAGATAGAAAAAAGTACTTCTGGTAGTAGGAGTACAACAGTAATACTGAGGTACTGAAAGACACCGATCACGTTTCATCTGAGCAGGATGTGACATCACAGAAAAGCCAGCTGCTAACATCTGTCACCAGGGAGACCACATGTCCCGTCGCCATGGCAACGGCTCACACACTCACACCTCGATTCATGTGACGCGTGTGTGTGTGTGTGTGTGTGTTGCTCCTCTGAGGGCAGCAGGCAGCGCCCCCCTCTGGCTGTGGCTCCAACCGTCATCAACCCGCCCGGCTCGTGCCAAGGTTGTTGCTACGGCAACTGGAAGGTTGACTCCATTGTTCTCTCACACTAACGTCTCATCTCTCGAGGCCAAACGGAGAGAGCGCTCTCTCTCTCTCTCTCTCTCTTAATGAGATCTGAAGGCGCAGGAGGAGGTGGGGAGGTGTAAGGTGTGATGGGAAGAGAGAGAAAACAGGAGAAAGGAGGTGAAGGAGTGAGAGGGGATGACGCATGAGGGAGAGGAGGAGAGAAAAGAGGCTGATTATTCTCTAACGGTTTTGCGTGATGACCCCGGACGGCGAGCCGCTGGAACCCAAACAGACGGAGGAGGAGGAGAAGAAACTTTCTTTAAATGGGACCTTAGACCTTCATCTCACACTCACTCACTCACCTCCCGCTGAGACCGGTCTGGCCTTGGTGCACGCCCCCTCTCCGTCCCCGCCTACGGCCCATATGCCCCGCCTGCCAGGACACCAGCGCGCAGAAACGACCACAGGGGGCGGAGCCTCACGTCAGCAGCTCAGGGGTCTCGACGTGTCCAGTTCCAGCTCCGTGGCTTTAGAGTAAATTATGAAAAAACACAAACAGCTTCAGACGTCAGAACGAAGACGGGCTGTGACAGTTGGCTGATGACTGGAGGAGCAGCGGTTGCTAGGTAACCGAGAAGCTGACAGCCTCTGAACAGTTGGCACGTGTAGGACGTCCAGCGATTCCAGGTCCACGTGCGACATGGTGGCGCCACCTGTTGAACGTCTCCGTCACGTCGGCCATTTTGTGCCGCGTTAACGTGCCGCGGCGTCCCGGCTGACGGGCCCAGTGGGGGCCAGCTACGAGACCCCGACCTGGCTTAATATGTCTTAACATCAGGGGACATGAGGGACACAGAGACGTCCAGTAACCCAATGAGGCCTTCACTGTCTCTACGTTTTCACAGGAAATGAAATAAAACCAGGACAGTGTTCCAGGAGGAGACACAGAGACTCATGCACGTCACCGTGCACGCACGCACACACGCACACACACACTCTAAACTGAAGGACGAGCCGTGGTGACGATCCAAAGAGCCTCAGCTACAGGATGACGTCATTGTTTACAACCATCAGTGTTTTAAATATTACAGGGTCAAACAAATACAGTACACACACAAACTGCAGTTTTTATACAGCGTTACAAAGTAAACCTCAAACGTTGTCTTATAAATCCACTCTACATGTTGAACGGTATATATGAGGGTAACATCATGTCAGATTCATTATGTTTAATCTGTTTGTAATTAATTAGGTTTAATTAATTAATTATGTTTGTAGTATTAGCAAAGTACTTTGATGTATAAAAACACGGACTTACAGGAGGTCCAACAGACAGAGACACGGGGACAGACGTGGAGACAGGAGACCGGAAGCTGCTGGAGGCTCAGGAGACGCCAATCAGCCAACAGGTGGCAATCACGCGGGACCGGAAGTCAAGTCAGCCATTGAACGCCCGTGCAGAGAGGTTTCAGAATAAAACAAGAAATAGCACGGAATCTATTTCACGGTATTTTCTGTCATGTTATTATCGCATGTTCAGCGTGTGTTTTGTTTTTGTTTGTCATGTTTGACCCGGGTTAAGAGAATAAAGCGATGAAATGTGGAGGAACGTGTGAGGAGGGAGCAGAGAAATCGAAGCCCTGAGCTGCAGTGACTCTGCACTTTCATTGTTTCAGCGACTCATCCCTCTGTCAATGAGCACATTCACACTGTGACACAGCTATCCCTCTCTTCTTCCCTCCATCCTCCCTGCCTTTGTCTTTCATTTGAGCTTTCTACTTCCTCCCTCCTTCCTTCCTTCCTTCCTTCCTTCCTCCCTTTGCAGCTGAGTCCTCGGAGATGTTTGCTTTGGGAGCGCTTCCTCTCTTTGGGCCTTTCTTCTCCCCTCTGACAAATAAGCTGGTCTTGTGATGGGAAACAAGAACTTCCTTATTTTAGTTTGCTCCGGGGGGAAACACACACACACACACACACACACACAGAACCTGAACAAATGCAGTAATGTCGTGACGGCCGTGCCTCGGTTTGTTTGATTTGTTTAGAGTGAATCTAAATGTGTGTGTGTGTGCTGTTCTCGTCGACACTGTTGTCTGCGCCGATCAAGCCCAGCAGGCGGACCAACATATGTTGTCCACGGCAACCACAGATCATCCACTGACTCACACATCTCCCACCGAGCGCCGCCAACATCTGACGAGCCAGAGACACGGGGCGTCCATCACTTCACGTTTCTTCAGGGGACGCAGATTGTCAATGTTGCTCGGGTCAAATGTTGGCACACACACACACACACACACACACACAATATATATAATATATATTTGTGGAAGCATCTCCAGCTTTGCAGATGCAAATCAGGGCTCATTAGCAACCGTTAGCAACAATAAATGCTTTGTTTGTGTGAAACCAGCCGGTGAGAGGACGCACAGGTTCTGGTGATAACCACAGACAATCACTGCTCTTCATTCGAGTCCCACACATGCACACACCGCACCTATTCACTGAAGTAATATTTACACACCCCTTCACATACAGTCTATAAACGTCTACTGGAGTTCTGTTTCATTATTTACCAGCTATTATCCTCACCTTCTTTATTCCATGTGCAATATTTTTTCATCTCATCCTATCTCATATCTTTTTAAATTATTAAATTAAAAACACTCCCATTACCTCGACTCACTTATGTATTTGTATATTTATTTATATTTTATTTGACTGGCTGTCATTTGACAGTAAAGGCATCTCCTCTGTTCTACTGATCTGTCCCGTCCCGTCCTCGGGGTCGGGGTCACACACTTCACGTGCACCCTGAATGTGGGTCAAATACGGGAGCAACAAACAACACAAATACAAATATAGAGACTGTGAAATGTCCCTGTCCACGAGTGGTGTCAAACAGGAAGCCGGGTTCTGGCCTCGGGGTCCGAGAGAGGAGAACAACAGAGGGATTCATGCGCTGGCGATCGGACCCGCAGAGGAGTCACAAGCGTGTTCGAGGGAGGAGCCGGTCATGAGACGCTCAGCCGTGAAATTTCCCCCGACCGCGGCGCGCGCAGCAGAACGCACGTTCAATCTGAGCCTGTTGCCTCGACGGCGAGCAGCAGCTGTCACGCCCACACGGCCAGAACCCGGCCCAGAGCACAGGTCACGTGACAGCCGTGTACAGAACAAACACGTCGCCGAACCACACGTGGACACGTGTCTACCCATGAGTCACTGCTGGAGCCGGCCAGTCAGAGGTCAGAGGTCAAGACACTCTCCTCGTCTTCAGTGATAAAAAAAATATACAGGAGAGAATTTCATGAGGCCTCGGAAAGTGACGGATGATCTAACTTCACCAACCAACACCCACTGTCACCTCTCAAAGAATGGAGTCTGGGTGCGTGTGTGTGTGTGTGTGTGTGTGTGAGGGGGAAGTTTTGGATCGTGTTGTGATGGAGAAAGAGAAACAGGAGGAGGGATTTTGCAGACCGGATAACGCGGTGACATCAGCTTTGAAAAATGTGTGTATGCAACTGTGTGTGTGTGTGTGTGTGTGTGTGCATGTGTGAGAACCAGTGGAATCAGAGGTGGAGCAGAGACAGAGGTCTCACTCTGCTCTGAGCTGAATCATCAGGGCTGTGGGTGAATTAATGTGAACAGTGTTTAACCCTCTGCTCCCCGCAGTGCATGCTGGGAGAGGCTCCAGGATAGGGGCAGGACCTCCACCCAGAGGACCATGTTGTTGTTGTTGTTGTTGTTTTCTCATCTTGGATTCAGACACTGTGGAAAAGTTCTACCGAGCGAGGCTCTGTCTGCAATAGACGATCTTTGGACAATTCAGACAGCGTGTTAACTGTGACGGGGGGGGGGGAGAGAGAGAGAGAGAGAGAGAGAGAATGTGAGAGAGGGGGCGGGACCTAGAGGAAAAGGCGTGTCCACGGCGGAGCTGCGTCGGGGTCAGTCTCCATCGAACAGTCGCTGAGACGCAAAGGACCGCGCACATTCCCCCAGTGTCTCCTCCGTCTCCTCCTGCCAGCCTCCGGAGCACGGACCGAGTGGACTTTTCTTCCTCATCATCATCCTCTTCATCCTCCTCCTCCTCCTCCTCCATCACCCGGAGCGTCACATTCCTGCGGAGCCGCTGTTGCCGTGTGCGTGACACGCAGAGGAGCTCATCTTCCCGCACGCGCCCGCATCTCTGTGTGTAGCTGACTCACTTGACTGCGCCCAGGGTGAGTCCCTCTTTATTCCTGTCTCCTCTCCTCCCCGTCTCCTCCCTGCATCCGCTCCTGTCCTCCTCTGCTGCTCCTCTGCTCCTCCTCCTGCTGTGTGGTGTTTCTTTAAGAGGAGCAGCTCTGACTGTGAATCAGCCTCCTCCATTCATGATGTGGCTCCTCTCCGTCACTGCAACTTCTTTCACCCAGGCCTTTTCTCTTTGATGATCAAAGGACATTTGGTGTGTGTGTGTGTGTGTGTGTCGTCCTCAGAGGGCATTTAACTCACCATTGATTAAGCTGATTGGATTGGGTCAGAGCGCTGAGGGCGTGCACGGATCTGATGACCCGGCCGTCACTTCAGTCTAGGGACATGAAGCGCCGCTGACCCCCGTGACCCCGCTGCCTGGCCCTGCGTGTGTGTGTGGAGGGCTGGGTCTTTTATGAATGGACCGGTCTGGCCGGCCAACACTGGGCCATGTGTTCCAGGACGGGGGGGGGGGGTTATTTAATCCCTCCACCAAAGTTTTACTCCTCTTTTGTTGCTGCAGCGTTTTTCTGCTGGAATGTTTTTAAAGAGACAAAAGAAGAAGAAGAAGCAGCTGTAACGTGAGAACCACGACTGGACAAAGTGTCCAGGACACTGGAGCTGAACTGGACGTGATGGTCTGAGACTAATGTGGTCACATGTCTGACAACACACACACACACACACACAGCAGCGTGGCGGCTGTCAGTCACCAGCCAGGTCGCCGCCCTCTTTGATTCTATGAACGACCAGCGACGGCGTCACGTCTCCAAGTCCCTGAGATCTGCTGTTATACGTCCAGGTGTGTGTGTGTGTGTGTGACTCAGCTGTTTGCCTCCTCCTCTGTGTCACGCATCGATCTGTCGTCTCGAGGGAGGAAAAAGAACAACCACCAGGCAACGCGGCAGAAATCTGCTTCCTCTCTCGGGTGTTCACTTCCTCTCTGAGCACGCCGGCGGCGGCGGCGGTTTCGGTGTCGGCGTGGCTGAGTGTTTACAGCCGCTGAATCAAAGGATTCAGGAAACAACAACAACAACAACATCTTCACTTCCTGTGGACGGTGAGGAGACGAGGACGGCGTTAATATCAGCCACTGGGACACGCGGAGGGAAACTTGGACACTGAGGACGTTTGGCGAAACCACAGGAGGAATGTAAACCTCGCCATGACTCACCGGCGTCCACTTCCTCCCGCTCTGTCTCGGTTTCACTCTTAAACGCCAAATAAACAAGTCGTCGCTTTCTCAAGAAACGTGAGGACGCGTCAGAGACGATGCCTCGTCCTCACAGGGGACAGACACGTCCCTGTCAGACGATCTTTGGTCCCCGGCCACTCTGGCAGAGGACGCCGTCTTTACTGGATTACATCACCGCCTGGTAATCACTGTGCACGCCGCCGCTCGCCCTCCTCAGCACCGTATCAGCTGGACCTCCCTGCCGGGTCACACGGGACCGCGCTGGTCGCAGAAACCGCCAGGACACGGAGGCTCCTCCAGGCCTCCGGGTCCCGCCCCTCTCGTGCCGGGCCAAGAGAGAAACCAGCAGCAGAGCCAAGCGCTGCTCCTCCTCCTCCGCCGCCACCGCCGCTTTTTAAAATGTCTGCTGTGTTCTGCCGGACGCTCAGGCCAAACAGGAAGTGATGCCTTAAAGGAGCAGTCCGCATTTCCCGGGCTTCCTCCACAGGTTACTGACACGCTGTCAGAGGTGAAGCCTGGTTCCTACACACGTGCACACGCGTGGTCGGTCGGTTGCCGGGCTACAAGTGACGCCTCTTTCCTCCTCTGACGCTGCGGCGTCCACTCCTAAAGGGGGCGGGGTCAGCAGGTCGGCGAGGAGACCACGTGTGTGTGTGTGTGTGTGTGTGTGTGAACCTGGGGGGACTGTGCTGAGTTCATGGATGTGGTGTTTCACTGAGGCCACACACACACACACACACACGTGCACGGCCGCACGCACGCAGAACAGCTAAGCCTCCACAGATGGGCAGAGCCACACAAACAGCATGGTGCGCACACACGCACACACACACACACACACACACACACGATGAAACGCCCCAGTGAGTCTGACTGGATCTGATAAGATTTGATTTGATTGAAGCAGGAGGCAGGTGTGTGTGTGTGTGTGTGTGGGGGGGGGGTCAGCTCACAGTTTTAATCATCCAATGGACTTTGAAAATTTACCATCATGCAACGGGGTTTCACTTAATTTCATCATTTCATTATTAAACCCATTTCTAAACTCTGTGTGTGTGTGTGTGTGTGTGTGTGACACACTAACTCGCTCTTGGCCGGCGTTTGTTGTTGTCGTGCAACAGACGAGCGCGGCGCCCGCGGCGCGGTGAGAAGCTGGCCGTGCCCGCCGGGGTGTGTGTGTGTGTGTGTGTGCCTCTTCAGCTGCTCTTTGGATGATGATGGCTCTGAGTGTGTGTGTGTGTGTGGTGACGCAGCCTGCAGCGTGGGCGGAGCTCAGGTCTGTTGCTCACACACACACACACACACTTTTGCTGAGGTGATTCAAAGCTGAGTGCAATTTTAATTTTTGAGACCAAACAAACAAAAACTTTTTCAACTTTATATTTTTATTTTTTTGTGACCTCATCAGTGAAAGCTGCTGTGCACGTACGTGCATGAGTTTCCTTACATAACACTGAGCGAAGTCTTATGTGTGTGTGTTGTTTATGTAACCCTCCAGGGAGCCGTGCACTGACGGAGCTGGAGGTGTTGCAGCTCGCACCGACACACTCGGGCCTTTACGTAAGAACCTCCTGCACTGGAGAAGCTGGGGGGCGGGGCCTGGGGGCGGGGCTCAGGGTTAGTCTCAGTCCATCAGTGAAGCTGTTAGGGCAGGGGGGCGGAGCCAACAGGTGGGGGGTGGGTGGGCCGGGCGATGGACCGAGTTTCTCTGCCGCCGCCTTCCTCGCCGCTGCCCGGGCTCTTAATCCACTAATGGACAGAGAGAGAGGATGGAGCGAGCGACAGAGGAGAGGGTGTGTGTGTGTGTGTGTGTGTGTTACAAAGGGGCCAGTGATCATTTGACTCCACGTCCTCTTCAGATTAAGAGCAGGGGAAGCTGCCATTAAAGATGGCTGAGAGGATGACTCAGACCTCCTCCTCCTCCTCCTCCTCCTGTTACGGGACGTGAAGCGTTCACACGTCAGTTAATGTCTTTAAAACGCTGACAGGTCCAGATCGTCCTCCCTCATCAGAACACGCCGCTTCCTCCGCCGGCTCAATAACTTCCTGTCCAGGGCCGTCCGTAGCTTTTAATACTGCTGACAAACACACTGAGCTAACAGCACCTCCTCCTCCTCCTCCTCCTCGCTGTGCTCCAGAGGAAGTGTGTGTGTGTGTGTGTGTGTGAGCGGGTTCATGCGAGACACTCGGTGAAGATGTCATGTGTGTGTCAGCTTTTCTTTTTCTTCCAGAAGCATTCATGTGGGCTGAAACAGGCGTGGGCGCTCTGGCCTGCGTCTGTGTGTGTGTGTGTGTGTGTGTGTGTGTGTGCGGCTGCAGCTGTGGCTCTTGTCCGCTGTGTGAGGCGAGGTTATGGCATCCTCTTCCTCTTCCTCGCTGCCTCTCCATCTGGAGCCTCAGCGAGCTTTACAGTGTGTGTGTGTGTGTGTGTGTGTGTGTGTGGATTTGACAAACATAAAGATGCAGGCATGCAGACTCCTCCCCCTCTCTGGCTCCGGCAGCACATCTGGGATCCGCCCCCAGCCAAACAGGAACTGAGCGTTTTGGTTTTTTTATTTTCAGACTTTTCCCCAGGTTTGTTTTCTCAGTTTTCAGAGGAGGATGAGTGTTCCCGCTCTTCGTCGCCGCTCCTCTTCACCTCATTCATCCTCAGATGATGAATCCCTCCTGTGACCTTTGACCCCTGGAGGAAACTGGCTCTGATCTCCTCATGTTGTAAACATGTTGTAAACGTGTCTGTAATCCAGTGAGGGCGTCGACTTACACCCCCCCCCCCCCCCCCCCCCCCCCCCCCCCCCCCCCCCCCCCCCCCCCCCCCCCCCCCCCGCCTGCACACACACACACACACACACACAGGGAACCGGCCAGACTATTTCAACGATTATTGGACAACCAATCAAAACATCTGACAGTGTTTCCCAGCAGGCCGAGCGGGCCGGAGTGTCTCTGACTGGGCCGCCGCCCACCTGAGCTGCACAGCAGCCAATCAGAGGCCCGAGGATGAGGAGGCCCAGTCTGAGGTGGTTTAACTGGCGGCCAAACGCAGGCGGAACCACGTCTGATGCCTTTTATTGTTCCGCCTCTTGCTCGCCGGTGCACGCACGCACACGCGCACACACACGCTGACAGACGCCTGCGGTGCGGCGGCGATGAAGGAGCAGTGAAGACGAGCTGAGGAGGAGGAGGGGAGATATTTCTGACAGCAGATGTCAGCGTCGCACCTTCACATCACGTGTCGCCGGGAAGTTTTACTCTCAGCAGCCTCGCTCGTGCACACACACACACACACTCGCAGCAAAAAAAAAAAAAAACCCTCTTCATGCTCATTTTATCTGCACACACACACACTGGGCCCCTCCCCTCGGCCTCCTCTCTCCTCCCAGAGGCACGGGGATATTTTTATCCTTCGTGAAGCCCAAACGCTAATGAAGCATCACCACACAAATACATTCCCATGATTCCTCCTCTCCGGCCGTGACACGTGCACACCAAGCGTCGCCGCGCATGAGAGTCAAGACTCCTCCGAGTCGTGTCCAAAACTGTCGCCTCGGAGCCGCCATTTTAACCCCGTCAGACGAGGGCGGCGGCGACGTGAAGGCTGACGGAGTCAGAGCACGCGACCCGAAAAACCTCGGACCCCGAACGACCATTCTCCGAGTCCAGATGACGCAACCCGCTGTCATCGCCGCCTGGAGGGAGGGGCCTCAGAGAGCATGATATCATGGCTCTGTGACGCTCGCAGATTAGTGCACGGAGACGTGCGCTCTGATTGTTTATTGGGATTTGTGTCAGATAATCCTGAAGAGACCATCGGGACCCATGATGCAACGCTGCCTCTGACTCATCCGGACTCGCCAACATGTGAAATTCCAGAGCTGCGAGTCTCCTCCTCCGGTTTGATCTGAGCTCCTCCCATTCGCCGCTGGTCGTCCAGGACGGGCCAGAAAGTGTCCCAGTAAAGAATAAACCTCCATTAGCGTCTGAAAGGCTGAGACATCAGGATCATTTCCGCTAACACCGGCGGCGGCGGCTTAAAGCGGCCGGGGAGCGTAAACAGAGCGGAACGCCCGCCGCCTCACCGCTATCAGGTGCAGGAGGTTAGCCGCGTGGAGGGCGGATTTTAATGGATTACAGAATTAGAGGTGGCGGCGGCCACGTTGCGTGACAGCGCGTGTGGCCGCCTGGTTGGCCCTGGACGCTGTCACCGCGGGGTCACGGGGTCACTGGGCCGCTCCCAGAATAAACTGGGTTTGATAAGAGGATGCAGCTCCAGAGCTCAGGCCTGTTTCACCTCCTCTGCTCCTCCTCCCGACTCCTCTTCGTGCAGCTCCACACATCTGCTCCCTCCCCCCCTCCCTCTCTCGCTCCCTCTCTCTCGACCATCTGGTCCGTTCCTGCTGCTGCGATGAACCGTTTGCCATTTAGAAAATTCAGATTAACAGGAGGCTGCTCCTGCGCTGACTGAGGGGAGGTGGGGGGAGGTGGGGGGAGCGCTCGCCTCCTGCAGCTGTTCGGGTTCGTGCAGTTATTCATGCACAGTCGCAGGGAGACGACGGGTTCTTTGAACGAACTCTTTTAACGCGTCGACCCAACGAAGGTGTCTCGTCCTGGGGGGCGGGGCTACAGGGGACAAAGCAGAAAGGGATTAGCTCCAGTTTTAATTCCTCCGGCGAGTCCAGCTGCTGAGCCCCCCCCCCCCCCCGGTCTCTGCTCTCTCCATCAGCGGCTGCTGTTTTTTCCGCTGCCCTGCAACCAAAGCCAGGAGGCGTATCCATGGCGACGGGGGGAAGTCTTGTTTCCCTCAGCTGCTCCAGGACGGGGACGGTTGACACTTCCTGTGTCCCTACACGAGCGAGAGCCGGGGTCAGGGGTCAGGGTCTGGCGGCTGCTAACGTTAGCTCAGCTCAGTTTGAGGCTGAAGTTTAAAAGCGAAAGCGTGTGACGTGCGCTCAGGAATGTTTCAGGGAAACAGCATCTGGTTTCACTGGTGAATCAGACGCCTCGCGCACGTTCCTCTCTCCACCGCCTCAGATGTGTGTGTGTGTGTGTGTGTGTGTGTGTGTGTGTGTGTGTGTAACCTTTACTGTCTGCTTCTACGCGAGCTCCTGCCAAAAACTGAGGCCTATCTGTATTCAGGACACACACACACACAGAGCCACAGAGTGTGTGTGTGTGCCTCTGCCCACACTAACTCCACTAGCGCTGCGAGAGCAATCAGGCAGGAAACATGTACGTAAACAGGCCGAGTGCACGAGGAGTTTCAAAAAAAGACACGATGAAATTTGAATAGATGGAAATAAGAGCGAAGGATAAATGGAAAACAATGAATTTAGCTCCTCCTCCTCCCGTCAGAGCTCGCCATCCATTTTGATGCGACAGGGTTTAGCATCAGGAGAACATGAGCTCCTGCAGCCTCCTGGAGGAGTCAGAGGAGAGTTTGGAAATGAAAAGCTCTATTTTTAAACTCAGCAAATCTCCTTTTCTCCTCAATGAAAATTGGGCCAGTGGCGTATATTCTCCACTGCTGCTTCTCCACAGATTAGTGCCTCCTCCTCCTCCTCCTCCTCCTCCTCGCTCTGGGCTTCTGAACTGATGAGTGCTGGCAGTTCTCGCCGCCTCACTGGACAGGAGTCCGTCTGTAAGGAGGCTCTCTCCTTCATCTCCTCCCTCCTCAGCCCCTGAGCAGTGTCGCGCTCTCAGCTCCGCCCCCCTCACCGGAGGAGGGGCGAGGGAGCAGAGGAGGTCGCGCACGAGGTGTTTTGGGAGGAGAGTCCAGTGTTGGTGACCTCTGACCTCTCGTCGGTCCGTGTGTAAACGCACGGAGGAAATTCGAGTTTCAGAGCGTTTCATAATGGAGCGGAGGACGAGTGGGCTGAGAGAAGATTCTGGAGGGAGGCTCCTGCTCCGACTCTCCTCCCACTCTCTGAGTGAGCAAGGGAAGGAGCAGAGAGAGGAGGCGATGCACCGCTCGCTTCTAGAACAGACGCGTGGAGGTGAGGTCCGTGGGAGATTTAAAGATGGAGAGTGGGCGGGACTCCCACTCACTGCCTTGGAGAGAGAGAGGGAGGTTCTGAAAGGTCAGGGGGTATTTAATGAAGGAGCAGGAGAGAGGAGCACGGAGGAGGAGGACATGGAGCAGCGTGTCACGACGCTGAAGGAGTCTGTTCCTCCTTCCTGCTGCTCCGGTTGCCATGGTGACATGTAAAGGCTTTTCACCACGCTGAAGTCCAGCACTGTGTGTGTGTGTGTGTGTGTGTGTGTGTGTGTGTGCCGTCAATAAAACTAACTGAGGCTGAAAAGGTCTGCACTGGAGATTCTGAAATTCTGATGATTAATAATCATATTTATAATCATAATAAAGGTGGGGGGGGCAGTGGTAGCTATGTGTCAATCATCTTGGGGGGCGGGCTTTTATTCTGAAAGGGGGAGGTGAGGGGAGGAGGGGAAGGGTTTCTGCCCCGTCGCTAGGTAACAGTCTCCAGGCCGAGAGGCAAAGCCAGGTCTGGTTTCCATGGCGACGTCACTGGTGTGTGTGTGTGTGTGTGTGTGTGTGTGTGTGTGTGTGTGGCAGGTCGAGCATCAGACCAGTGAGGCTCATGAAGGGGGAGTGCATGTGTGAGTGCACGAGGCCCAGCTCTTCCCAGCGTTTGTACCTGACGTGCGCTCGTGCACGCTCGGCCTCGGGACAGCCGTCCGTGCACGTGGACACGTGCGCTCAGCAGTACTACAGTATTCAACCCGTGTCCCATCTGCTAACATGGAGCAGGGTCCACACCAGCCTGACCACACACACAACAACAACAACAACACTGAGACAAACATAAAGCTGAGTGATGCTTTGTCATTTTAATTTCAGTGACAACCCTTTGTCTCACACACACACACTGCAGAGACAAAGCATGTCTGTGTTGGGGAGAATGTGAAGCACAGTGGGTCTCTATGTGTGGACGCAGTGTCAGGCTCGTCCCAGAGACACGGGGGGGGGGGGTTTAAAGATAAACCACAACTCAGCTCTGACCTCGCGTAACTTTTTAATACGACTCATTCACGCGTCAGTTCGTCCCTGGAGACGAATCCTTGTGACTAAAGGTTCCCGCTGGAACTCGGAGCGAAGGGGGGGGCGGAGTCTAAATGTAACCACTCTCTCCATTGTTGTTCTTTCCTCCCCCTTCTCCTCCTAAAGTACACAAAAGCAGCGGCGGCCCATTGTGGTGCAAAGCAGAGCACACACACACACAGCCTGCTGCAGGCCCCCTGCTGGCAGCAGCGGGGATCACGGCTCCGTTATTGAGGTCACCTCGCACATCGCTGAGCTCTCCTCGGTGTCTCTGAGCAGCGTGTTTATCTGCCACGAGACCGAGGGGATCAGAGGCAGACGGAGCGCCGTGCCAGCGCCCATGATGCACTGCAGCGGGCAGGAAGCCCCTCGCCAGCTTCATGGAGGCTAGAGACAGGAGGGGGGGAGCAGAGGGGAGCCAGCCCCTCACCGTGTCTCGTTAGCCAGGACGACCTCTTCACCTCCCTCTAACCCTCTCCTCCCCCCTCCTCCCCTCTCCTCCCCTCTCCAGAACATGGCGGAGTACAGCTCTCTGCTCAGCGACCTGTCTGAAAACATCACCAACGAGGACCTGGAGCAGCTCAAGTCGGCCTGCAAGGAGGACATCCCCGAGGACCAGAGCAACAACATCACCTCCTCCAAGGAGTGGTTCAGCTACCTGGAGAAGAACGACAAGCTGGCCCAGGGTGAGACGCGCCGCCGCCGCTCGCGAACGTTTGCTCTGTGTGACCGCAGCCCTGTAACCACGCCTCCCCGCAGATAACCTGTCGTACATCGAGCACATCTTCGAGATCTCGCGGCGGCCGGACCTGCTGACGCGGGTGATCGAGTACCGCACCACCGTGCTCAAGATCTCCGAGGACGACGAGATCGACACCAAGCTGACGCGCATCCCCTCGGCCAAGAAATACAAAGGTACAAATCCAACCCTGGGGCGCCGCTGCCCTCTGGTGGCCGCACTGGGCACTGCCTGGACACGTTTCATTTCTGATGACCCTCTCTCTCTCTCTTTTTCTCCCCCCTCCACCTGACAAGACATCATCCGCCAGCCCTCTGAAGATGAGATCATCAAGTTGGCCCCTCCCCCTAAAAAAGTGTGAGGGTGCGACTCCCCGGCCGTGACCTCATTCCGACATCATTCCTTCACTCCTCGAATCAACCGACCCCCCCCCACTCCTCCTCCGCTTCACCTCCATTATGCTACTCACACACACACACACACACCTCCCCCTGCACTAAAACACGCCATGACACAGGCAGCCAATCAGATCATGGCGAGCGGCGTCCTCCCAAGATGAGGGAACACAGGAAACTGCAGGAAATAAGACAATAGAAGAAGAAATCTGGAAAAGGAACAACAGCACATGTGAGAGAGAGAGAGAGAGAGAGAGTGTCCTGGATGTAACGCTGAGTGTGTGAGCGTGTGTGTGTATGAGAGCAAACTCGACAACACATTTGATTTTGAAAACTTGAAAACAGAGCGGTGGAGTTTCATCGTCACACGCGCTGAGGAGGTTTGTGCGTAATCATGACTCGGCGCTTTTCTTCCTCTGTCTGACGACGCGTTCCCTCGGCTCTAGAGCAGAACACGAGTGTGTTACAGGAACATATCTGATTAAGGTTTCATCATGGAGGCCAACGTTTGCCTTGGGCCGTCACCAGAGTTACTGACACCCCCCCCAGCTGCTGTAAATACACACATATGAGACAAGGCAATATAAGGGCGACCCAAGAATCAGTTTAGTTTCAGACGACGCCCACGTCTCTTTCTCCCGCTTCATTGGTTGCTCAGACAATAACTGACCAGAGGGGGCGTGTCTTTGAATCGAAGGAAACAGACTGACGTTAGGGACGCGCCGACCATGCCACGCCCTCCACGCACCATCCCGATAGCAAGACTGTTGAAACTTGACTAAAGTAACCGCTCTCTGCATCACTGTGGCTCCTCCCCCCCGCGGCGTTGACGAGGCGCGAGGCTAATCAGAGCGGCTCTCGCTTTCTAAAGAGAGCGCTGCTACTTTTATTCTGAAACTTGCAAAGGACTTAAGTGTCGGTCTGTGGATCTGCCCCCCCCCCCCCCCCCCCGCCATGGACCGAGACGCCCCCCCCCCGACCCCAGTGCCATGGACCGAGACGTTTGTCTAGTTTTCTCTCGTGTTGCTCGCCGTGCGACGTACTGTTCAGCTGACGCGTGTGCTGTGCTAACCCTCAAACCCAGGCCCGACGAAAACACCCAGAGCAAGTGTTAGCGGCTCGTTAAAGGAACAGTCCGCGTATAAACACTCGCTCTGTTCGACTGTTAGAATCTGATTTCGTCACGTTTGCTCGTCACAGCGAAGGAGTCACATTCATTCCCGCTGGATTTTGCCCCTCAGGGTCCAAACGAGGCCGGACCCCAAGTGAAGCGGTAGCCGCCCGTCTGACACCGCAGAACGCGACCTGGGATCTAACCGCTATGACCTGTGGGTAACGGTCGTTTTCAGTCGCAGCGCTTTTGGACCCGTGACTCTCGCCGTGTTTGACTTTTAATCCCGGTTCGTCTGTTTTGGTTTCGGTGGGCGTGTCCGTGACTCCGTGGTGTTGTGACCATCCCCTGCCTGACGCTCCACGTCCCATTCAGGTCAATCACTGAAGTACTTCAAATTCAGCCCAACGTGGCGGGGCCACGCCCCCCGTTTTCTACTTCCTGCGCCCCCCACCAGGTCCACGTGTGTGTTGCTTGGCGTTCTCCTCTGTAGCCACTGGCACATAATAAACAGAAACATATCGACATATCAGTCACTAATGATGTCAGAATTGGGATTTCCATGTACCGAGTACATATCAACTTCGTGAATGCTGCAAAGTATAAAAGTACCACAGTACACGTGTGTGTATTTCTGGTGAAAACCTGAACGGAAGCGACACGATCCCAACCCAAACCAGATTCTCTCTCCCCCTTAACGACCAGACTGTGTTTTCGTTCGTTCTCCTAGGTTGTAAATACGTACTTTGAATATCTATCTGTGTTTGTTTTGGAAATGGATTAATTTATTTAATGCCTGTATGTTGTTGTTTTCACGTGTCCTGGTTTCGTTTTACTAACTGGACTCTACACTTTTATAACACGCTACTCTCCTCACTTTGGTTTTTGCTGTTCGGGCTGTGGGTGATTATTTAGCAACAAGACAAAAAAGAAGAAGAATGGCTCCTCATTTCATTGTATTAACGGATCTGAGCATATTATGTTTGACTGTGCCGTATTTGATCAGACGTGTCGTGGTCACTGCTTGTAAAACTATTTTCATTCAGAGTTTCCGAATCATGACAAAAGAAGAAGAGCGGGCACGAGAACCTTCATCCGCCATTTTGTCTGCGCGTCGTCGTGTCGCTCGCGGCAGCGGATGCAGCGAGGAGCGGGTCGCAGGTCGTTGGTCGAGGTTTCAGAGAAATGTTTATGTTCAAGTATTTTTCTCTTTCTACTCGCCGGGAAAATAAAAACACGTGGGCGAAGAAATCTGTTCAGTATTGAATAAATAAATGATATAATTGTCTGTAATAATAATAATAATAATTGGAGCTAGACACGTTAGCTAACAAAAAAAAGTAAAGATTTCTAATTTTAAAAAAGGAAATATTAAATTGTAATTTATTTATTTCTCCCTTTCAATCTTGTTTCTTTATTTAATATTGAACAGGCAGGTTTGAGATCAGCTGGAGCGAAACAGGAAGTAGTGACGGGTAGCTTAGTTAGTTAGTTTGCATCATTTCGAATGTGGCAGTGCTTGCACAAGATGCTGTACAATGGTGAGATCAAAGGCTAACGAGGTGCTTTGATGTTGCGTATGCTGAACGTCGGGTAACGAGTCGAGTGTGTCATCGCTGTTTAACCATCGCAGGGGAGGTCGCTCCTGGACGTCGTGAAAACGTTTTATAAAACCACGTTTGAAGGACTAACCCCCCGAGCGGCCCATTTTCCCACAATGCATTGTGCGGTATTCAAATGGAAATGTTTAAATCTCAGCTGCGAGACAGGCTTCACGCTCATTAACGACGCGATCATTTACGCTCGCGGCTGATTGGCTCGGAGGCCGCGAGCAGCGCCATCGCGTCGTCCACTCATGCATTTCCCACGCACAGCGCTCGGCGTAAACCCAGTCGCACGCCATGGACTCAATGCTGTTAGAACCTTTCGCCCGGACTCTCCTCCGACGGGCGAAAGACGCACTTAAGGAAATGACACGAGGTGAATTCAAAGATGTGGCTTTTTGTCATGATTTAAATGGACTGACCTGAAAGTACGCCATTGTCATTGTGCTAAAATGAATATAAATATTATATATTAAAATATATTTGCTAACCTATGCCGTGTCGCCTCAACTTGCTTTTGGTCAAAGATGCAAAAAAAAACAAAAAAAACCCACAAAGATGGCTCACCGCCGTGTTGTGACTCTCATTTAAGAGTATTTCTACCTTACCGAGAGGTAGAAATACTCTTATTTTATTAATTGTTGGTTTTTGTACATGTACACTGGAGTATTTTAAAGGGGTTCTCACGTTACTGCAACACAAACATCCTCAGATAGTTCAAACACATTTTAATGTGCAGCGTCGGAGCGAACGCTCTCCACGCGGAGCGTCAGGGAATAAATACAGGACCTGTTGCCGGGGGCGACGGCGTGCGGCGGTCACCTCCCAGGCGTCAGTACTTCAGGTTATTCATCAGCTCCTGCAGATCTGGACGAGCCTTGAAACGAGCTCTGTAATGCTCCTCTGTGTGCTGAGAGCAAGAGAAGGGTCCGTTTAGCATCTGACGGCGGATCCAGCAGAACCTGAACAGAACCTGAACAGAACCAAACCCCCACGAGCTCACTCACCTCCTGCACGCACAGCTGGACTCCCTCGGGCTGGTGTTGGAGGAGGACGTCCATGAAGACGGGACACGACACCGTGCTCAGCCTGTGCAGCTAAAAGACAAACGCGTTCAAGTCTTGAAGACGGACGAGGGACGACAGGAAGTGAGGTAGAAGGTCTCACCTGGACGACGCGCTCGTGAGTCTTCAGCACAGCGTCCACGTACATCTTGGTGCCCTGGTCCTGCATCAGCATGACCTCGGTGGTCTTGGTGGGCAGGGCGTAGCTGCAGGAGACAGACGCACATGGTCACAGCGAGTCCTCCAGGGACTTACGGGTCGGGGACGGCTGTCCTCACCACTGAGACACTCTGACGCTGAGCCGGTTGCAGAGGTGGTGGACGAACTGGGCGTAGCGCTCCACCAGCGTCATGTCGTAGCCCGACACCGTCACGTTCAGCGTCCCGTACGCCGTGTGCGTCGCCACGGCGACGGGCTTCATCTGGTGCCGCTCTTTCTTTTTCCGATGCTGCAAACGAAACACGCGACAGAGCGTTTAAAGTTGGCTCGAGGATCTGGATTGGTCCCGACGTTCCGGTACGGACCACTCTCTTCCTCAGGAGGTGCTTCCATCGGCCGATGCCGTGCGTGGGCATGCTGTGAAACCGCCTCTCGCTCGCCGGCGCCGGGCCTGAGGACGACAAGCGTACGTTAGAGCTCTGCTGTGTCACCGGCCGGACGTCACATGACCAGCCTACTCACAGCAGACGGGAGGCCGGATGGTCGGCGGGCTCCTGCGGAACAGAACCAGGGACGGGTGGTGAGGAGAGACAAGTGAGCAGCTGAGCAGGAAGCTGAGATTCAACACTCACCTGCAGACCGGAAGCGTGCGACTGAGCGCCAACACCTGACGGGACAGAGACGCCTGCACCTGAGCAACCGGAAACGACGAGGTCAGACATTATCGCTTCGATAAAAAGACTGGACACCGGCTCGTGTCAAACAAACCTTATTACACATCCAAATATCCTCATCGTTTAATACACAGGAAATGGCAGGAGGTGATTTGTTTATTGAGAAATAATCAGCCAATTAGCGACAAGAAATCAAGGCTAAACATTAGCGTCCTCGGCTAGCTAGCTAGCTAGCTACAGCTAACTGTGTTTACTCGTGATGAACCTGATGTGTTTGTGTTGTTTAATCTCGACAACAGCGAACAGGAAACGAGCCCGAGAGGAACAGAAACATCCCTTGACCTCTGCGACACAACCACACGTTTAGAGAAAGGTCATGAAAAGCAAACTGACCCTCCGAAGCAGCTGACTCATGGCTGCGCCGCCGCGGGTTCGAGTCCCAAGAGAAGCACCGACACTTTCTGTCCGGGACGAATCTTCACTTTGAATCAACACGAATCCGACGCGCACACACGCAGACGCGGGTCCGCACCGGAAGTCAGTCCGTGCTGAAACAGTCCGGGCGCGCCACGCGCCACAGGGAACAAAGGTTCCGGGGGAAGCTTTGTTTTATTTGGTTTATTTAAAGATGCTGAAATAAAATAATTAATATTAAAAGTAAACAAACAATTATATATAGTTTGTTTAACCTAATTTATTATCGTTATAAATTAGATACAATAAATAATGATGCATCAAAACACAATCTCCCCTTTTTCATAATTAATGCATTTATCTGTAATAATTTAATAATCAAAGCAATTTTTGTGTTTACTTTCGATTATGAAATAAATAATTTAGACAAATATTTTTGTCTTCTTTTGATAAAATAATAATGACTTTAATTGTGCACATATTTCCAAACGGTAATAAAAAGGCATCTCCGACACATTCTCAGCAGGCTTCATTTTTATATGTGAATAGTTTTTGTTTGGCCGCTCACAGAATCACTCATATCAAAATAAAAATCATTTCCACATTCAGAGTTTTCAGGGCCAACGAAGCAGGTTTGTTGTATAAAGTGCAAAAGTCCATCACATCACCTGAAACTGATATTATAGGAATTATATATATATATATATATATATCTGAAGAGTGCATAGGAATATCTTACATTTTCTTTATCCATGGTTTTAAAGCACAATGACTTATGAAAGCATCCTGTAGCTAACATTACATCATGCCGAGCAGACGCAGTCTCTTTGGTTCCCATGTTCTTCTCACACACACACACACACACACACACACCCTAACGTCCTCTGATGGAAAAGGCTTCCTACGATGCATCGAGGATTCGGAAATAATAAATAACAAAACCTGTTTCAAGCAAAGTGAAAGTTGTTTTTTTTTCTAAATTCATTCTCAAATCTGTTCATACACATTCGTGGGCGGCGTCAGCGTCTGCGGATGTGAAGCACCTTTACCGAAGGAGGCGTGTTCAGCTGGGACTGAGCCCCTCCCTCAGGGCAGCTCTGCCCCCATCCTGTGGGCAGAGACAGACATAGCCACGCCCACATACGTGGGAGCGCCACAGTCAAAGGTCGAGAGGCGTAAAAATATCTGTAAACAAGTTACACCCCCCTCTCCTCCACCTCATCCTCCCATTCTCTGTCCTCGTCGTCTTCCTCATCACTGTCATCCTCCTCTTCCTCCTCCTCCTCCTCCTCCTCCTCTGGACTGTAAAGATCGTCTGCCAGCTCCCTCCGGGGGGGTCCTTCCTCTTCGTCGTCCTCCTCCTCCTCTTCCTCCAGCTCGCCCTCGCTCCTCATGTCCTCCTCGCTGCTGTCGTTGAGGTCGTCGTCGTCCTCCTCCTCCTCTGCCGCCTCTTCCTCGTTCTCCTCCTGCTCCTCCTCCTCCTCGAGGTCTGTCAGGTGACCTGGTGGGGGGGGGGGACAAATGCGTGAGCAGGACAGGAAGTGCTGGATCTTTGAGGAAGACGGGCGGGCGACGGTCGCGTACACAGGGAGTTAAATGCAGACACCACGCTGCACTGCAGCTCCTCGTCCAGGAACTTCCTCATTTCCTCCTCCATCATGGCCACGAGCACCTCCGTCTCCATGTCCACGTACTCTGGGTAGAACAGGTTCCTCCTCAGCTGCCTGCGGCACCTGAAACACACACACACACACACACACAGTGAGAGAGCAAAGCAATAACAGAGTCCGACAAAGCCCCGCCCCCCACAGTACTCACAGTTTCCCTGTGGTCTTGTACGCCTGAAACACACACACACACACACACACAGCAGATTTAATGATGATGATGACGATGATGATGATGAAGCCGTGCGTCTCACCTCGATGAAGCTGAAGGGGTCGTTCTCCTGCATGAGCGTCTCCAGGCCGCAGCGGGCCTCCTGCAGACGGGCCTGGTCCTGCGAGATCCTGGACACGTTCTTCTGGATGGCGAGGCCGTTGGCGTCGCCCTGAGCGCGCGTGCACTCGCGCAGCCGGCCCACGAAGCCCAGCACTTTGGCCTTCATCTCCTCGCCCAGCCTGTTCAGGCACTGCTCGGAGTCGTCCGTGAACTTCTGGACGAGCAGAACACGCGGCGTCGTGTCATCGTGGTTCCAGAACGTTCTACGGGACGGTCTGACGAGGTTACCTTGTTCTGTCGCTCCTTCTCCCGCTGCTCCTGGAGCTTCTTCTCCGCCAGGCTGTACTTCCTCTCCACCCGGTACAGCTGCTTGTCCAGAGAGCCCTGACACACACACACACACACAACTTTTTCTTTGTTTTTTTGTTTCCTGACTGATTGTGAACAACGAGAGGAATTCAGCTGTTTCTAGAAAACTGTCACAGGAAGTGAGTCATGTGACTCCTCCATTCATGTCACACACACACACACAACAATGAGGAACAGCATTCACTCATTCATTCCAGAGAGATCACAGGACAATGAAGGGAAAGTGAAAGGGAGGCGTGTGTGTGTGTTGATGATGTCATCACCTTGAGATCCTTCATCGTGTTCTTCAGCGTCTTCATCGTGTGTCCTGAGTGCTCTCCCTCGATGGTGCAGGCGTTACACACGCACACCTTGTCGTCCATGCAGTAGTACCTGGCAGAGGAGAGGTCACATGACGTCCCATCGGCCATCAGGGCCAGGAGACACAGAGCCCCGCCCCCTTACCTGTAGATCTCGTCGTGAGCCGGACACTTCCTCTTCCAGAAGTCGAATATGGGCTCGGTCAGCGGATGCTCGCAGAACGCCGGCAGCTCCAGATGTGGCTTGACGTGCTCCTGGCACATGGACACCTCGCACTTCAGGCACGTCTTGACCGCAAACATGGAGGCGGAGGCGGCGGCGGCAGCTCCGTCGCCCTCGTGAGAAACAGACGAGTCGCCGCCCTCGGCGCTGGCGCCCGGCGCCTCCGCCGCGGCCGAGGGGCAGTAGTCGCAGGGAACCACGCACACGCTCCGAGAGGACGCCGGCAGCCCCCTGGACTTCACGCCCGCCGCCGCCGCCGCCGTGGCCCTGCGCCTGTGGCGGTAGTCGTCGGCAATGTTGGCCAGTTTGAAGTTCTTCTGGAAGCTGGCGCCGCAGCGGTGGCTGTCGCGGCACTCGGGGCAGCGGAGGCGGCCTCGCTCCGCCTGGCGCCGCAGCTGGTCCAGACACACCTTGCAGAAGTTGTGGCCGCAGGGAAGCAGGCAGGGGTCGCGGTACACGTCCAGGCACACGGGGCACGTGAGCTCCTCCTGCAGGACGCTGGACTCCGACCTGGCCGACGCCATGTCCACATTCAGGCTGAGGGACGAGGACGGGACGACAAGTCATTTATACACACGGACCACACTGCCTGACCCAGTACTACCGAGTATTTACTAACTAAGCACTGAAGTATTTCAACCTGCGAGTCACTGGGCCTGAACAATCAAATACATGTACTGCTAATAGTGAAACTACTGGTAGCAGTACTGATAATACTGGTAATAGTACATGTACTGCTGATAGTGAAACTACTGGCAGTACTACTGATAATACTGGTAATAGTACATGTACTGCTAATAGTGAAATTACTGGTAGTAGTACTGATAATACTGGTAGTAGTACTGATAATACTGGTCATAGTACATGTACTGCTAATAGTGAAACTACTGGTAGTAGTACTGATAATACTGGTAATAGTACATGTACTGCTAATACTGAAACTACTGGCAGTACTACTGGTAATACTGATAATAGTACATGTACTGCTGATAGTGAAACTACTGGCAGTACTACTGATAATACTGGTAATAGTACATGTACTGCTAATACTGAAACTACTGGTAGTAGTACTGATAATACTGGTAGTAGTACTGATAATACTGGTCATAGTACATGTACTGCTAATAGTGAAACTACTGGTAGTAGTACTGATAATACTGGTAATAGTACATGTACTGCTGATAGTGAAACTACTGGCAGTACTACTGATAATACTGGTAATAGTACATGTACTGCTAATAGTGAAACTACTGGCAGTACTACTGGTAATACTGGTAGTAGTAGTGATACTGATACCTGTAATACTGGTGGTGTTGGAGTGTCTGCTGAAGTACTACATGTGTTGTACTCGCGGTGTCTCGCTGGTTAAAGGACATTAACCCTGATCTGTCCCCTCTTATCTGCCGTGTTGTCCCTGTCACGAGACACTGAGTCCACCGTCAGCTAATCTGCGGCCGAGCTCCAGAGGGACAGACAGGGGGACAGGGGGACAGACAGGTCGCTCACCTTGATAACGGAATCGCTTGAGCCTGTCCTCCGGGTCCTGGTTGTCTCGTCAGAGCTCGTCGCCGCGCGGCACCTGTCCCTCTGGGGCTCGCATGGCGCGTGCAGGCCGGATTCCTGGTCGGGTCCTGGTCGCTCCCCTGGTCCCGGGACTCGCTCCGGTGCTCGGACAGTCGCCTCCGGCTCCGCGGGCTCGAGCGTGTGACGGGAGGAGAGAAAGAGACGAGAAACTGCGGAGAAAAGGATGCCTTCACGGAACCTCGGAAATTCTCCCGTTGTCACCTGAGACATGACGTGCGTGTTCCACTTCCGTTTGCAAATAGACGAATCTGTTGATTTATGCTACGGTGCGATTTTCAAGTCAAGTGACACTATAAAAACAATAGTAGTACCACAATAGTACCACTACTCACGATAAAGCTAGTTCCACTGAGGATGCTGAGCAAACCTGTTGAGTTTGATGTTTCAAATCTCTTTGAGTTGGGTTTTTATTTGTTGATGAGATCAGAACAGAAGTGACGTCATGGCTGTGTTTGATTTGAATGTCTTTATCTGACAGTAGGAATCATGTGACTCATGTCTGAAGACACCTTCACCGGACAATCTGAGGAAATGACTGATTTGTCAACAAGTCGTAGAGTTCATCTATTTTAACCCTAAATGTTTCACATTGATCTGAGCAACACAGGAATCAGCTTTTAGGATAAAGGGCGGAGACGGTCCTGGTCCTCCAGCGTTTGTCCAGGAGGGACTGACGCTTTGATGAGGACGGGACCCTTATTGTTGAGGCCAAGATAGAAACGCACGGAAGAGGCTGACTCCTCAGGATCAGCCCGAGATCCTCCTCGTCCAGCTGGACCCGTGCTCCCCTGGAGGTCAAAAGGCCGTGGTTCAAGCGGTGCAGGAGGCCTGGAAAGCTGCTGGAGTCGGCGGCCGATCTGAGCGTGTAACTCTCGTAACAGAGGGCGACGCCCTGCCAGAAGTACGCCATTCTCTGCTCGAAGGGGGGGCCCGAGGATGTGCTGACACTCCCCCATCAGGAGGGAGGAGTCGACCTGCTCCCCGAGGAGCCACCAGCCATCGTGTCCATCTTATGCTTCGGCGGGTCAGTCCTGACAGAGAGGACAGAAACACACACAGGACGTCCACATTTTAAGGTCAATGGAAGCAGAAGTCGTTGTTAGCGCTCCGGAAACATCCCTTCACATTTTCCACAGAAGCCAAATCGACCAAACTACAGAAATGTTTTTACCTGATCCAGGTGCGACAGGTGTGTGTGTGTGTGTGAACAGAGGAAACAGACGCGGGCCGATACTACTCCATTTCATTTTATTACAAAAACAAAAACAGGATTTTCAGAATGGACAGAAAGACATCATCTACTCAGAGTGAACAAAAACAGAAAAGGGGACAGAGCGGGACAAGAGACAGTGTATGAGCAAACCCGTCCAAATAAGAATCATCAGAAAACGTGGCCCCGCCCCCGTCAGAGGAAGTTTCATCACCACAGCTGAAGGAACACGGAGGAACGATGGCGTCTGATATAAAACACTTGGCAGAGGGTCGGTCACGTCTCAGCTTTTATTATTCATTAGTTAAGAAACTTTTCTTTTTTTAAACAAAACAAAAAAAAAATAAACAATGCTTGCAATTAAAAACTCATGTAAACACACACACACACACACACACCCCCTGACAGGTGACGAAGATGGGACGAGGAAACAAAAAGAGGATGAGGAGGGCGTGAAGAGCTGAAGGCTCCGCCTCCACGCCGACACTGACCGACAGAAAAATAAGGGCCGCCTACGTCTTTATACACCGTGTGTGTGTGTGTGTGTGTGTGTGTGTGTGTGTGAGAGAGGTGTTCGGGCAACAAGAGTCAGCTGGGGGAGGAGGAGAGGTCAAAGGTCAGCTAGGGTTTGGCAGTGTGTGTGTGACATTTAGGACCGTCGCTTCTTCTTGCTGGGCGGGGCTGAGGGCCGGATCTTCCTCTTCCTGTTGGAGCTGTCCTCGTCCTCGTAGGTGCTCTCCTTGTCAGCTGCGGGCGAGAACACGCGTGTTCAGGCGGGAACTCTATGACGCGAGGGACCGTGTTCAGGGGGTACGAACCTTTCCTGGCCTCCTCCTCCAGCTCGTCCCAGTCCTTCCCGCTCTCCTCCTCGCTGCCCAGCGACTCGCTGTACTCGGCTGAACACACGACGGCGGCGCCGATGACATCAGAGACGTTTTCCACAACCAGTGTGGATCCAACATCATTTAAACGCGTCCCTCACCTGAGTCCTCCGTCTCGGAGCTGTAGTCCTCGTCGCTGTCCTCCTCCTCCTCCTCTTCCTCGTCCGCAGACGGGTTGAAGGTCTCGTCCTCCATCTCGGACTCTGAATCTTCCTCGCCGCCGCTTCCCTGAGACGAAGACGAGACATAGTGAGGACTTACTGCGGCGGCGCTTCCTCAGGCAGAGGACGCGCTGACACGTACTTCGCTCTCTGGGTCTAAGAAGGACCAGCCCCCCTGCTCGAAGAAGCCCTCGGGGTCGTCCACGATCGTCTTCATGATCTTGGTCCAGTTCAGAGACTGGACGCCCTCCGTGTACTTGATGTCGCACGAGCTGCGTAAGACACAGAGGACGTTAAAAAAAAAAAAAAGACGCTTCCCGTGGGCGCTCTGGACGGCGAGCAGGGGTCAGGGGTCGTACTTGAGCCACTCCTTGATGGGGTCCAGGGAGTTGACGGGCACGGCGTTGATCATGGTGACCTTCTTGTTGTAGTCCTTGTAGACGATGACCACGTCAAAGTTCTTCAGATGGAACTGCACGCGCTCAAAGTGGACCAGCTCCACCTCGTCCAGCGTGACGGCGAACGGCGGCTGAACGGGGACGGAAAGAAAGAAAAACAAACCCATCAGTGATACAGAGGAGTTCAACGGTGCAGCGGGTTTTTCCCTGAAGCTCCGCCCCCTCACCCATTCAGTGACGTTGACGAGGGAGCTGGAGGTGGGCTGCAGCAGGCAGGTGCTCCTGTAGGGGGCGCCCTGGAACCTGGAGACAGAAGCACAGAGAGAACAGTGAGTCCGCCTGCCCGCGACCTTTCCTCCGTGTTGTCGTACGGGCCGGGTCCCGCCGCCGCCGCCGCTCACCCCAGGTCTCTGAAGGGCACCTCGAACTCCAGCTGCTCCTTCGTCAGCGTCTCCACCTTCTCGATGAAGTTCTTGAAGGCCGACTTGAGCTTGTGCCTCATCTCGCGCTCCATCTGCTCGGCGTACAGGTCGTCCCGGTCGTGCATGTGCTGGTGCTTGCCCAGGTCTGTGGTGATCTCCCCGACCTCCGTGTAGAACTGGACGTCCGTGTGGCGTCGCTTACCGAACATGATGGCGTTCTGCGAAAAGTCAAAACGGCGTTAAAACAAGCTCCTCCCCTCAAACGGGAGGCGGGCCCAGCCCACGCACCTTGAGGTGGAAGTGCAGGACGATGATCATCTCGCCGTCGCACGGCTGGAAGATGGCGTGTTTGATGTTGTTGTACAGGATGTCCACTTTGTCCCCGCGGACCGACGTGAAGCGGAACCCTGAGGGAGGACACAGCAGAGGTTAAGGTCACGGCGCCCGGCTCGGGTCTGCGGCAGCGCAGCGGGAAGGAGGCGTGCGCGGTCACCGTTGGTGTGCGCCTCCAGCGAGCCCTGCATCCTCTTCTGGGCGATGTTGGGGCGGATGTACAGGTCTTTGAGCTTCGGGTTGCTGCGGTTCAGGTTGATGACCAGCGAGTCCTGCTTGACGATGCCCTCCTTCTCCTTCTCCTCCGCCTCCCGGGTCTTGTAGCGTTTCTGCACCTCCTTGATGATGCGGAAAGCGTTCTGCAGGTTGGTGGACGGCACCGACGTGTCGCCGGGCGCCTTCAGGTTGGACGCTCGGTACGTGCTGGAGGAGGAAGGGGGGCGTGGTTAGAACAAACAGGACCCTGGACTGGAAAGGTTTCACGACGGCGTTCGCTCACATCTCTTTGACGAACGTGGCGTCCGGGTTGGGGAAGATGTTCCCCTCTTGCCGGCCCAGGGAGCTGCCGGGGACGTAGAAGTTGATCCTCAGGTAGGTGTAGTCTCCTTCTACCGACATGCTGATGTTCTGAACACGGGAGGAGAAGGAGGAGGAGGATCAGACGGGATCGAACACCAACAGCCGGGTGGAGGGCTCCTCCCTGTACCTTGATGGTGGCGATGTGGAACGGCGTGGCGATGCCGAAGACGGGCATGACGACCGTCTCGTACTTCTTGTCGATGAAGATCTTCATTTCCCTGATGTCTCTTTCTCTGGGCATCTGCGACACGTTCTTATACGACACGTTGGATTTTCTCGCCCTGGAGGGAAAAAGACAGCGTTAGCTGAGACGCCGTCCCGCCCGGCCGCGCCCCCTTCAGGCCGCCAGCGCTCACTTCTGGATCTGCTGCTCTCCCTTCTGCTCGGTCAGGCGGCGCTTGGCTTCCTCGTTCAGGTGGTTGGCCAGCTCCTTCTGGTGGGTCCGCCTCTTCTCCTCCGCCGTCATCTCGTTCTGGGGTCAAGGACAGACACAGCTGAGCGACCGCGCCGCCGCCACCGGCGGAAACGACGGAGCAAAAAGGGATGGAGCCACAACACACATGCAGCGTACAGACGCGTGTGACAGCCGTGGATGTCAGGAAACGTAAACACAGACACAAACTGAAAGTCCTCGCCGAAATGAAAATGAGAAACGCGTTCCGAGCTGGGCCGATGACATGAGAGAGGAATCGGTGATACTTACCTTCCCCAGGAGCTGGCACAGAGCACAGAGACATTCACACTCAGTTACTAGCGTCAGGGCGCCGCTCAAACACTGATGCTCTGCCGCGCAGACAACAACACACTCACTCTGGTCCTGTCGGCCAGCAGCGCCGCGCTCCGCGCCCCTTTCCCCAGCAGCTCCTCGGCGTCGTCGCCGTCCTCTTCCTCGTCCTCCTCGTCGTCGTTCTGCGGAGCGAGACCGACAACGTGAGGCCGGGGTGGCGGGGGGGCGGAGCTTCCCCTCCCAGCGGAGCCGCCCACCTCACCTTCAGGAAGATCCCCACGTTTTTGATCTTCTTCTTGACCGGCGTGAGTATCGTGGCCGCCTCCTCCTGCGACGCAGACGTGCGGCGTGGTCAGAGGGCGGAGCGGCGTGGCTTGTGGATCTCAGAGTTTTACTCACCTCGTTGATCTGTATTGTGTCTCCCACAAACAGGGCGTATTTCTTCTGCTCGTCCTTTTTCCCCTCTTTGTTGACCAGGTCAGCGAAGCCCAAGCTGATGCTCAGCACCATGCCTGCCGCACACGCCCCCGTTAGGTTCGAGTGCAAATCAACGGGAAACTGAAACGTCAAGTAACAAATGGAGCGCTAACCCTTTTTCAGTTTGTACTGGTTCTTGGCGTTCAGGACCAGCGAGCCTTCTCTGAACTCGATGCCCATGGCGAACCTACGACGAAGAGAAGACGCGTTCAGACTGGAACTGAGGATGAGGAGGGCGGGAGGGAGGTGGGAGGGACACGTGCGTTACCCGAGGTTCTTCGTCAGCTTTGACACGAGGTCCGGCTTCTCCTTCTTCACGTAATCCAGAACGGCGTTGTAGGCGTCGCAGATTTTCACACCTGGAGGAGGTGGGGGGAGGAGACTGAGACACGCGCTCGGGGGGGTGCACCACAGACGTCCGGAGAGACAAACCCACCGTGTTTGAGCTCCTTGAGCAGCTCCTCCTCCACCTGCAGCAGGAAGTTGTAGTTGTCCTGCATCTCCTGAGGAGGGTCCACCATGAGCGTCCGCACCAGGTTGGAGCAGTACGACTTGTAGCGGATCCCCATGGCGCACGTGATGGCGCCGAAGTGGATGTGATTCTTGTCGCTGGTGCGGAGAAAGAGCAGACGTTAGGACGCCAACCTCTGACGCAGCCTGAGGGAGGGGAGGGGGGGGCGGGGCTCACCTGACGACGCTGAACTTGAGGCTGTAGTTGCCCCCGCTCTGGATGATGGGGGGATAACACATCTCCACCGTGGAGGGGTCAGCACCACCCAGGTACTTCTTCTCCTCGATGGCCTTCTCGACGGACTCGGCCAGTTTGCTGTGACGCACTTTCTGTTGGGCGAGGGAGGGAGGGAGGGAGGGGGGAGGGGGTTAAAACCAGGTACGTGTGGTGATGGCGGAGAGAGAGAGCGGCGCCTCACCTCGTCTGCGTCGACGATCTCCATCACGCGCTCCTTGAAGAACTTGGAGTAAACCTCGCTGGTGATGGCCGCCGCCTTCTTCATCAGGTTGAGCTCCCCGTCCTCCTTCACCGCCGTGGTGTACGCGACCACGGCGCTGATGTCCACCTGCACACGGGGCACAGAGTCAGCGTCCGTGTCTTCAGACCCCCCCCCCTTGGTTCCTGATCCTTCACCTTCTCCAGGCCCTCGGCGGTGATGGTGTCGTTCCAGCTCTTCATGTATTCTCCGGGGAACTTGTCTTTGCTGAACACGCCCACCGTCTTCCCTTCTTTGCTGGCGCGGATCGCCTCGATCATCTTGTCGAAGTTGGCCTTGTTGCTTTCATTCTGAAAAGCACGAGTCACATTTTTAGAACCATGACGGAGGAGCGTCGGCAGCGGGCTGCGTCCACGCCAAACGCGTCCTCACCTTCTCTCTGGTGAGCAAGGTGATGGGCGGGACACCGTTGGCGTTCTCGTTGCCTTTGGTTATCGCCACCTGTTTGAGGAAGTCCACCTTCTTCTTGCTGGCGAGGAAGATGATCTTGGTGTCGCAGAACACCATGATGGTGTCCGTCAACTCGTAGCCGAACAGCCACGTCTGAGGAACACAACAAAACCGATGAACACGCAAACAGACCAGAGACCTCAGCCTCCTCGAGTGGCGCGGCGCCTCCGTACCTGTATGGCTGTGGATTTGGCGTAAACGATCTCCTCGTCCACTCCCACTGAAACCACGATGGCGTCCACTTTACCGAACTCATCGTCTCCTTTCTGAGGAATGACAAACAGGGGACGATAAAACACTGGAGGACAGTTTTTGACTCAGGAAGCATGAGCTGACAGGTGTGTGTGCGTGTGGAGTCAGAGGAGGACGAGGACCAGCCACAGCTCCCTCTCAAAGCCCAGTGTCCTCTGAGGACAACAACAACGCGTGTTATACTTTAATTCACAGACAGGATGGAGCTGCTAACAACCACCTCCATCCTTCTCTGCCTCCAGCTGATCTGTGGATCACGGAGCTGCGGGGAGCCCACGCGCTGAGGACCGAGGCGAAACTTTAAGAACCAAGTGGTTTCCAGAAGCTGCACATGTCACTTTATTCTCATGCTAACTAGCCTGCTAGCATTAGCATGTGGCCACCGCTCCAGGCGCACACTGACAGTTAGCCGCAGAACAGCCTCGCACCGCAGCGGAGGTGCTCACACGTGATGAGTCAAGTTGTTTTCGTCACTTTTAACTCGGTTTATTCGTCACGTGCGCCGGCGCTGGGTCGGTGCGCGTGTAGCCGCTCGGCTCGTGAGCTAGCTCGGTGGGTAAACTTGCGAGCTAGCAGGCTAACGCGGTGAATGGGGGGAGCGGAGCTAGCAATGGAGGCTGCTAGCCTCTCGCTGTGGGACGAGGCAGGCGGGGAAACGTGCCCCGGTGGACGGGGGAACATGCCCTGGCTAGCCCGGGTTACACGGGGGGGACCGGGGGGTGGGGGGGCGAGGCCCCACGGAGAAGCCCCGGGTGTCGCCGCTGGACGCGGGCGGGGAGACCTCACCGCTCCCCCCGACAACAGACGCAACTCGCTCGGCTAAGAAAACGCGGTGGTAGCATCTCCGCACACTTCACGGGCTCCGGGTCCGAATAACACCCGGAGGCCGGGTCCGGCCACGCAGCCCCGGGCCGCCGTACCTTCCAGTTGCTGTAGAGCCTCTTGATGCGGCGGTAGTACGCCTCCTTGTCCAGGTTGACCGCCATGGTGAGTGCTCTGCTGCGAACTCCAGCTCCCGGCTTCGCTTCTCAGCAGGCCGGAGGAAGATGAGGAGGAGGAGGAGGGTGGTGAGGATGATGATGATGATGATGATGATGCGAGTCAAACCCACAACAACGCACTTTCTCTCCACGCCTGCTGAGACGCCTCCTCGGCCCGGGGAGGAGGTGGAGGGTGGGGGGTGCTCCTCCGGGTTCCAAACAGGAGAAATATTAAACTGAAATAATACGAGCGCCTCCCTCTCCTCCTTTGTGCCTCCCTCTCCTCCTCCCCCTGCACTCCTCACAGAAGTCCTTATAAAAGACCCAGGACAACTCTTTATCGCGTCTCTGACGTCACACCTCTACGGCCATCAGTTTGTTTTATTTCACTTGAACTCATTCTGTCTCTTTCTTTATTTTCTGAGCTCCTGTAAATGCGCGCGGAGGAATAAACATCTTCTGTTCTTTGTCGTTCTAGCCTAACACGTCATCAGTGCTCGTCTCTTCTTCACTTGTTCCGTCTCTTCGGTGTTTATCTTCAATTGTGTCGCATTTGAATATGACGTCAGGACAACAGCGCCCCCTGCCTGCGAGCGGCTCGCGCTGCTCTCCTTTCCCGCCACGACGGGTTTTCCCGCCACCGCCATCAAACGCGCTCGGTGACGTCACGGTGGCGGAAGAGACACGTGACGTCTCGGGACGTATTGTCTTGAATGTCTTGTTCATTTTTGTTTTATGTCAATATTTGTTTGAGATGAATAGAATTGAGCTGAATGTCTGTGTGAGACGTTCAATGTGGAATTACACACACACAAAGAAACCAAATGGAAACCACCTGAGGTTTGAAAGATTCTTTTCCAGTTCCAGTTCAAATATATTAAAACATAAAATCATTTTATTTCTCCGTTGATAACATTCCCAGATATCTACAACAGACCAGCCTCCTCCTCAGGAAGGGACCCTTGCTCCTCCTCCTCCTCCCTCTCAGCTGCTTTGTTCGTCTCCAGGTAAAACAGGAGAAGCACCACATGAATAAAAAGTCTCTCACGGGGTTCAGCAGCGGAGGAGCAGAGAGCATCGCTGACGTTTCTTTCCCTGAATCTTAGCACCTGTTTGTAAAGTTTCCAGTTTCCACCATGGTGACTTTTAAAGGGGACACAGTATTTGGCTCAAAATTACTTTTGACTTTTGAATATTCAAGACGCTTTGTGCTTTGCCCGCTTCTTCACATCTCTGATTCATAAAATTCTCCGGCCCGTCGACGCAGACCCGCCCACTGATGACGTCATAAAAATGTTCCATCCCCGGTGCAACAGTAAAGAATTATTTTAAATCAAAAACAATAAACTGAAGCACATTTGCAAGATCACAGCTTCCTTCCTGCACCTTTTTTTTTCCTTTTCAAAATAATTAAAAAGACAACGAGCACATACAGATGTTTGCGTTTTCTCTCCTCTAGTCCACATCTCAAACTCCCGATCAGCAGATCCCAGAGCAGCAGAGCCTCTGGCGTCAGAATGGATCCATCCGTGTCGTGATGCGCCGTCAGATTTGTAAAAAACGCTTCTGCAGGACGTCACAGTCACAGGAGGCTGTGTTCGAACTCTTTGAAAAACCTGCTGTGATGTCACGCTCCTCCGGCAGCCGCACCCCGCCCCTATGTGACGGTGGTGGAGCTCCGCCCCCGGATGGCACACCACGCCATGAACACGTCTCTGCGGACGAGAAATCAAACAGGAAGTTCTTTTACTTCGTCATGCGGCGGTGAGCGCAGGGCAGAGCTGACTGGTGGGAGGGGTTACCTGCAGTGGGTGGCGACACATTCGTTGCTGCAGTACTCCTTGTCCCAGTCGTCGCTCTCCACCGCCGGGTTGGTGCAGCCCGCTCGCATACACGTGCTGGGACTGGAGGAAGGAGTCAGGCTGGGGGCGGGGGCCACGTTCACCTCCACCTCCATCTGAGACACACACACACACACACACACACAGGTGGTCTATCGCCTGCATGTACTGATGGCGTCAGATGTTTGATGGGATCAGCTGATCTTACCCCTTCTTCTGCGTCCGCCACCTCCTCTCTTCCTGCCACCGCTGCAGCACTGGACGATGTCGGCGCGCTTGAATCCGAGTGTCGCAGTGCCGGGACGACCTTAATCTGTAGCGGCGGAGGGGCGGTGGCGGCGGCCGCGCCCCCGCCTCGTGGCTTGGCCTGCAGAGGGGGAGGAGCCTGGGCGTGCACCATCTGCTGCAGCCGAGGCGGAGGGGGCGTGCTCTGCATTTGCTGCAACGGCGGCGGCTGGCGTGGCAACGAGGCAGGCGTCGCCGTGATCGTGACGGCACCGGAGGGCAGCTGCGTCTGTTTGATGATGATCTTTGTGACAGTGGGCGGGTTCGGAGCAGCGGGCGGGGGCTGGGGTTTGATGGCGCCGGTGTGGGAGCGCGTGATGACGCGGGGCACGTCCAGGATGATGTTCGAGGTGCAGATGTTGGTGATGGTGTTCTCCTCTGGGTTGTAATGCTGGGACTTGTAGGAGCGAGGAGTCAGGGTGGAGGTGGGCGTGGCTGAGACTGACGGAGCCGAGGGTGGAGGAGAAGGGGCCGAGTCCATGACTTCGATGGGAGCCTGAGGAGGAGGAAGAGTTAGAGAAACTTCATCAAGTGCCTGGACACAGTATAAGTACACGTCTCACCTGGGAACTGTGGCCGGCCTTGTACTCCGCCAGAGCTTTCAAGTAATCCCTCTTGGCCGCCTCGTTCTTCCTCTTGTAAACCTGAAACAACACGTGTGAGCTCACGTCTCTAATATGTCAACACACTTTAACTTCCTCGCCTCCGTAACAACCCTGTATCTGGAGGTGACCTCCTCCATCGTACCTGTTTCTGCTCCTCCCCCAGACTGTCCCACATGGACGCCACGATCTTGGAGACTTCTCGGAACGTAGCGTTGGGGTTTTGGCCTTTGATCGCCGCCTGCGTGTCCCTGAAGAACAGAGCGTACGCCGACACCGGCTTCTGAGGCTCTTTCTTCTTCTTCTCCGTCTTTCCGCCTCCTGCTTCTCCTTCTTTTCTTCCAAAGCCTGCGGAGGCGCCGGGGGTCAGGGTGGAGAAAGGCGAATCGGACATGGAGGGGTCGAGGGAGATGACCCCGGGGGAGACGGCCAGAGACACCGGGGACTCTACCAGGACGCTCTGGATGTGAGGGGAGGAGTGGACGTAGCACAGTTAGCGTCTTAGCCTCCCGCATGTGGAAACAAGCAACTTGATCAACATTCGTCTCACTCGTCTGAAGTCGTCCATGTCGTCGTCCTGCAGCGAGCTGGTGGGCGAGGCCGTGGCCGACAGAGGGCGTTCGGAGGGCGAGTGGGGGCGTTGGAGGAGGCCGCCGCCTCCCAGGCCCAGCCCCAGCTGAGCGCTGAGCTCTGATTGGTCGATGGTGGTCAGCTGGCTGGAGCCCAGCAGGCCCTGGCTCATGTCCGCCAGCGGGACGTCGATGGTGACGGCGGACGAGCTGCTGAACTGAGGGCTGATGGGATGCCCGAGGTCCTGCAGAGGGGAAGAGGACGTGAGCGGAGTCATTTCAGAGTTTAACCACCAGACGCCGCCGCACCGTCGGCGCGCTCCTCACCATTCCCAACGATGACCCCAGCAGGGCGCCGCCTCCCGACTGGTTCATGACCCCCAGGCTCAGGTGCTCCAGCCCCTGCGAGGGGGCGTTCACAAAAGAGGAGGTGAACGAGGGGTCAGCCCCCTCCACGACGGCGTTCCCGGGCACCACCCCGCTGTCTGAGGTCCCGGTGTCCGACAGCTCCCCGAACTGGGACACCACGTCGGACACGCTGAGGGCCGAGTCCGTGTCCAAGGAGATGGGCGGGATCTCGAACTCCTCATCGCCGAGGCTGGGAGTGTGGAACGTCTGGAGGAGGGAGGAGGAGGATCACTTTAGTGTCACGGCAGGAATCGTAACGGCTCGTACGATGATTCAGGAAACACTGGAACAAGCAGGATGAAGAAAACAGCGCCCCCTGCTGGCTGGATGTGCACTACCATGTAAACCCCGCCTCCTCCATGTTAGCTGACACATTCATTAGCAAAGAACATTTCCATTTAAATGTTACAGACGGGTGTGACAGGAGCGAACGGCTCAGAACTGGATGAGGTTCAAATGACCTTAAATTTTAAAGACATGTCAAAAAATAAATAACGTTATTTTGGACAGAGAATAAAAGTGTTGGTAAACGGTTCATACTCCACCGGCGGATCCAGCGAGGTTGAAGAGGTCAGTGGGTTTAGTGGGACACTAAAAAATGTGAGTTGGTCAGTGAGTATCAACGTCGCCGCGTGGCTGTAACCATGACAACACAGCTGGTATGACATGAAGGGACGGAGCTGAGCACACGCACGGACACAACAACAACCTGGAGGTGATGAATACAAAGACAGACTCAGAGACAGACTCACCTCTGCCGAGGACAGGAAGGGGTGGCTGGGCCCGGGGATGGTCAGGTAGTTGTTGCCGCCTCCAGGAAACTGAAACGAGTTAGAACAAGGGTTTTTAATCGGGTTTATCTTCAACACAGTCACTGGGATCTGTAGATGGGCAGAGGACAGGTGTGGGAACCAGTACAGAACCATCAGAACCAGTACTCTGCACGGGTCAACTAATCAGGTCTGTGGTGCGTTCAGGGTCAGGTGTCGGCCTCGGACAAAGTGGGGTCACATGTGTGGGGGACAGCCCGGCCGCCAGCTGACAGTCACCTTGTTGTCAGAGTCAAAGCCGTTGAAAGTCTGCGGCTCCAGGAACTCCGGGTCCCCGTCGGGCTGCCCGCTACCGTCCGTGAGATCCGAATAGAAATTCAGGTCCATGTTTTCAGCCGGGCCTCATGTGTCCGTGTCCGAGTCCGAGTCAAGCGGACGTCACGCAGACGAACCGGGGAGTTGGAATCCTCATTTACCGGAGACACCGGAGCACACACCGCGGCGTGTCGGGCACGGGAGCGAGGAACCGCGCCGGAGATAACGCGGCTGTTCCCTGGTCCTGACACGGTTTAGCTTTAGCCGCGCTGCGGTGCTCCTCGACCCGCACGGAGCCCGTTCGTCGGTCGCTCCTCGCCCACCCGGGACACCGAGGGTTCCCGAGCGAGGCACCGGCGGTGAACCGGGGCCCCGGGTGACTGCAGCGGCGGAGGACAGGGCCAGAACCCCGACTAAGCTTCGTGTTGGCCCGGGTCAGCTCGGAGGATCCCGTAGACACGGACAGTAAAGTTCCAGGACACCACACCGGAAGTTACGAGACGGGAGTGTCAAAATAAAACCCACTGGCTAAATTCAGCTGGGGAAAAGTGAAGCCAAAGCGTCCTGGTCGCCCGTTGTTACATTAGTTCCTAACCAACCGGAACGTAATTTAACTGTGGTCGTGTCCAAACCGAATTTACTCTCAATGATTTCCTCCGTAACACGACAACAGCGTCACAACTATTTTTCCTGTGGCAAACCGTCATTAAGAATGCAGGTTTGTGTTTGACACACATTTATATACTGAATATAAATCTTTAAATTTAAAGGTTTCGTAATCCCTGGTGTTTATTTTGAAAGTCTAATTCGCAGCCGATTCGTCACTGAAACACAATCCGAATGTTAGACTTCATCGATTAAACGAACAAGAGTTTTAACATTTTACCAGTTGTTTCGGCTCCAGATGAAAAGTGTATACTGTTCGAACCGGCGGACCGAATTGGAAGTGACACCGCAGCTCGAGTTTAAAGGGAGAAGTTCCATGGAGGAAATAAAAAAAAAAAGGGTCAAGAAGGAAAAGTCCGCTCGTCACAACAACAGATGAGTCCGGGTTGAAAACACATCGGCACAAACCGAACCTTTTCTTTTATTCCATCAAAGTGTCTAACGTCGACTACTCTTACCTTCATGTTCACCCGAACACTGACTAAGTTTTATTTTTATTCCCTTTTCTGTTAGTGAACTTCGCCCAGAACTGATTTCCTCAACATGGCACCGGCTTCCGGTTTTGTACGTCTGGCAGGATGTGACGTCAACACGCACAGGCTGTAGGTGTTTCATAATAATAGGAAACAGCTAAACGCCGTTTCCCGGCGCAATGAACTCCAGAGTAAAAGTATTTAATATACTTTAAATACAGGAGCTTAAAGTGTATTTTAAAAACGTAAATCACACCCGTTCATCACCAAACAAACACATTACTGTCGGTTTGTCCTTCCTGTTAAAAGAAAAACACAATTTTATCTTTTTTTTCAAAATTCCTTTATTTGCTGAGTTTTTTTTTTTTCAAGCATTTTTTTAAACGATTCCTTTTTATATTAATGTAATTAAAAAAAGATAAAACTGGGGATCTTGTGCATCCGTATGTACAAGCGAGACAACAACGTTTAAGAGTAAATCATGTGAACATGAAACAATCCCTGCACGATAACACTGTAGAAAATTAAAAAAAGACAAAAGCGTGAGAGTGGAATCACACACCTCTAGTTTACAGGCCCCTCACTTCAGCAGCACGCTCGGACACAAACACAGCAGGAGGGTCAGCAGGTGAGGTTCAGGTGAGGTGAAGAGGGGCGGAGCTCACACTACGCAGCGCAGCTAATATTTTCAAAGAGGGAATGGAGCACACAAATTCATCATCTCTCTCACACACACACACACATTCAGTGACAGTTTGACAGCATGCAGTGCAGCCCCCTCTTCGTTGGTCCAGTGTGTCAACAACTTTTCCCTCTCCAAGCCTTTCAAAATAAAACAGCCGCAGAGTTCTCCCTCGCAACCGCACATTCACCTCCGACTCTAACGATTCAAAGATTCACATGAGTCCAGCGGCGGGGGGGGGGTTATGACACAGACACAGAGAGGAGCTCTCATAACGTCCTCTGCACCGTTTGAGCAACAAACCACAGATTGTCTGACTGATGTCAAGTCAGGAGACGCACAAACGCACACCGCTGGGTCGGGTGAATAAAACATTTCGATGAAGAACGGGAAAAACATTTCTGCGTCTTTCAAGAGAAACGAAAACACTGGGATCAGACGTTCCGTCTGTTTCCAAAATACATTCTGTACAAAAAGCGACCCTGAGTCTGTTCAGACGCTGAGCAGCCGCTCTGCATCGCGTTGTCTCCCTGGTCCCTCTGACAACCTTCACGTTCGCACACAAACTATCCAATTTTTCTGTTTTGTCTTTTTTTTTGCGTTAATGGAATTTTGATGGCGTTTCAGCGGCAGGGTGGAATGGAAACCCTTCGCCGTGAGAGGAAAGCGTACGGGGAAAGGATAAAGACTGGTCAGGGTGGCGACTGGCGCCGCAGCCAATCACTCTCTCTCTTTCTACAACCCCCCCCCCTCCCCCTCCCCCTCCCTCTCCCTTCGCCCACGCCCGAGTTTCCGGCTGCTTCTTCGACGCTGAACTCCTCGATCAGGAGTAGATGGTGATGACCTCACTTCCTCCGCCTCTGACCAACAGGACGCGCTCCAGTCCTTCCGTTAGAACCTCGAGGAACTCCATGTCTGGCGGACGAGTCAAGGGGAGGTTTCCACGCCGAAGAGGAAAGCAGAGGAAACATCACGTGACAAACAAACCGAAAAGGATACAGTTCTCGTCCCCCTCGGTGTTCCTGGGCGGCCCCGGCATGTTGAGCAGGACAAGTCGGGCGTCGTGGGACTTGTTGACGATGACCTCGTTGAGTTTGACGGCCGTGTGCATCCGCCGGACGTTGGAGTGGTCCCTGAGGGAGACAGATCAGAAGCAACCTTGAACTCCAGGGGACGGAGGACACGTGGACGCGTGATGGCGTCCGACTCACGGCCTGATGCTGAGCATGTCTCTGAAGCCCTCGGGGGTGGAGCAGCCGGAGTGCGTGGCCCTGTAGTGCAAAGTCTTCTCTTTGGTCCACGTCATCTGGACTCGTCGGTTGTGTTCGCTGTTGCCGGCTCCGCCGCTGCCACCCCCGCCGCCGCTCGACACCCTGTCTCTCTCGCCGCCGTCCGTGTCGTCGTCGTCGTCCGAGCCGATGCTCGTCAGGCGCAGCATGGAGTTGCGGTCCTTCACCAGCTGGGCCTGACGGACAAACACAAACGTGGCGTTTCTCAGCTCGTCACCTTTTTGACCTTTGCGTTTCCGGCTCCTCCCTCTTCTACATCACTGCTCCTGACTCCTCTCTGTCTGTCTACAACACACCTGAGGGGCTCTAGAGGAGGTGCTGGGGAGAAACTGCAGGTGGTGTTTCTGAATCTAGAGGCGAGGGATGGCGAGAGGAGGAGGAGCTGAGTGTCGCCACTGAGGACGTGAGCAGCTCAGGGTGGATTCAGTGACGTTAGGAAGCTGAAAATACTCAAGATCTGTGACTTGAATCCTTCAGATAAACAAAATAAATATTAATATTTGGGATTTTTTTTTAAGTCTGAGAACAATCAGGTCTGCAGTTCTTCCGCCCTCTGCTGGCCATTTGAGAAACTACAGCTTTTACAAAACCCTTCTCCAAGCACAAATATAAACATCAGAAATGATGACGCCACTATTTCCCACTTTGTCTCTTTCTGAAGGATTCAACAGAACAGATGCGGCTGCTGTTCCGAACCTCTAGAACTAACATCTACGCTGCTCTAGGGAAAACTTACGTCATCAAAACTCCAGCGAACCCTCTGAGGAGACCAGAGACAACAAGCAGCTTTAATGGTTAAACTGGGCGACATGTTTGCTGGGAAATATAAAAACCACATTCATGCATTTCTGCCTCGTGTACAGGGAAGGTCTATTAATGTTTAAACTAATTACTGCCCAACAACGCTGGGTAAGATTCAGAGATGAAATAAGAGGAACTGCCTCTTCGCTGCGGCTCCATCCCACTCATGGCCGTAACCTCTGACCTCACCTGAGACTCGGCAGCTCCACCTGCCTCTGGCCTACTGCTGCTGCTACCAGGGTTCCCCTGATAAAATGATGCACGACATTCACAGGGTAGAACAGAGCCGGGCGTGAGCGTGCGACCTCTTCATGTTGACAGACTGGAGGGACCCATCCCAGGTCACCCGGACCTTTGAGCTGCTCACCTCTCGTTCCCGGTCCGATTTGGAGAGTCTCATCTGCCTGAGCATCTGGGACCTCTGCTCCATCATCAGGGTGCGTTCGTACGTGTACGCGCTGATGTCGCTGTCGTGCTGAGAGGGGAAAAGATGGTTAGTTTTATCATCCACTCGCACGCTGCACATTTGTTGGGCCCAGGGAGCAGCGCACCATCTCCACCACCTCCACCTCTGCCTCGATGCGCAGGTGATAGAGGAAGGTTGCCAGATCCTTCTTCATCTGAATGGAGTTGTCCTCCATCTGGGCCACCGTGAAGATCCTCATCCCACATTTACGCCACGCCTGCGGAGGAGAGGAGGGTCAGAGGAGGAGGAGGAGGAGGAGGAGGAGCACGGCGGTACCCGCCCGCCTGAAATGCGCTCAAGTACTTTGTGCTGGCGCAGAAGGAAGGGCAGCAGCATGAGCATCCCCCCGTCGTGCACGATCCACCACACGTCGATGTAGCCCTCGGTGCACGGCTCGCTGTTGCTGGGGAACAGAGAGATGTTCTTGGGCACCAGCAGGGCCAGGTGGCCGGCGGTGGTCACCCGCACCGTGTCTGCAAGGAAGACAGGGGGCGGGGTTAGCCTGCGACCCTCCTCTGACGCGGCGCGCACGCGCGGCGGACTCACTGATGAAGGTCTTCCAGGACTGCGGGTCCTCGCTCTGCCTCCAGGCGTGAGGCCAGCCCATCACCACGGTGTTGGGCTTCATCCCGCCCAGGCCGCTCGACTGGATCATGTGGCTGATGCCTTCCCGGGGCTTCTGGGCCACGATGCACTGGCAGAAGCCCTTCACGCGCTCCTTGTCCATCAGGTGCTTCAGAGTCTGGACAAACACAGCGGAGGTGAGCGAGCGCCTCCTCTGGCCACGCCTCGGCCGCCGCGGTCGTCTCCTACCTGTTCGGCGGCGAGCGCCTCCCCATAGCTCTGCAGGAAGTTTCCAGAGACGACGGTGCCGACGATGGTCAGGCCCTTCCCCGCCTTCAGCTGGCTGGCGAACGTCAGCAGGCGAGGAGACTTCACGTGGGCGTCCTCGTCCAGTTTGAGTAAAACCAAGAGCTGGGGCCTGGAGGAGAAACAAGTCAGGCACGGGTCGCCAGGAGTACGACCAAGATCACGCTGCGCTCCAGTACCTCCAGTTTTTGGTGTGTGGCGGCCCCTCCTCCAGCCTCAGGAGGGCGTAACGGGCAGCGCTGAGCGAGAGGCCGCGGATCCCGTCCCCCCACTCTTTCTCCGCTCTGACACACACACAATAAATATATAAAGACACACTTCCTCATACACGTACAAGGGGGGGGGTACAGCTCCATGGCAACATACCCGTGATACTCGATGTATTTGTAGATCATGCCTGCGATCACCATGGCGATGATGGCGTAGTACCACGAGGAAATGAACATCAGCGCCAGGCAGGTGATCATCCCCAAAAATGACAAGGTCCTGGACACAGAGGCAGAGTGAGACAGAGTGTGTGTGTGTGTGTGAGAGAGAGAACATACCAGTGGTAGTAGGAGAAGCGCGGCCTCCAGTTGGGCGTCCTCAGGAGCGTCTGCAGGGCACAGGCCAGGTTCACGAACAGATAGCACATGAGGAAGAACCTGGACGGAGAGAAGATGGATCAGTCGCGCGCACACACACACACACACACACACGCACGCACACACACACACACACACACTCTCGCTCTGTGTCTCACATCGTGAGGATGGGGGCCACCAGGTCCAGAGAGGCGATGAGGATCCCCAGCTCGGCGATCAGGCTCGTCAGCAGCAGCGCCCAGGTCGGCTCCCCGTTGGCCTTCCCGTGTCCAAACACCTGGAGGAGGGAGGACACACGCGGGGGACACGCCAGGTTAGAGGGCGTGAACCGCCGGTGACGCTATATTCTACAACGGCTGTGGCTCGAACCCGGAGGAAGGGGATGATGTTGTCCTTGGCGATGGCCTGCAGGAGGCGAGGAGCGCCGGTCAGGGACTGCAGGCCGGCGCCACACGTGGAGAAGAACGAGCCAATGACGATGACCCAGGGGGACGGCCACGCCAGAGTCCCCACCACGAGGTTTCCTTTCACCGAGTCGCCGAATCTGCCGGAGGAGACGATACACTTACACACACACACACATCATACTTTTCACACACACACACACAGACTGAGGAGCAGCACTGACTTGTCTCTGAGGACGACGCCGTCGATGCAGGCTCCGAACAGGATGACGCTGGTCAGGTCTGGACGGCGGCGTTCAGGCAAACATCCAATCAAAGCCAACCAGGAGTAAACAGACTCACATCACAGACAGAAGGATACAGACGACGGAGGTGGTGAGGATGGCGAGGATGGTTCCAATGGGGATTGAGCGCTGGGCGTCCTTCAGGTCCCCCGACCGGTTGGAGCCGGCCATTATCCCTGAGGGGAGGGGGACACCATGAAGGAGAATGAAGGGGGGGGGGGCGTTTGCCGCTGTAGAAAAAGAAGCCGGCGTGTACCTGTGACCGAGGGGAAGAAGATGCCGACCAGCAGCGTGAAGGAGGTGGTGATGTCAGCGAACACGTACGGCTGGTGGTTGGAGGCGGGGCGTGCAGGGTGGGAGGAGCTGAGGGAGCCTTTCTCCACCACGTCCCCTTTACTGAGGTAGCAGCTCCACACGTTCTCTGAGGACGGGCCACAGACACAAATCATTTCCTGCTGCGTGCACGCCTGAAGGCGGCGCACGGCCACACACACCTGCAATGACTCCGCTCGCCAGCCCGGGGATCCCTTCGATCAGCGAGAAGTTGTTGGACACGAAGTACTCGTCGCAGGCGGCGTCGAGCTCCGGGCCCTGGCAGAACTGCCGCCACAGATCGGTGCTGTTCTCCCCCGCAGCCGGCACGTAGCCGGGGTCAAAGGTCGGAGCTGCCGTGCTGTTCTCTGTCAGGGCGGAGGCGGTGGAGTTGACGGCGTCCGCCGGCCTGTCGGGGACGGTCTTGGCACAATGCGCGCTGTCCACGACCTCGTGCCCGTTGATGGTGCGGTTTCCCAGCATGCACACGCTGCAGACGCCACCCGGCCCCGTCAGTCCACACGTTTTCTGTTTTTTTATTATTTTGAAATCAAAACTCACGGGAAGTGCGGCGGTTTGAAGGCGGAGACCAGCGCTCCGATGTAGATGGAGACGATGGAGACGATGACACAGGCCAAGAAAATGGAGGCGAGCTTGTTGACGTACTTCACGCCCACAAAGACCAGCAGGGACATGAGGAGGAGACAGATGGAGCCGTAGACACGCATGTTGTTCAACATGGCCGCCCCTTCGCCTTCGGGGTAGTCGGACTCAAAGATGGCCGCCTTGGGTGCGATGTACATCTGCAGGGAGGGAGGGAGGAAGAGAGGAGATCAACAACCTGGATGCTAGGATGAAGACGATGAGGAGGAGGAGGCCACACCCACCAGCAGGATCTCGATGGCGCCCAGGATGTACATGGCTCCGGCGAAGGTCGTGCCCAGGTAGAAACACAGGCCCACCGCCCCCCCGAATTCTGGGCCCAGGGAGCGGCTGATCATGAAGTACGAGCCTCCCGCTGGAGGAGGGGGGGAGAGAGAGAGAGAGAGAGAGAGAGGAAGGTGGTACATCAGGTGTTTGGAGGGAAGGACAGAAGAAGAGAGGAGGAGGAGGAGGAGATGGATGGTTAGTAACAATGTGATGTCAGGAGGGAGAGAGGGAGAACAGAGGAGCGTCAGGTTCTACAGGAAACATCGACGCCAGACGGTTTCACTGACACAATCTGACCCGGAGATAAAAGAAGCTCTGATTAAATCTGTGGATTTATAAATATTTCAATGTACGGTGCCGGAGGTTGAGAGGAGCCAGAGTTAGCGCCCACAGGTTACATCATCACATGCTCATAGCTCTACTCTAGTGAAAGGTCGGCTCGATGGCGGCTGAATACACTGAAGTGTGGGGGAGGGAGGGGGAGGGGGGCAGAGGGGGAGACGGGACAAAAAGAGACAACGTTTATTATCGGAAGAGAGGGCGTCGCGCTGAGGCCTCCTCCGGTACGGGGAGGGTGACGAGGAGGAGGAGGCGTGGAAACCGACCTGGCACGACCCCGTTGGTGGCGATGGCGCTCATCGATATGGCCGTCAGCATCGTCTGGAAAGGACAAGCGAGACACAGTCAGCGTCCGGGAGGCGGCGGCGAGTCGTGCGAGCGGCTCCAGACGCCGGCACTCACGCAGCAGCAGCAGATGAAGACGATGCAGAGCGCCTGCAGCACGCCGGCGTTGCCCACCACCCAGGTCAGCCGCAGGAACAGGATGACGCCGAAGATGTTCTGCAGGCACGGCAGGTACACGCCCATGAACGTCCCCATCTGCGGAGACTGGAGGGACAGACGGTCGGCGGTTGTGGACGAGCTTCACTTGGATTGAACGTCTCTGGGGGAGGTTACCTTCCCGGCCTTCTTCTTCTCGCCGATGCTCTCGGCCTCCTCGTGCTCCTTGGCGCCCTGCGTCAGGTTGGTGTAGTTGGCCAGGCGGCTGAGCAGAGAGGACACCTTCGGCCGAGTGTCCATCTCCTCCTGTGAGACGAGGAGGTGGAGGAGAAGTGGAGGTCAGTGGGGGAGGAACAGGTGATTTCACAGGTTGACCGATCGTGAGTCTCGAACCTCAAACAAGGCCAAGTTCCTGTCGTAGAAGTCGTCATCGTCCACCCCGTGACTGTTGTTGATGTACACGCTGGAGATCTTTGAGTTTCCGTCCCCTGGACACACACGGGGACAAGAGGAGAGGAGGAGGAGGGGGGACACGCTGTCAGCAACGTCACGGGACTTTGGAGAAGGACACGTGACACAGGTCGGCGGCGACTTTCCATGACGTTCACCTCAGGTTAATATTCAGCAGCGTTCACACGCCCGTCAGGCCACGCCCCTCTGGCGTGTCTAACCTGTTCTTCAGCGTCTGGAGGCGGCGACGCCCCCCGGCCGCTCAGACAGGCTGTGCGTTAATATTAGAATATTTAAGGTAAAACTTCATGAATAAGCTGTAAATTATCAAGCTTGAATTCCCCCCGTGCACGTACAGAGACGCGCGCTCTGCAGATCCTGTTTGGTGACCTCAGCGGTGAAACCGAAACCAGACGGGCGATGACGTCAGCCTGCGCTCAGGGAACTTGCGAAACACCCGATTCTCTCACACGCGCCTCAGATACGTGCCCGGGCCCGTGCACCAGCCTGCAGCTGACCTGCAGCTCCACGCACGGGTTAACCCAGAGGAGGCCAGCGCGCGCGCGCGCGTGAGTATAATTTCAGCCGCGCGGCTGTTTAGCGCGTGGGCGACAGACTGAGAGACAGCGGCATCACAGCAGCTCGATCGAAGCCCAGTGGGGTGAAGCAGCTCCCTAAACAGCCACCAGGGGCCGGTGCACGCGCCCGGACTCTCACACGCTTCGCACAGTCTCCGTGGATGCGCACGTGCCTGCAAACAGCTGCATCGCTGTTGAAATACAGAAGTGAAAGCACGCGTGGGGACGGTGTGTGCGTGTCAAGGGTCCCAGGAGACACGCACGGACTGAGGAAGCCACAGTGACCCCATGACCCCGAGGGCCGTGAAACTTCCGCCCAGCCCAGACACAATGTGATGAGGCATGCTTGTGTCTGAGCACCTGAGATTAAAGGGGGATTACAGACAATACACTGACGCGTGTTCACCTCCGTGTTCTGTACCTGGCTCTGCGGTGCTGTGGTCCGGCGTCTCCGCCCCTCCTCCTCCTCCTCCGGCGGTGGCCGTGGTCGTGGACGTCTCGCTGAGCGGGTCGCTCCGGGTCACGCTCTCCCTGGAGCCGAAGCGGACGCGGGCGCCGGAGCGGGAGCTGATGTCGGGGGACGTGTCGGACAGCCCCGGCAGGTCCTCGGCCTTGGTGGGCGTCACCGTGAAGCGCACCGATGCCATGGCAACGCACGTGGAGAAGTGAAGAAGAAGTGGAGGGGAGAGGATGGGGGGGCTAAGCGAGGCGAGGCTAGGCTATCTCCCAGGTGATGCTGCGGCCTCTACACTCTGTCCTTAGGCAGCTGCACGTCTCCATTGAAGCTCACTGGTCGTTTACCACCAGGCATGAGGGTGAGCGACAGGCCTGCGTGCGCGCCCACGAGCGTCAGAGTGGACTTTATAACAGACAGAACCGACCTCTTCTAACAGATCAGTGCGTCAGTAGCTGAGAGGCGTCTTCACTCTCAATCTGTCTTCTTCATTAAACTAAAATATAAATTAGGTCTGGGGCAGGAGAGGTGGGGGGAGAGAGAGAGAGGAGATGGAGTTAGTTTCAAAACAAAGGCGGGTCTGAATGTGTGTGAATCAGTGTCGCCGCTTGTTTCCCTCCTGGTGATACATGTGCCGAGGCGGGTTCCAACACGTCATCCCGCACAATGAAAAGTCAACAAAGCAGCGGCGACTGGTGGAGTGACGGAGGCGTCAAACTATAACCAGCGGCCCGGCAGGTGCAAAGGCAACTGCGCCGGGGGAGAGCGGCGGTTTCAGCCTGGTTGATAATTTAATTATTAAAGCAGGGCAGTTTGAACCGGTTGTGCTGGGAGCTGCCGCCGGTCTTCTCCCACTCTGCATGCAGGGGAGTTTCAACAACACAGACGTCTTTAATGAGTTCATTTGCACAGAATTACAGCTACGCCTGGGGGGGGGGGATAAGTCCTATCCCAGCATGCATTGTGTTAAAGGTTGAGAAACACCCAGGGGAGATGATGAGTCCAGATACACACCTTCAGGCTATTTGTCTCTGGATCAACTCCTCAGACAAACAAAGACACTGGGGGAATTTCTTACGTCTTCAAACCCAGAAGCTTCAACACTCTTCACAAAAATGTCTATCGGCACCGAGATCCGGTCTCCCCTGGAGCCACAGCAGGACTCTGTCTCCTCCACTGTTCGTCTTGTCTTTCTGTCCACGTGTGTTTTTATTCCAGCAGCAGCAGAGTGGAACATTGTGTTCTCCTCTCTCAGCCTTGGTTTCTGCTTATTTAAGGGTCTCAGAACATTTTCTGTTCTGCTAACTTACACTGACAACCAGCTTGTGCTCCGTGCCCTGAGGCCTGGGGAACTGAAAGCAATCAGCATTTCCAGCCTTGAAATGTTTCATTTGAGTTTACAGAAGAAAACAATGAACAGATAGAAGAAAGCTGACAGAATATAACCCTGACCTGCAGCACAGACCAAGTAAAGGATTGTATAACAGACCTCACCGAGGCAATACTGCTCCTTATTATTGACATAGAACTCCTGATCTATTACTATTCATTACTGATTCCTGATAAGGATATATTGTTGTTTTTTATAGCGACAGAAGTCTTGTTATCTTTGGCATAGAACGGGTTTTATTGATGCTCTCCAGACCCGTGGCAGCTGGAGGCTCTGTTCGCCACCACTCACTTCCCATTTTAAGCCAATTAAGCTAACCATCATATAATTCTGGCTGGAACCGGTCCCTCGCCGCCTGCCCGTGTTCTGGTGGACCACAGGCGGGCTCTGGTTCCGGTGTCTGCTCGGGAATCTGAAGGAACCCCCGCGGTGCTGACGTTTTCACGACTGAACAGAATGCGGCATCTGGCGTTCCGCCGGCGGCGGAGCAGACCCCGAGCGGCGCGCGGCAGATGGAGGACGGACCTGTGGGGGAGCTCAGCCTGTCCGGGACAGGGTGGCGGGTTCGAGGGCAGAACACACGCCATGTGTGAGAAGCGCGTGACGGCAGCGGGACATCACTGCCCCGGTCCGGCGTGGGCTGCGTGGAGCGGGGAGGCGCAGCTAGCCGAGGCTAACGGCGGCTAGCCGCGCCGCTGACAACCCGTCACCTCCGCGGAGCTCCGCTCCCGTCTCAGCCGGCCCGCGGAGCTCGGAGCGCGGCGGACCCACGGGGGACATACCTGGCTCTGGTCCCCGGTGAGAGGCGCTCCCTCGGTGCGGCGGGTTCCGCTCACATCTGGAGACATTCGGCACTTTTTAGTCCAACCGAGCCAACACAAAAACAAGCGAGAGCGCCCGGTGTGTCCCGCTTCCGCTGCCGTAGCCCGAATGCTGGTCAGCGCATGCGCGCTGGCAGACACGGTGTCATGGCTGCCAGGGAAACGTAGTCCGGAAGTCAGACTGCGAGAGGTTAATATTTAAACTTAATTCTAATTAATTATTACAAATAAAAACAAGAGGGTTTGAATATGCTTCACTAAGGTTATGTCTATATTTTTTCACAAAAAATAAAAAACAAAAATATTATCTGGGCTGTGTCAGGAGTCAGAACCATCTTATTGACACCTCAGTGGGTTGTTATTGTCAGGAGCAGAGACAACTCAAGTCTCCCTGAGTCAAAAATGTAAAATAAAACAATTGTTGAAAATGGTTGTGGTCCATCAAGAGATCATTTATTCAGCAAGAAAATAAAACAAGGTACGTTAAAAAAAAAAAAAAAAAGTTTCCGGACATCATCAGCTGCTGGTTTCAAATACACAAACAGTCCCGTGAATTCGGGCCTGGAGTTCTTGCTCTTTCTGTTCAAGTCCCATCCTCGCCTTCACCCCATCCTCCTCCGCTCCCTCCCTCCCTCTCTCACAGAACCGGCTTGGGTTGCTGGGTGAGCAGGAGGCCGAAGCGTTTCTTGAGCAGCACGCGGTGTCGGGAGAACTTGTCATCTGGGGAGAAGCGGGCCGGGTGGGCGGAGCTGGTGGGCTGCCCGTCCGGGCTCTGTTTCTGTCGGCGGATAAAGAAGCAGAGAGAGGGAGCTCCATGTGAACACAGTGATTCCGGTCGGAGGAGACAAACTGTCATGGCGGATGTAAACACGTCGGTACCTTCAAGGTGTAAACTCGCTCCCCGTTCTCGTTCAGATAAAACTGCAGGAACATGGCGATGGAACCAAAGTTTCGCTCAGATCCACAGGAAATAAGCCGAAGCCGATGTTGTTCCGCTTCTATCGACGCGAGCACGCGACGGATTTCTCTTCTTCTCTCACGTGTGGCGATTGTCCTCAGCCGGAAGTTAGAGCGGATATCCGGTTCGCTCGGCATGCTGGGAAATGAGTTTTATTGATGAAACACGTTTTCCGAAAATCCACAAAGTCTGACTTTTTCTTGTTACGTGTTTTTGAGCCCCAACGTTATGAAATGGATTGTATTCATTTTTAAATTAAACAACATTTGATAAATACACAATAATGAGCTGGCGAGTTTCTAAATAATTGAGTTAATTGTTCAGTATTAAATATGCAGACTACAGATAAAAACATCACCTCTTCGATAGTATTAAAATAAAAAAACAGCAAAATTATTGGAACAATTCACATTTATTTTATTGTTAAATACAAAGATAATTTAATTGACACTTTGTAAACTTTGAATTTACACGTTATAAACTGAACTGCTTCTGTTGCACAATCCCTCGTCCCTTTAAAAAAGAGAAAACACTTCATTTACAAAACTGGAGCTCATGTAGCTCATGGCTTCAGGTGATATTAAAACAAGTTTTTTTTCTTTAGGATATTTTTTTTTTAAAAAGCAGAAACACACTGAACGTGAATAAAATACAATCCTCGTGTCGATTCACAACGAACTGTGTGAAAAACATTTTCTTAAAAAAGCAGTCATCATAAAAATCCTCATTCCATCTTTCTGATCGTGCTCTTCGCATCTGTGTTGTTGTTCAGCGCCCTCCTGCCGGCCAGGGGAGAGCCCGCCTCCACCGGCTGCAGGTCCTTGTTCACCACCCTCTGGAAGGTCGGGTGGGTGCTCATCACCCGCCACAGACGTCCTGAGGGAGCAGACATGTTGATTTTCAAGTGATTTAAACAGAGGTAGAGGGTGAAAGTGAACATCATCCCATAACTTAGATTATTTTCAAACTCCACCGCTCACCTTCTGTCAGCCTGTCCCTCCTACGCATCGCCTCCTCATACAGCTGGGAGGTGTCACGCTGAGGAAAACCCAGCAGCGCCCCCATGAGGCTGGACAGCTCCTCTGCACTCAGGCTTCCTCTGCGCTGCGTGTCAAACATCTGGGAAACACAAGAAGGTTTCAATCCATCCCATAATATTGAGCTGGTTTTCAAACGCTTTCTGAAAGTGTGACATGATGACGTCAGAGCGTGGGACACATGGACTCACACTGAAGGCTGTGTGGAGCAGAGCTCTGGAGGTGAAGAATCCTGAGACGGCAGAGACGCTGAGACAGAACTGTCTCATGTCGACAGATTCATCCTGAAACACACAAACATCTCGAAGATAAAAGACAAACATTCAGGTCACTGCTGCTCCGTCTGAAACCTGCCGCACCTCGGAGTAGAGTCTGCACAAGCTGTCGGCCGTCTGTCTGTCCCTCAGTCCCAGGATGGAGGCGAGCTCCTCTGCGCTGACCTTTGACCCTAGAGGTGCTGCCTGACACTTGTCCATCATTGTCTCCAGAGCGTCTGTGATGGCCGGTGCGTCCAGGCTGAGAGGGAGACGATCAGAGATCAGTCACAGTAGCTGAAGCCTCTGTGTGACGCTCAGACAGAGGGAGGGCGGCTCACCTGCTGCTGTACAGCAGAGACAGGGCTCTCCTGGCAGGAGACTGCAGGGGGAGGGAGAGCCCGCCCACTTTCCTGACAGGAAAGGGCCCCTCCATCATGTAGTCTGTGGCCGGGACCCCGAGCGCCCTGAAACAACCGGACAGAGACAAACTGCTGATTCAATTCTTCACCAACGTTCACCGACGGCTCAGACCACTCCCACACGCACTCGGCCATGAGCTTCTGGACGTTGTCAGCGTACAGGCCATAGTCGTTCTGCTCCTCCTCTGTCGGGGCGTAAACCGGCAGGAACTGAAACACAAGCCAGAGTCAGTTCAGAGCGAGCTGAGAAACACGCGACAGTAGAAGGTTTCATGACGAGGACGATGGGGTCTCACCTCCACGGTCACGTTGGTGAAGAGCTGTGACGTGGTGTACCACAAAACCTGCCACCTGACGGACAGAGAGGGGACAAGAGTCTCACTCAGCTTCAGGTAGAAAACTCCAGTGGCTGGCAGATGAGAAAATGAGAACTCACCAGGTTGTTCCTCTGAGCGTCCAGCGAACGGTATCCTGGGGACGAGTCATAAAAACACTGTCAATCAAACAGTAAAGTGCTGAACAAACAAAAAGCCTGACCACGGCCCCACAGTGAGGAGCATCAATGGAGAAAAGGATCATGACATGAGGCCAACACGTCTGCAGCAGGAGGTGGTAGGATCACGCCTGCACCATTACTCACCAGCTCGTTGGGGTAACGCAGCAGAACAGGTTGGACCGGGACTCCGGGTTTGAAGGCACCTGAGGAAGAGCCACAAGAAAAATGAGCCAGAGCAGCAGAGGGAGGACGAAGGTGAACGTCCAGCAGCTGTCAGGCCCCGCCCTGCCCCGCCCCTTCAGCTACAACCACTGAACCACAGCAGTTGTTGCCCACACTCACCGGGCTTGAATCTGATCAGAGCTCGGCCGTTCGTGGTGGTTCCCTCTGGAAAGATCAGCATCTGGCAGAGATCAGAGAGAGATGAGGATTCAGCAGCCAGAGCTGTCAATCATTAACTTCCACTTATGTCAACAAGACTTGACGTTATCCATCCATCCAAGATGCCACTGAAAGCAGCAGCAGGGTCTCACCTGAGGCCAGGAGCCGGAGGTCGCCCTCTCTTTGATTTGGTCGGTCGCCTTCTTCCTCGACTCGGGGTCTCTCCTGTTCACCAGCACGGCCTGGTTGAACTCCAGCAGGGCTGAGAGAACAGAGGTCGGTCAGAACCAGACAGGAAGTACAGCTGAGTCACCCGTTTATCTGCAGACTCTCTGACGTTCTTTCATGATTCTGCTCCTTTAATAAACACTGATCCTGGTTCATTCCTCCCTCCTGCTCTTTGACCCAGTTCAGATGATGGACTGGTCCAGTTCTGTTGTTGCATCTCACCTCCGATGATCGGCAGGCTCATGTTCTCTGACCGTGACACCACCATCGGCAGCTGGGTCTTGCACAGAACCAGCATGTCCAGGAAGCTGCTGTGCGGCGCCACCACCAGCACCGGCGCCTTCTTCACGTCGGCCCTGCGACCCTTGACCTTCACCCAGAAGAAGCCCAGGAAGAAGAAGACGCCTCGGCTCAGCAGCTGCACAATCGGGTGGATGAGCCGGCGGCGCCAGCCCCCGATGGGCCGGCCTCGCTCCTCCGAGGACAGGCCGAGGACCTGTAGCCGGGCCACAGGCCACATGATGAGGAACATGAGAGCTGCCAGAGCGACCCGCAGGGGGAAGAGGAGGACGCCCAGGACGGCGGCCTGAGGGACACACATGGACATGGAGCCAGCTGAAGACATGAAACTTGAATAATCTTAAATCATGATAATTTGTAAGATAAAATAATACCTCTGGTCCATACTAAGGACAAAACTCTTCTTTAAACATAAATATTAACGTGACACAAATCTAGATAACTGCTGATATTAATGACAGGATCAGTTATTAATTTAATATTTTCTTTGTCAACATAAAGACATGAAGCTGCAGAGGACTCAGGGTTTCAAACTGGTCATAGACTTTACGCTACAAACACAAAGACGCTGCTTTTATCACGATACTTATCGAGGGACGCGGTGAACCGGGGACAGGTGGACACAGGTGGAGACATTACCCTGATCCTCTGGGCCGTGGTCAGATTCAGCTCGTGGATGAACGGGTGCTGAGGCTGGCCCTCCTCCTCCATGTTTAAAACAGTCTCAGCCAAACCCTTCTCCTCCGCGTGAGGACAGCTGTCCCTCCGTGTCCGCCGTCTGTCCCTTCAACAACACAACATGTGGGTTCCACGTCTGAAAGCAGCCGCGACGCACCAAACTAGGGCGCAGCAGAAACTTCCGTCCTGACGCTCAAACACCCGCTCATCCTGCTCTTGTAGCCGCACCTGTCCCGCCCCTCCACCGCCTCCCTGCCCGGCCCACCGCGCTCCATCCCGGGCAGGGGCAGGCGAGTCTAACCGGTCCCTGGAGCCGGGGAGTGTGGCTCCAGGACTCAGGACACGGGACACAAAGCTGTCTTCCATTATGTCTCTCTGAATGTAAATAGACTATCAAACCATAACTCTGTAATAGTACATTTTAAAAGACACAGCACACAAGCCTCCAGTGTATAAATATGTCGAAAGTGAGTATTCAGAGGTGGAGTCATCTGAACCAGTATCATTCCCATTATTCCCAGTATAACCCACCTCGCACAGGGCGGCTCTTGGCCCCGCCTGCTGCAGTTGTCCTGAGCTCTGGGTCAGTGTGGACAGGTTTCTGTTTCACTGCAGGTGTCAACAGTGAGTTTGATCAACTCTGAGCCAAAGTCACCCTCAAGTAAGCTCTGCACCAGCACATCAAAGGCCCTCATCAAAGGAACACAGCAGGATTCATCGTGGCAACAGGTGAATCAAAGTCCCAGAGGTGGGAGGAGCGAGACTTTGTTGTGGGAGGAGGCCAGCCAATCAGAGACTGAGTTGGCAATATGAACGACCACATAGTCATACATACGCATACAAGTGACCACATTAAGAAAATAAATAAAAATCAACACTGCGTCAGCAGCGAGGGCTCCCACCAGTGTGTGTGTGTGTGTGTGTTAACTGGAGAAGAAGACCAAACCAGTTTCTCTCCTCTCAGGGTCACCTGCTCTCTGAAACGGCTGCTGATACCCCCCCCCCCCCCCCCCCCTCTGAAACGGCTGCTCCCCCCCCCCCCCCCTTTGTGCTGGTAATCCTGTGCCATTGACATTCATGACGTCATGTCAGACGTCAAACTGAGAATGTTTCAATTTAAATTACACCCTTGTTTGATTCTTTACAAATATTAGAGACAGAGTCGTTCAAGACTGCATGTACTGAACAGGGAAAGTCCAGTTAACAGTAACTCTACTGTGATCTTGAAATGTCAAAGTGTTTTGGACCAACACTGGATTCATCTCCCGCCTGTTTAGCGCTCGATTTCCAGGTAGTTTCACTCAAGGTTTCCTCTCGTCCACATTTTCAGGCTGAAGCAGCTGAAGCAGGAGCTGCAGCTCAGTGTGAGGACAGAGCAACAACACAAATGAAAGCAACAGCCTCAGCATGAGCCCGTTCCCCTGAACGTACTGTAGAAACGTGAGGGAGTCAGGACGAGCAACAGTCAGACACGTTTATTGACATTTTAATTCAGGAGGAAAATCAGTATAAATTAAACAGAGCCATAAGTTAAACAGGTCAGTAAACGTTGCTGCTAACATTCAGAAATGAATAAAAATGTAAAAAATGAAGCAGTTCACTAGAAACAGACAAGAGACTGAAACCAGGGGAAGAAACTGCTTTACTTTCCAGGCTGTGAGTCACAGATCAGGTCTGACATAGTTCATAGTGACTCTGTGTGAGTGTGCAGGATAAACCATACATAAACCTCTGGAACTATGTGAAACCTTGACGTGCACGCTCAGCTTCACAGCACCATCCCTCCGCCCACGATCTCCAGCCTCTGTGGAGACGAGAAGACAAGAGATTATTTAGAGAATGACAGTCTGCCCTCTGCTGGTCAAACCCTGAACTTCAGCAGAGACTTGTTCTGATCCTGAATCTCTGGGTGTTTACCTGAGGCGGCTCGATGAAGGCCAGCCAATCAGACGAGTGTGTGGGCAGCAGCCCCATTGACTGACACTTGTAGATGGCCAATGCGGAGCCCAGGAGGTTCCCCACCAGGTAGACGAGGCCCTGAAGCCACTGCTGACTGGAGCTCTCCAACACTTTGAAGGCTGCGACACCACAGAGCAGAGGGTTGATGGGAGGAGGAGGCGGCGGAGGTGTGTGTGTGTGTGTGTGTGTGTGAGAGATGCTCACTGGCAGACATGGACATGAGGGCCTGAATGGGCCTCCAGGCCATCATGCACACCATCATGATGGGGAAGATGGAGATGGTGTTGCCCGACATGTACATGATGAACAGGTTCATGGGGATCTGCTTCAGGGGCCCCAGGGCCACGTCCCAGCAGCGCTGTGAGGCAGAGGGAGACAAATCATTTTAAAAGTCACAGTTGCGTCACTATCTGCGTGGACATGGGGACAGAACTCTCCGGACCTTCTCCACCAGGTTCTTGTCCGTCTCCTGGATGCTGGTGTCGGGGACGGGTTTCTCAGAGTAGCCGATGGGGTACACGACGTCGCCCTGACCGCCCTGCCGGTCGCCACGGCTCCTGCAGCACAGACGCAAAGGTTCCGCTTTGATGTCCCACGATTCACTTCACTACAACAACTCAAGCACGTTTCAGCTCCAGAGTCCGTTCACCTCGTGTTCCCCGAGCTCAGCTCCAGAGCCCACTTCATCCTCCGCGCCGCGCCGCCTCCTCTGGACAGAGCTCCTCCTCCTTGTCCCCCTGGAGACGCCATGGCAACCGACTGCAGCTGCTGGACCTCAGAGACAGAAGACACCTGCACAGACACGGACACAGAGGACAGGAAGTTCTACCGTCAACCAAAGGGATGTTCGAGTCAGTGGGAGAGAAACAGACGTTTTAAAGGCAGCTGACGCCACTTCTAAGGTCACTTGACGTCACAACACCACCAACAAGACGTCACTCCGTGTCTTTACCTTAGAAAGGAACATCCACTCCGCCGCTGCTCGGCTCTTTTGTCGGTTTTCTAGCGACCAAACGGGAGAAAAGTCCTTCCGTCGATGCTATGAGGCGCAGCTTCCGTCGCTCGCTGGATCTGCGGCCCACAATGATGACGTAAGGGACGCTGCCGTGAGTCGCACTCGCCCCCTGCTGGTCAGTCCGGAGAAATGCTTCAGCCCTGTTCACTGGAGCTGCTGTTTGATTTTATTATGAACAAATGTAATGACGAAATAATAATGATGATGATATCTAGTACGAACAAAAAAGGCTTTGGATGATTCTATTGATTGAATTTGTCTCATTACTGAGTCATGTGTGAAAGCCTGCGGATGATTTTCATTCAAACAGAAGTCAATGTGAATGGAACCTGGAAACGTTTTATTCCCTGGAACCAAGTCCTTGTTGTCTGAGCAGTTTAAACACGTGTGTGCAGTGTGAACATATTTACACCCTGACATGGAAACCAAATCCTTCAGAGACGCAGGGTCCTGTGCAGCGTGAGAATTTCAAGTCCATTTTAAACACCAGCCCTCCACATCACTGCACACGTCCCCTTCCCTGTTGACAACTCACCAGGGATTCACTCCCCACACGTATGTTGTGGGTCACGCTGTCGTCCCTGTCACCCTGAGTCTACGTTCTCGGTTGTTAAGGCGCCAGGCCAGAAAATAAGATTCAAAATACAAAAGAATACCAGAGACACCGAGACGAGAAAATTGTTCAATGCTGTGTAACTGTTGGTTTGGATAAAAGTTGAAAGGAATCAAAGTGGGAGAGTTTATAAAAACCTTTGATCTGTAGCTTTGTGACAGGCATGTAGCTGTAACATGTGGGAGGAACCGACTGGAGCCACAATCCCCCACGATGCATTTCACCGCCAAGTGCAAACAGGAAGTGGAATACATTCAGTGTTGCGAGGCTTTCTGAAAATATTGCTGTCCTTGTTTTCCTCTGACTCGTGTGACCTCTGACCCCGAGCGTCCTCGTCACTTGTACAGGCTGAGCTCGGGGCTGTGGTACAGGCACATGTAGGAGTCACAGAGCAGGCGGCGGGCCGGCTCCCGCAGCGACGCCACGTCCACTCTGCTCAGCTCCGCCTCCGACAGGCTGAGGTACCGACCCACCTCGGGACACGCCATCACCCGGGGGACGTTGAAGCCGTTCTCTCCCCCTGGACGGAGCGCAGGGACAAACTGAAGCTGACGCTGTTTGACGCCTTGGATCCTGTCACCGTGTGATGACGTCACTCACCCTCTCTGTCCGCCATGCTGTCGAAGAACAGCCAGTCTGTGGGGAGGGGCCCGTGTCTGATGAAGCTCACGTAGTGGCTGGTCTCGATGCACGTCACCGCGAAGAGGGACAGGCGCTGGCGGGCGCAGTGGAGGGGGCCGATCCACGGTCCCCCGGGGACGCCCACCTTCGCCGGGGTGTGGGACGTCCGCTTCCTGTGGCTGTGGACCTGACGACCAGTGCGACCAGGACACATTGTTAAACTGGGAGGAGCCGTCGCTTCAGGCCTTTGCACCCGTTTGTAAATGTGAAATCAAAATAACAACAAGAGTCACCTGTGTGTTGCAGGTGGGGCAGTACTGTTTGAGACGCCCGGGGGTGATGTCCACGTCTGCGTAACACTGAGGACACTCCCACTCAGCCACAGCCAGACAGATGCTGCACTGCCTCAGAGCTGCAGCGAGACGAGGAGCGAGGAGGAGGAGGAGGAGCGTCAGTAAACACACAGTGACCCACGGGTGAGGTCATCCTCACTCAGGTGTCCTAAAGTGTCCTTACTGTCGTCCAGCAGGTCGGTGATGTCCAAGCTGAGCGAGGGCAAGATGGCGTCAAACATTTTGAAGTCCTTCCCGAACCGCGGCATGAGCAGCAGGAGGCAGGAGGGAGCCTGGAGAGGGGGCGGGGTTTCACACACCATCAGGTCACAGGGTTCCAGGGGTCAGAGGTCAAAGTGAATAAAGCCTGTTTGTGCAACCTCGACAAACTTGAGGCCGGCGTGGAGGAAGGACGACTCCAGCAGGGCCTGGACGCTGGCGACCCTCATCTGGCCGGAGGACGGCGAGGACACGGGGATGGGGGAGTCCAGCGGCGAGAGGGGCGGCGGCGAGGAGGGAGAGGTGGGCGGGGTCGGTGGGAAGAGCTGGTACAGGTGACACAACTGAGGCTGGCGAGTGGTCGACCTGGAGGAGGAGACGATGAGGAGAGACGCGTGGAGACGGCGACAAAACTAACAAACAGAGGACGCAGCGACGCTACCTGATCTTGAGGAGCGGCTCGACTCCGAGGAGCTGGAAAAGCCTGTTGAGGAACTCCTCCGGATCTGACGGAACAAGAGCAGCGCGTCAGCATTCCTGCGTCTGATCGCACACACACACACACACACACACACCTTTCTCCTGGTTGGTGAAGCCCGTGTCTCTGCTGGCGGCTTCCAGCAGGCGCCTCAGGGCCATGGTCTTACTGGCGCACACGTAGCCGTAGCTGGGAGTCGAACCAGCGCACCGGTTACACGCAGTACTTTATACACGCAAACAAAAAGAAGACACGCTGGCTCCAGACCTGCGCAGTGGGTTGACGATCTCGCAGCGCAGCAGGTCTTGAGCCTGGGCGGAGTCTGGGTCGGATTCGGGGTCGGACGGCCAGAACAGAACCCAGTCTGCAGAACTACAGCAGGAGAACAGACTGGGGACAGGGGGACACACAGGGGGACAGACTCAGTTCCACTGGGGACGTTTCCGTCCTGACCAGCGCAGAGCCAGGTCTACCTGAACAGCGTGGCGTCCAGGTAGCAGGAGTTCAGGTGGCCCTGGATGCCTCTCTTCCAGCCCTCGTACAGCTCTCTGGCCTCCTCTCCGTCCACGGGAGGCGTGTGCTCCTCCACGCGCTCGCTGCCCCACTCTGCAAAGGCTGAGAGCCGGGGGGGGGGGTAACAACGCCATCGTCACAGTTTAGCCCACACCCGGCGTTAATGCCGCGCTCCTACCTATGGAGTTGCAGCGCTCCACTTGATTGACAGGCGTCTCGGGCGCCGGGAACCTGGAGTCCCTCCTGCAGTTGCGGAGCTTGACGAACAGCCCCTTGTTGGCGGGACAGCGGAAGTGGCGTTCGCCAAGGTAGCTGCCGTCCGTGCCTGCAGACAGCTCCTGGTCCTGGTGCGTGGAAGCAGAGCATTATGGGACTGGATTCACACGGTGAACGGGCGCAGGCGTGCGTCAGAAGTCCTCACCAGCTCGATCCCTGCGACCGGTTCTGAAATCCCACTGATCCGTCCAATCCAGCAAATCACCCCGTAGATGGGCGGGTCGTTCACCTCCACCATCGAGCCCACCTCCAGCTCCCCCTCCGGCCCCGCCTCTTCACTCTCCTCCGGCGCCTCGAGGCGATCTGGGGACAGCAGCGGGGACACGGGGGCGTGCACAGGGACGTGGGCGCCGTTGCCGTGTCGCAGTTGCTCTGGCGACGTCGGGCTGCGGGGTTTCGGAGGCGGGAGCGGGGGAGGAGGCAGGGGCTTGTGGGTGGGCTTGGGTGGCGGCAGAGGAGGAGGCTTCAGCGCCTGCCTGGTGGGCGGGGTCAGGGCCACTCTGGGAGCAGTGGTGGGCGACAACGCGACCGCTGGTTTGGCGACGGGAGGACGGGATGACCTCAGGGCGGACCGGGGAATTTTAACCTCTGAGGACACAGGAAGATAGGTTACCGCCCCCTGATGACAAACACTGACTGCTCCATGTTAGTAGATGGGACCCGTGGCGTGGCGGACCTGGGGTGACCTTGGTGACTGGCAGCAGGAGTCCGTACATGGCGGAAGGAATGTGGCAGAGCTTCTCTCCCCGGTAGAGCCCGTCCCAGTTCCCAGCCGGAGCGTCCTGCCGGTCAAACACAAGGGAACAACCTTCACAAAACGTCCTCGTCCCCGCGGTGAGACGCAGACTAAATCTGTCCCACTGACCAGCAGAAGCCCGACGTACATCCCTGAGGACGCCCGTCCCGGCAGCAGCCCGCAGTACCGCACCTCCCCGCCATAGACGGTGTCGTCCAGGGGGAAACACACCCGCTGGCCCACGCCGAAGGGCGCAGACGCCGCCGCGGTGCGAGGGAGGACGCTGTTGGGGGGCGGCTGAGGAGCGCCGCTGGGAGGATGCTGCTGGTGGTGATGAGCCGGGTGCCCGTTGCCGCCGCGGTGCTGGTCCCGCTCGCGGCTTCGCTCGTGAGCGTTGGAGCCGTTGCTGCTGCTCCAGTGGCGGAGCCGGATTTCATTGGCGGGCAAGAAGAGGGCGCAGGCGTCTGGGCAGGTGAAGAGCTGGTGGCCCTTGTAGAAACCGTTTCCTGTTCCCTTACCCGCCGCTGACCCCTGAGGCGCCGGCAGGGCGAGGGAACGGAGAACAGGAAGTGATCACGACGGGAGCTTTGTTGCTCAACAAACTTCATACCACCGCAGAGCGTTTACCTTGAGTTGGACGCCGAAGTACACGGCCCTGCTCCCCCGGGTCAGCGGCCCCACGTACCTCAGGTCGGCCTCGGCGAGCTCGTCCTGCTGACCCATCTGGACCCACAGCGGGGAGTCCACGGGCAGCGCCGCCAGCTGCTGCAGCTTCCCGGGGTTGTCTGGAGAGGAGAAACGACGGAAACCTTTACACACAGAGAACGGACGCGCCGCTCGCCACCCCGCCCACTTACTTTGGAGCTTCAGACGAGCCTCCGGGTCGGACACGGGCTCCAGCAGGCCGCTGAGGTCAGCCGGGATCTCAAGCAGGTACTTCCTCTCCACTTTGACCACCACGTCATTGTCCAACACCTGTGTGTGTGTGTGTCAGATTAAATTCTATTTTATTTCATTTATTCTCCACCCTCCTCTAGTTTGTCCCTCTTCGAGTCATTACAACAACTTCTTGAAACAGTTTTGACCAAAAGTTCAAGACAGTGGACAATACCTTGACCCACAGCCCCTCCCCTCGGCTCCGGGCCCCGTCCTGCTCCTGGCACAGGAACCCCCGCTGCAGCCGGATGGTTCCTTCCAGCTGGTCCTGGACCCGCAGATCGGTCGCGATCAAGAACATTCTGGGGGGTCGCCGCTTCCGGGGCTGCTCCTGAGCCGCCGACATGTTGAGGCCGCGTCGCACCGGAACTACTCCGACATGTCACCTGGGGAAAGCCCAAGTGGACAGTTTGAGTCCCACGCAGCGGAAGTTGTGGGCTCACCTCCAGTGACGGCGACGCCAGGTGACCAACTTTCGTCCCAAGTGTTCAGACGCACACGCGCGCGTGTCCTCCGCGTCACACGAGCCGTGCGAGAAGCAGCAGGTGGAGGAAGAACTCACGGCCGCCGCGTCTCTTCCTCCATTTACACTTTCTCCTCCATTAACAACAAACCCGGGGGCAGGAAGCCGCGGGAGCGACACCCGCAGCAGCCAATCACAGGCGAGGACGCGCCCCCCGCTGAGCGGCCTCGGCCAATCACAGCGCTGAGGGGCGGGGCCGTCCGAGAAGGGGGAAATTCCACAGTTGACAAGTCACAAAGTAGGAAGAACTCCAGAGAGTACACACTCCGTAGTACTTTATGAAGTACTTGTTATCGGTCGATTTAAAGTTTAAAGAAGTACTATCAAAATGGGACACATTCATGAACAACAAGTTATCAGTAATATATTTTTTTATTAGTTTATAAATTAAATATAAAAATATCTCCATAAGCTGAAAAGCTTATGCTTTGTACATTCACACTTCACAACAGCCCTGATAGATGTATACATATTTTTAAAAAAGGGAATATTCTGTATGCGACTCTTATTGGACTGAATGACAGAAATCCCTTTTTAAAATATGACAAATTAAAAAGTGCAGACTCAAATGTGCATCATGACATTTCTTAAATATATATGTTTATCTAAATTAATTCTGTTGGGCTTAGCAGGAACCACTACACAGCATTTCACAATAAGAGCACAGGTCTCTCTTGTTTGGGAACCAGTCCCCTGACCAGTACCAGGCACCGACGCCAGTAAACAACAGAATGTTGAAATACAAACAGGTTCAGAGTCAGAAATCGATCCGAGCTGAGGCGTAAATTCTTTTTCTAACTTCATGAAAAGTCTGTAAATAATATGAAAGGATGCATTTTGCCGAGGGGAGGTCCAAACCATCTCTGTGTCCGTCACAGGGTCCAGACCCCGCCTCTGCCTGACGTCCTCAGTGAACTTCATATTCAGCGTCTCTTCTGAAAGACAGGGACATCTCCTCTGTCCCTCTGTCCCAGGGACTCTGCTCAGAACTGGGCCGACGACTGGTCCGTGTTGAGGAAGAAGGTGGTGAGCTCCCCTTTGCCCTTGACGTTGACGACGCCCCTCAGGGTGACGGCGTACCCGATGCTCTGGACCACGTCCGCCGTCTCCTCCGTCACCTGAGAGACGGAGAAGCAGAGAGAACCTGAGCTGAGCGTCTTGTTTGTCTTCACCCGTCCATTCTCTCTCTCTCTCTCTCAGACCTGTATCTTGTCCAGCACGCCCGTGCTGTCCATCCTGCTCGCCACGTTCACAGAGTTCCCCCAGATGTCGTACTGGGGCTTATGCGCCCCGATAACGCCAGCGATCACCGGCCCGTGGTTGATTCCTGAGGATGGGGAGGAGTTAGGGGACAGGGGGACGGTCCCGGCTGTGTTTGGTTCTTCCTCACTCACCGATCCGGAGTTTGAAGCTGTTGAAGGAGTGTGTGTTGATGAGCTCCAGTTTGGCCATCAGCGCGAACGCAAACTCCACCATGGCGCGCACGTGGCTGTAGGACATCTCGTATTTCTGCAGGGGGCGCCAGAGGTCACACGGTTCACCGAGCGCAAAGCAAACACTTCACACCAAAGCACACCGGCGTCTCTGACCTTCCTCTCGTCCCCCGGCGGCGTCAGACCGGCGGCCGCCATGTACGTGCTGCCGATGGTTTTAATCTTCTCCACGGACGAGAACTTGGGTTTGGAGAGCAGCTGCGAGACGGAGACACGGGGACAGTGAGACGGACACAGAGTCCCCACAGGGGCGTGCTCAGACGTTTGCTCCCTGTACCTCGTCGAAGTCGGCGATGATCTCGTTGAGGAGGCGCAGACACTCCAGGCCGTCCCTGTTGGCGCTGCTCTCGCTGTAGAACTCCTTGAACTGAGGCACGGAGGCGAACATCACGCACACGCAGTCGTACGACTGGCTGTACAGGTCCTGCCGGGGGACGGGCCACGGGACACGTCAGGGACTCAGGACGGCAGAACGTGCCGAGCACCTCCTCCCGTCTCCTTACCTGGTTCCTCACTGTCTTGCCCATGAAGAAGGAGGTGACGTGCAGCGGCAGCACGTTCTGCAGGAGGAGCTTGTTGACGTTCTCCATGGTCTCCATCTCCTCCCTCTCCGCCTGGAAGCATCGCTCCAGCAGGAAGTCCACGCGGCAGCTGAGCTCGTCCTGAGGAGGAGGACGAGGAGAAGTCAGTGCGCCTCCTCCACAGAGTAAACAAAGATGGAGGCGCACGCCGTCGCCGCACCTGTCTGGCCAGGATGAGGCCTACGACGTAGAAGATGACCAACCAGACGCCGGACATGATCTGAGGGTCCTTCAGCACCCCCGGCCTGAAGGAACAGACGACATCATCAGAGCGTCTCGCGTCCCGCAGGAGGAGACGGGAAAAGGCGGGAAAGGCGGCGTCTCACTCACTGCGTGCCGTTGTAGAGCAGGTGCACGAGGCAGCCGGACCGCGGCGCGTGCACGTGCAGGAAGAGCGCCAGATACACGACCACGGCCAGGGTGAGCAGCAGCGCCTTCGCCGACAGGCACGTGCGCACGAACACCACCGCTCCCAGCAGGGCCAGCAGGCAGCAGTACAGGTAGTACTGGGGGGTCAAAGGTCAACATGTAGTTCATGAAGCTCATTAATGAGCCATCGCTGAGCAGGAACTCACAGGCAGGGTGTAGAGGTCGAGGCCCTCCAGCTCCGCCCTGCTCGCCGTGGCGGTGCAGTTGTGTCCCGGCAGGAAGAACTGAAACCAGAGGCAGCGAGGTCAAAGGAGGAGAAGAAGAAGAAGAAGAAATGAAGGGTAAAAAAAAAAAAAAAGGAACGTACGAGGTTGAGCATCGCCATGAGCAGGGTGACGAGCACGCACAGAGCGACCACGAAGAGGCGCAGCGCCGCCCTGCTGGAGACGCCTCGGGACAGCCCCGATATCCACTGGATCCCCGCCGGCATCTTGGAGCGCCACTTCTGAAGGCGGAGACACGCCCACGAGTGCGGTCATTACAACGTGAAACCGTGAATATTCTTCCACGCCACACGGGCCCGTTTACCTCCAAGTACCCGGTGAAGGCGACGGACAGAAGCAGCACCATGACGGGGAAGGTGACGCCGTACGACACGGCCATCTCGAAGTTCCTGGGAGGAGGGGAGGAGCTGCGTCACGGCGTCCGTCTTTGAACGGAGTCGGTGTCAAAACGTGTGAAAAGCTGCGACTCACTTCTCGGAGACGAGCATCTGGACGATGAAGAGGGTGAGGAAGATGAGAGCGGCGCAGCTGATGGAGTGATGCAGCCCCGTCACCTCCGACACGCGGAACTGGAACAGACACGTTTGAAACCAGTTGAAACCAGTTTGAGCCCAGTTCACGGCAGCTGCGGCGGGCGCAGGCACCTGTCTCTCCAGGCTCAGGTCGTTGAACAGCAGAGTCAGACAGTTGAGCTTCTTCGCTCGGCGCCTGAGGAGGAAACACGTTTACTGTAGTAATACTGCAGTCTGGACGTGGTACCATGTATTCATATTACACCTGAGTTAATTACAAAAGCATTGACTGAGAAAACTCACCCTGCAGTGTCCAGGGTGTCCAGTGACCCTCGGACTCGGTCGTCCACGACCAGACTGAGACACAACAACAACAACAACAGTGAGACACAAATCCCAGAACAAATAAATACTTGTTGTATTTTTATTGAAATGGATGAAGCTCTTCTTGAATATGATTTGTGTGTTCACGCACCCGGAGACGTTGTTCTGGCAGGGAGGTCTTTCCTGACGCACACACACACACACAGGATACAACGTTTACTGAACGAGCACCATTAAGGTCGAAGAAAGAAACGAGTTACACAAGAACAATTAAAAACGTGGGGGAAACACGTACGGCGCTGAGCTGCGATTGGCTCACGTGGGCGGCGACCTTCTTCTTGGAGGGCGCGGCCTCAGGGTTGCTGAGGTCGGCGAACGGGTGGATCATCTTCCACGACTTGAGATACAGAGACATCCGCACCGATGCCCGCTGCCGGGGCTCCGCCTGCGTGGTCACCTGGAGGGGCACACAGGGAGGAGTCGACCTTTACGTGGCTCCGCCCTCAGAGTCAGTGCCTTGCTCAGCGGCACGGTTCGCTCACCGGTTTGGGCCTGGAGTTGTCGTCCGGTTTGCGCGGGTCGATCACCAGGTACGTTTGTCTCCCGTCCAGAAGAGGGTCTCGACTCCCCCCGTTCCCGGCCTCCACTTGGTACGCTCCATTCAAGTGCTGCAGCGTCTCCTCCGTGATGTGAACTCGTCTTTGAAAGACAACAATAATGAGAGAGGCCCAGAGTCGCGGCTGATTTCAGATCAGCTCTGAAGCCTCACCCAGGCAGACCTCCAGACTCCATGTGGTTGGCCAGCGTCACGTCATGTGACCACACGTCGTACTGCCACTTCTGCAGGCCAATCACGCCGCAGAGCACGTAGCCGGTGTGCACGCCCACGCGCATGCTGATGTCGACGCCCGTGGCGTCGCGCAGTTTGCTGCAGAGACACAAAGCGCCGGGGTTCAGCGGGGGGGGGTTGAGACGTGGCGTGCGGCGAGGGGCACTGACCTGATGGCCCTGCACATGTCCAGGCCCATCCTCACACAGTTCTCAGCGTGGGTGGGGATCGGGTCAGGGAGGCCGGACACGCAGTAGTAGCAGTCGCCCAGGATCTTAATGCGCAGACACCCGTTCCTCTGGAGACGGAAAGAAGTGGGCGGCGTTTAAAACTTGTCATCGGTGCGATTCGTGGCGGAGAGGCGTGAGGCGACGTATTCACCTTGGCGATGTCGTCAAACCTGCCAAAGAGCTTGTTGAGCACCGCCACCAGCTCCTCCGGGGAGCAGCTGCTCGCCAGCTTGGTGAAGCCGACGATGTCAGCGTACAGGATGCTGCGAGACAAACACAGTTCTAACCCCGACACACACACACACACACACACACAGTGAGAGGCTCCGCGCCGTCACCTGACGTCCTTGTGCTGCCGGATGTAGAGGCTGTGGAAGTTGTGGCAGTTGGTCTCCTTATCGCCCTCCGGCTTGGACAGACGCTTTATCACCTCCGTTTTCAGCTCCATGGCGATGTAGCGTGGCAACACCGACAAGAGGAGCTGCTCCTGTCGCCCAGGAGACAAACAGAAGGGGGGGGACAGTGTTTACTGCTCAGGGAGGAGGAGCCAGCCTCCTTTAAGGAGACTCCGCCCCCGTGTCTCCTCGCCGCTGCAGCGGGTCAATGATTAACCTGCGTCTCAAACTGAGCTGACGCGCAATAAAGCAAAGCAAACACAGGCGGCAATAAAAAGCCGCGGGGACGCCAAGACGCGGCGAGCCGTCCCGACCTGCTGATATTTCCTGATCTCCTTCTTGGAGCGGATGGCGCTGAAGCCCTCCCTCTTCTGGTTGGAGATGCGGAGGTCGTGCTCGGTCGTCCACAGGTGGAAGAAGCCGACGCAGTTCACGCACGCGAACAGGACGGCGTTCGCCACCAGCTGAGGAGGAAGCGAGAGAGAGAGGAGAGAATAATGTGTTACTGTGTCGCCGCCAGTCAAACACCGGGTGACACACGCCGAGCGCCGTATGCAAATCCACAGGCTAATTTTAAATATGGCCGCTTCATTTGCAAACGTGGCGCCAACCGAACCGACAGGTTCCAGCTGACACGCGCTACTTCCTGTGTCTGAATGAATCTGGCGGCTCCACCTGCACCGCCAGGTCGGGCGTCTCCGGGCTTCTGACGGGGACGTAGACGCTGATGATGACGATGTGCGAAACGCTGGTGCCGATCCCGACCATGAGGGCCCAGGCCAGAGAGAGCGGCAGCACGGTGTAGACGCTCAGGGAGAGGAAGAGGAAGAACGCCACCTGAGGGAGGGAGGGAGGGGGCGAGAGGGCGGAGCGTCAGCAGGCGCAGGCGGCGTCCACCGCGACGTGACGTCCGCACCCACCTGCTCCCACGCGGTGACGGGTCCCCCGGTGAAGACGAAGACGATGGCCGTGGTGTACAGCGTCCCCCACGCGAAGAGGGCCAGGGCCCCCCCGCAGCGCCGCACGGTGGCGAGCCAGGGCAGACAGACGAGCAGGGCGGCGCTCAGGCACAGCACCACGCACACCACCGACAGAGCGCCCACGTGGGTGACGACGTCCTGAGGGACGGGGACAGATGAGTGGACGTGAGACAAAACAACAGCATGTTAGACACGCCCCTGGGACTCACCCTCCCCGTGGCGGGGATGAGGACGATGATGGTCACGCAGAAGACGAGGGACAGCACCAGACCGGACAGCATGGCCGGCGTCTCCTCCACGCAGCGCAGGAAGGCCCGGTGCACCGCCTGGTAGCAGCAGCACACGCCCTCCTTCACGCTCTGCCTGGACCAGTTGCTCCGCCCATCCTCGTCTGTCTCCGCCCCCTCCCACCCGAAGTCGAAGCTGTCCCTGGTCTGGGAGACTTTGGGCGAAGTGTCACAGAAAGACGTCTCCTCCTCTTTGTTTGCAGAGACGGCGTGCTCCCCTCCGGATGGCGGCGGCGCCGTAGCGGCCGCGAGGGGTTCGGGGGCCTGTGCTGTCTTCACCACGCCCACCTGGACGGACACCTCTGAGTCGCTCAGCCCGGTTTCTGAAGTCTTGTTTCCTGTCGCTGGTTCCCTGAAGTCCTCGAGCTCCAGGGTCTCGCCTCCTGGGACTTGGCCCTCGCCGTCCCCGCAGGCGGCCATGATGCCCGGCTCTGAAGACGCCTGGTCTCCGGGCCCGCCCCCGCCCTGCGGCTTGTCCAGCATCCTCGCCGTCGATCGACCGGTGGTGTCGCCTGTTTGCTCGTCAGCTTTCCTTCGTGATAAACACAGAGCAGGGAAGGTTAGAGCGTCGACCTTTGACCTCCTGACAAGCTCAGTCAATCTCAAACGATGGGAGTCGATCCCTCCTCCAGTCAGAACCGGAACTCAAGAGAATGGGTTCTGATGAAGGCGCTGACGGACACTCACGCGCTCATCGATCCTTCAGGGCGCCGTGGTCGTCGGCGAGCGCCGCTCCATCCCGAGAGGCCGCCAGAGCGGCGAAGAGTGAACGTGTGAACAGCAGCTCAGAGGAAGTGGAGCCTGCACATGGTTTCAATGCCTTTTTAATGACGAGCGTCCTGTCGCTTCCTCATGATGGAAAAGAACTCGTTTGTCTGCCTCACACACACACACACACACACACACGGCGTTCAGGTGTGGGCTGGAATGAGGAGTGAGCGACGCGCCCAGTGAGCATTAAAAACATTTTTTCCTGTCACCGCCTTCACGTCAGATGAGACTCGTCGGTCAAACGGAGTTTTAACCCTGACGACCACCTGACCTCCACCAGGAGGGAGGGGGCGGAGCCAGAGGCTCAGCTTCCCTGCTGGCCCTGCTTTCTGTGTGTGTGTGTGTGTGTGTGTGTGGGGGGGGGGGGGGGGGGGGGGAAACAAGGGGGGGGGGGGGGGGTGTCAATCAAGGCTAATGATAACATCTTTCCTCTAGGTTATAAAATAACAAAGTCACGTGATAATGAATCTAATCATTCTCATTCTATTGGACAAATGGCGGAATGACGTGATGACCCAGCACAGCCTCCGCTCGGGGCGTGACGTCACAGCAGACCTCATCATGGTCGCGAATTAGCTCGTGACGTCAGGAACAAGGTGTCAGGTGAAGATGACCGATCTCCTTACCTTCATCTCTCCTCCTCCTCTCTTCTTCTCCTCCTTCTCCTCCTTCTCCTCCTTCTCCTCTTCTTCTCCTTCGCTAAACTTCTCAAACAAACTGCGCCTGTTCCGCGGATGCGAGCGAGGAGCGCGAGGGCGAGCGCGGGGGGCGGGGACACGCGTGCACGCGCGCTCAGGTTGAGCTGTGTGCAGAGAGAGAGAGAGAGAGTGATGCGAGCGTGACCTCTGACCTCCAGACCTGTGACGTCATGTCGCTGGAGTTGGAACCGCTGAAAAGTGAAAGTCACATTTCTTCTTTTTCTGTTTGAAGACCCAGTCCCCTCCCACTGTCCCTGGCCCAGAGCAGCGTCAGTTCAGAACCCACCCAACAGGTTCACCTGAGTCCAGAATCACAGCCGAGCAAACGGCGGCGCACGAGGGAAACTTCAAAGCGAAGCGGCGTCAGACGAGCACGGAGGAAATGATGTTTGTGGTTTTAAACCACGTGACTGAGGAAGCGGTTGAGTGAATTGATGGACCGCTTCTCACCTCAGGGTGAAGGGCGCCCTCTGGTGGACACACTCGGGAACAGCAGGGTCACACAAAGACTTGAACACAACTAAAAAAAATACACGCAACGTTTTTATTAAAGTCAGAAAAACAATGTTGGAATCATCCTCTGATCGAACGTCAGCTTCCAATAAATTAAAGCAGAAGCCTGATGGAACAGTTCTGTCGTATTTCTGCTCGACAAACGTCTCAATATCAAAAGATTAAAAGGATTAAAAAGGTTTTTTATATTTATAAAAATCATCTGTTAGAAAAAGGACAGGCAGCGAAACGTCTTCACACAAAACACAAAGTGCTGAAAAACGAGAGAGGAAAAGAACGATCCTGAGGACATCAGAGACCTGAAATAAAGATGGACGTCAGAGCGTCTTCGCTCTGATCACATGACCCAAAAACCAAACTCTGGAAAACTCTTTACATCAACACAGAGAGTCCAGGGGACGAGCAGAGGACGTGTCCTCATTGTCCCCCACATCTAGTCCTGCTGCTCCAGGATCAGATCGGACAGCACGTTGATGTCCGTCTCTGCCGGGTGGAGCTGCAGCACCAGCGTCACCACGTTGTCCTGACCCGGGAAGACGTGACCCAGCCGCTCCCTCAGGCTCGCCGTGTCCTCTGGGCTCCGGTCAGCCTGGAGCTGCCTGTGCTGACGTCCCGCGTCCCACCCTCTGCCTTGGCCCCTCCCCTTGCCCCGCCCCCCACCGCCCGGGGTGCGGTCGCGGAAGTTCAGCACCTCGGTTTGTGAGCGGGGGACTCTGGAGGACGGGACGGCGGACGCGACGCCGGCAAACGAGTGGTTTCCTGGGTCCGGAGTCCTGAGAGAGGACAGAGGGGACATGTCAACATCAGGGTCGTCAGGGTCGTCCCCCGTTCTGTGTGAGCGTGAGTACCTGTGCTCCGAGCGCAGGAAGTCGTCCAGGTGAGGCCCTCCTCTGCCCAGGGGGTCGTCCGGCACCATGAAGTGGTCGCCCACAAACGTGTACTGGAGAAGTCTGCGGAGGGGGCGGGGTCAAGCGCGCATACACGTTTGTTTTAACCATCGTTACGGAGTCTCCGTGGAGACGCACCGACCTCTTTTTGATGATGTCCCTCCACACGGGGGTCTCGTCCGACAGGTCCCTCAGGTTGTCGTTGGTGACGATGACGCCGTCCGTCTTCTGCGCCAGCTGCAGCATGAACCTGCGCAGACGAGGGCGGAGCCACAGTCAGCTCTGCTGAAGCAGAGGCTCGTGGGTAATGTGTCTGTTTCAGCAGAAGTCACGTGTTGCCGTTGAACATTTGAGGGTCGGCCTGACGCGGCGTGCGCTCCAACCTGTCGTCGTACGAGCTGATCCTCCTGCCCTGCACCTCCCTGGAGGGGGTGAAGGAGACCAGGCCCAGCTTCTGCAGCTCCGTCAGGTAGTGCTGCTCTGAGACGCACAACAACAACAACAGCCCTTTATGTGTAACCACAGCGGTAGACAGGAGGCGGAGCCCGCAGCTCCCCACGGCGTGTTTAACCGTCACCTTTGATCCTGGCGTCGCTCTTCTGCCTCCACTGCGGCAGCAGGGCGCTGATGTGGCGGTGGCCTCGGTCCCAGAAGTGCTGCACGGCCAGAGCGATCCCGCGACAGGAGAAGAAGTGGCCGAGGCCGTGGCTGCGGAGAGAGGAAGCAGAGGTCAGAGGGTCACGCTAAAGCCGCGGTCGCCACTCGCACGCCGCCATACCTCATGGCCACGTTGCTGCCGTCGATGATGATGGTCCTCAGCCCCGCGTCCCCGGGCTGGTCCGTCAGCTGGAGGTCAAACAGCGTCTGCAGACCCTCGAGGAAACGCTGCTCGCCCGTCACCACCACCGAGGAGGAGGCGGGCGGGAGGCCCCGCCTCTCCCTCGCGACGGACGGAGCCACGTCGTCCCGGGTGAAGAGGGGGGGCTGAGGCGCCTGCAGGGCGTGTTTGACAGAGAGGAAGGACCCGAGTTTCGGGTGTCTGCTCTGGGCCGAAGGACTCGCTTGAGGCCAGTAGACGCTCTGGTCCACAGGCGGGTCCAGAGCGGGCGGATACGTGGACGTGGGCGGACCTTTGACCTCGGGCAGGGGGGCGGGGTCAGGAGGACGTCTGTGGATCCACGGAAACAGATCTGATTGTTCCGCAGGCGCAGGCTGACGGTCCGAGGGGAGAGACACCTCCGCCCACCCTCCGTCCTCAGACCCCGCCTCCACCTTCTCCAGCACCACGTCGTCCATCTCCCTGGGACCCTCGCCGAAGACGTCCGTCTCCTGGACTCTGTCCCTCTGCAGCTCCAGGAGCAGCTGGTGGATGGAGCCGTCGGGCGACATGTTGTAGAACTTGGCCACGTTCTGCTCGGCGTAGCCACAGCTGGCTGCGGCCTTCTTCAACACGCCGAGGACAAAGTCTTCCTCGGGTCTGTCCTCCTTCTCCTCAGAGTGCGCTGCGCCTCCTCCGGCTGCCTCTCCACCGCCGCTCATCGCCACTTCGACTGACTCCTCCTCCTCCCTGTGCTCGGACTCGCAGGGAGGATTCCTCCCGCCCTGAAGCGCCGGCTCCCGGTCGCTGAGGTCCTGCTCCTGCTGCACCAGGTCCAGGATCTGTGAGGCTTCCTTCGGTCCGGTTCGGGCCAGCACCCGCTTCACCACGTGCTCCGTGTAGCCCATGGCCGTGAAGAACTTCAGCAGCAGCCAGAACTCTTTGTTTCCCATCGACAGCTGGCGCTCCAGTTGCTCCTCCCCCTCCGGCCCGTCGTCCTCTTTGGTCCTAAACGTCCCCCTCTGCTCCTCTTCTCCCACCTCCTGCGGAAAGCGCGGGGACCTCTCCTCGGAGCCCTCTGCCCTCCCCCGGGCTCCTGCAGGCGAGGAGGCCGTGTGACTCCTCCCCTCGACCGGCCGCTCGCCGGTGTCCCTTCTGTCCTCGCCGTCTTCCGGTTCTGCTCCGAGCCCGGACTCTTTCACCAGATCCAGGAGGATTTCCTTCACGGACGCCGGCAGCAGCAGGAGGTCCAGGATGTGTCTGTCCTCCCGCTGCTCGACCACGGCCTTGAAGGCCCGCCGTGAGTCCAGGGCCTCGTCCCCTCTGTCCTCGGCCTCAGGGCGTCTGGGCTGCGTCCCCTCGTATCGCTCCACCAGCTCCGTGACGAGCGAGTACGCCCGCACCACCGGTTCCGCCAGACCGGATATGAGCAGGAATCCCGGAGCGCCGACCTGGAAGACAGGACCGATGATTGACAGCTGAGAGTGACTGTAAATCGATAGGGCGCAGCCCCGCCCCCTCCCGGACGCCACTCTGGATCAGACCACGCCTACCACGATGTGTGCCGAGGTGCTTTTGATCAGGCAGTCCATGAACAGGCCTCTGGCCCCACAGAAGACGCAGTGGAGGACGCCGGGGTAGGACACCTCCTGCTGCTGCTCCTGGTTCACCACTCCTTTGACGAACAGCTGAAACGACATCATCACACTCATGAAGGGCCGGTGACCGGCGGCCCCGCCCCACGGCGACGGACGGGGACGCGGCTCTTACTTTGGCAGCCTTCACGTCGCTCCCCGCCCCTCGCAGTTTGAGCCAGATCTGCCCGTTGTTGCCGTGGGGCGGGTCGTCCACCCCGATCCCGAGCGTCACGCCGAAGATGCGCTCCACGGTGGCGTGCAGCGTCGTCAGAGACCCGCGCAGCATCCCCGCACACGCAAACTCATCCTCCACCTGCGGGCGGCCTCCTGCCGCTGCTCTGCCGGCGTCCATCGCTCTCGTGTCCACGGCAGAGACGCTGAGAGGAAGAAGAAGACGATTTGTCCCCTGGGGTCACAGAGTTGAAATATTACAGTTTGTACCTCGTCTGTGTTCAATCCTTTATTTTACTAGAGAAACTAAATACTATCCAGTAATGTTATAGTGTTTTAACATATTAATGTAGTTTTTTTATATGAATACTTGCTCCCAAAACACACACACACCAGTACTGATTAAAATATTTGATATATTCAAACTATACTATTATATATTAGAAAATAAACCTATTTAAATTCAATCTGAGGAGCCTCTGTCAGGTCCAGACCCGAACCCGCTGCTGGGTCAGAGGTCAGAGGTCAGGGGTCAGGGGTCCGCAGGAGAAGCACCAGAGAAGTGAGGCGAAACGTGACGTCAGACAGGTGAGCTGTGAGGGTCTCTTACGTGGAGGGGCCCGCTCCCCGCAGCTGCTCCTCGGTCGGGTCCCGCCTCAGTCTCGCGCTGTCACGCGGCAACAACACGGGCGCGCACACCGAGCCAGGTCCGTCATCTCCGGCCACCGACGCTGCTCCGGAGCCGGCGTCACCGAGGCCCGGGGAGAGGAGGAGGAGGAGGAGGAGGAGGCGGTGGGCGACGGAGAACCAGGAGGACTGGGAACACAAAACCGAAACCAAACACGCACGCGCATGCGCGCGCCCCGACAACCCTAACCCGCGAGGCCAAAGAGTGTTTGCTGTGTTCTCACTGGGACCGAGCGGGAATTAAAGCCTCACACGACAAACACGGAACTTATGACAAGACTTTCAGACACTTCCAGGGGAGGAGGGGGGTTTCCACTGACGTCACCGGGGGGTTTCTGCGCGTGATAACATCTGCCTGCAGCTGCGGCAGCAGCAGCCGCAGGTCCGCGCTGTCAGAACAGGAAGACAAATGTCAACCCCACCTCCACTTCCGGTCACGTGTTGTTTGCTTCGAGTCGCTGCGCCCAGCCCCCTGCTGGCGAGGTGCGGGACTGCAGCCTGATGGCACAAGAGCCGCAGGCAGGTCGCCTCATGTCTTCATTATAATTAATGGTAATTATTCTGACCATTAAAGTCACGTCTACAGACACGGTCATGGCGTGAGGCATCATCAGCGGAATGCGGCTGTCGCCGTGGTGACCGCTCACCTCAGCCCAGAAGCAGAAGTGAAACATTATGGGATGGAAGTGGGTCACTCTCTCTCACTTCTGCTTGTGTGAGCAGTCGCTGAATGAGCACCAGGGATTTCACAGCAGCCAACATGCTCGCATGATGAGGACGAGGACGAGCGCGTCCCCACGGGTGAGTGATTCCCCACTTAGGAAAAAAAACCCTGTGTGGCTTTGATTCATCTGGTCCCGGGGGGGTGATTGAGTGAAGTGAGGCTGTGTGTGTGTTCCTGAGCTGAGGTGTCAGGGTGTGTGGAGGAGAGGCAGGCGGCTCTGACTGAGGTGTTCACACAGGTTACCCTGTGACTCACTGAGATCACCAGATCACCAGATTACTAGATTACTAACTGACCAGGGAACTGTGAGATTTTCACAGACGTTTCTATTCTGTCCAGCTTCAGGCTGAGTAACCTGAGGCCCATGTGGTTTCCTGTAAATTGTCTCTGTGTGTGTGTGTGTGTGTGTGCGGTCTTGAACAGGATTTCCTGTTCATCTCACTTTTTAGTTTTTTTTTTTTTTTTTTTTTAATGAAATACTGTATTCATGTAGGAGGAGATAACAAAAAGCAAAAGTCCGAGGGGTCAGAGTTCACCTGAGCCTGGTCATCTGCTCCTCCAGTGAACATGGACCTGATCAGCTGCTCGGAGCCGCAGCTGATCGACGACTCCAGCCTCACGGGCTGGGAGCTGATCGGCAGCGGCGGGTTCGGACAGATCTACAGAGCCCGGCACCACCGCTGGTGCTACGACGTGGCCATCAAGCTGCTGCACTTCGACGACGGGTGAGTGGCCTCAGGAGGCGGCGTGAGCCGAGTAAACGTGGGATTTACTGACCGCACACACACACTCACAGGAGCAGCTCGTCTCTGATGCGCGAGGTGGAGATGATGCGTCGAGGAAGCAACGAGTACGTCATGCAGGTCCTCGGCGTCTTCAGGGGCCGGACCCCGAACTCCGGGTCCTCGGCTCAGCTGGGTCTGGTCATGAAGTACATGGAGAAGGGCTCCCTGGCCTCCCTGCAGGTACACACACACACACACACACACACACACTCTCACAGACACGCTCCTCATGCCCTCGACTCCTGTGTCCAGGAGACTTTGCAGGGAGCGCCGCCGTTGCCGCTGGTCTTCCGGCTGGCCCACCAGGCGGCGCTGGGCATCAACATGCTGCACAGCCTGAGCCCCGCCCTCCTCCACCTGGACCTGAAGCCCAGCAACGTGCTCCTGGACTCAGATCTCAACGTCAAGGTGAGAGCCTGCGCCTCCTCGCACCTCCTCACCTGTCGCCTCCCAGTGCTGACTGTGCCCCCCCCCCCCCCCCCCCCCCCCCCCCCCCCCCCCCCCCCCCCCCCCCCCTGTCGCCCCCCAGTGCTGACTGTGCCCCCCCCCCCCCCACCTCCCTCCCTCCCTCCCTCCCTCCTCCTCCAGCTCACAGACTTCGGCCTGGCGAAGATTTACCACAGTGTCAGCCGGCGGTCCAAGAGGGACTCAGTGGACGAAGGAGGGACGATCAGCTACATGCCGCCAGAGGCGTTTAACACCACGTACACCCCGACGCGAGCCTCGGATATCTACAGGTACGCCCCCAGGGGGAGGAGCCAACAGTAACGCCTTTCATTACGGGCAGGTGAGCGTGCTCATTAACCTTCTCGGCCTTTGTCCCAGCTATGGCATCCTCCTGTGGTCCATCGCCACGGGGAAGCAACCGTACGCACGTGAGTGACCATCTGGGGGAAAGCGTCTCTCTCGTCCGGGTTCGACTGAAAGAGAAATAATCAGCAGCTGCTTTAATTCATCTCTGACGTTTAAACCCGGCTCAGTTGTGTTCAGCCAGCAGGGGGCGCTAAAGCTCCACATACAGCGCCGCCGTCCTCAGGTCCATCAGTTGAATGTGACCACATGACGTCACAGGCTAACCACCTGCCCTCCGCTGCAGAGGCCAAGTCCAGCATCGTGCGCTTTCGGATCCCGCAGGGAGACCGGCCGTCGCTGGAGGAGTGCGGCGCGGCGGCGCTGAGCGGGCTGAAGGAGCTGATGGAGCGATGCTGGCAGAGCGAGGCCCAGCAGAGACCCTCGGCCTCGGGTAGGAGCAGCTCCCCTTAATAAGGTTGATTCAAACCTGGGCCGGCTGTGACCCGTCTGTGTTCCGGCAGAGTGCACGGCCGCCACAGAGAACCTGTACCAGGAGCACAAGCGCGGCGTCCTGGACGCCGTCCACGCAGTGCTGAGGACGCTGGTAAATATGTCGTTAAGGTGACGCATCAAAACCTGCAGCCGCCTCACGCTTTCGCTTCCTGTTTTCCAGGAGCACAGGGAACAAGAGCGAGTATCCGAGCAGCTCCACAGGGTTCACATCGGCCCGGCCGCAGGTCCGCCCACTTTCAGGACCCATCTGAAACGCCATCGCCACGTGTTCTCACTCTGCCTCTTTCTTCCAGGGGGTCCAAGGTTCGCAGCTGTGAACGTTCAGGGCGACGTGCTCACGGGGCGCCCGCCCGTCCAGGTGGGTCAGGTCACATGGTTCTACCGTCCCCAGGCGGCTCATCACAAACCTTTTCAACTTCCTGTTGTTGCAGGAAAAGGCCGATGGCTGGAACTTTGATGCAAGGGTCAAAGGTAAACAGGAAGTTGGCGGCGGAGCTGAAGGGGAACTTCATAAATCCTCCATCACAGCTTCGCCTTTTTCTTCCTCCCACCAAGCCGACCCCGCCCGCTCGTCCACAGACGGCCGCGGAGCCAAGCCCTCCTCCGTGCACCCCATCGGCGCATCGCCGGCGCCTCCTTCCGCCGCCAGGTCCCGTCAGGACCGGCCGGATGAGAATCCCCAGAGGGCGTCCAAGCAGAGCCCGTCCCAGCCGTACCAGGTGGACACGAGAGACGGCACAGCAACAGAAGCGACCTGAAGGAGTCTTTATTTCACACATGTGGATCTTTTCCTCTCCGCCTACAGCGCCAGTTTTCCAGCCCCGCCTCGCCGCACAGCGTCAGGATGAACTTCTGCAACGTGACCGGGGTTCAGATCGGCAGAGAAAACTTCATGTGCGTCACGTACGACGAGCCCAGAGAGAGGAGGCGACACACCACCGCTCCGCCCAGGGTCGACCCCACGGCGGCGCCGCCGCCAAGCGGCTGGAAGAAGTGAGGGGCGGCTCCGCCTCTCCAGACCTGCTTCTTGTTTTCTCTCACCTCTGTTGTTTGCTGTTGTTTTGCCTCAGGTTTAGTGGTTATTATTATTTGGGACTATTTATTCTGCCTCTTGAGTCCTCTCTGCCCCGTCAGCGGAACAGCAGGAGCGTGCGGTTTCTAAAAACGTGCGGTCAGCAAATATCTGCGGGCGTGGGGCCCGGCCGCGGCCAGCTGCCAAAACCACTCGTTTCCTCTGACCTTTTCGTCTTTTCCAGTTTTCACTTTTCACGTTTTTTTTTTTTTCCCTTTCAAATTTAAATTCACATTTCAAATAAAAATGATTGACACACAACCGACCCCGCGTGAGTGTGTGGCGGAGACGACGCCGTGTTTTACACGACTCGGCAAAGTGCGAACACAGGACTCTGCTGAGAGCCGGCCCGCTGACTCTAATCCACACTCAGGGCGCCAGAGCGAACTCAGCGGGCCTCTGGCGCCGGAACCTTCGCTCCGCAGCCAGCTCTCCATCTGCCGCGGGGAGGCGTGGCATCGCTTTGCGTCACGTAGGAGGGCGGGCTCTCGTTCGGAATCAGGATTTCTGTCAAGCGCGTCGGGGGGGGGGGTTGGAGGCCGCAGCAGTTTCGGTTCCACTTCTCGAGCGCACGTGACGAGCGTGTGCTTAACAGAGCGACACAGGAAGCTAGAGAAACAACACAAACGCAGCGCGGAGCCAGGACGGGTTTTAATTAAAGACGACACAAATACACTGTTAAGTATCGATGACCCGTCCACGCACGTGCACAGACAGATTTCATGCACTGACGGAAAGCGTCGGCGCTCAGACGAGAGCGACACAAAGAGAAAAACATCCAGGAGCCGCCGGCGCGACCTCTGACCTCTGACCCCTACAGGGGGAACACCAGGAAGCCGGAGAACGTGGAGTACTTCCACCCGCCCATCAGGTTCCCGCGCTCCAGCTTCAGCGACGCCTTGTCTCCTCTCTCCATCATCACCAGCCCGGCGTTGGTGGCCGCCTCCCTGGTCACGTCCTGGTCGCCGGCGAAGGCCGAGATCACCGGCCAGCCGTTGAGAACCAGACTGACCTGAGAGGAGCAGAGAGGAGCAGACAGGAGCAGGTCAGCCGGGGGAGGTCGGCGTTGAGCGGCCCCCCCCCCTGGCTCTCACCTGGATCGTCTGCCGGTTGTAAACCTTGACCACGTGGAAGCCGAAACTGTACACGCCCTTCCTGGGGGCGACGAAGATGCTCCTCGCCGGGTCGAAATGGCCGCCCACGTTCACCAGGATCTGAAAACAAAACGCCCACGAGACGTCGAGATCTGAACAGAGCGTCCTGTTCCCGAGTCAGGTGACCGCCGGAGACCTCACCGAGTTTTCAAAACAGAAATGAAATATTGAAATATTGAAAAGACGTCCAGAGGACAGGACGTGTTGACCCACCTGGTCGAAGTAGATGGTCATGGTGCGGTTGCTCATCTCCGAGGGCTCGTGGTTGGTGCCGCGGATGGCCGAGAACGCCACGCGCCCGGTGCCTGACCTCACCGACATGCCCAGAGCGTTACCTGACGGCTCGGCCGAGGGGGAGGAGTCGCACACCACCAGGCACTTCCCCTCCAGCACGATGGGCTCGGTGTCGTTCTGGCAGCTGACGTCCGACGGGCCGCGCTGGGCCAGGAGCAGCAGTCCGAGGAAGAACGCCGGGCGGGCGGCGAGCTGAGGGCCGGGGGGGGCCAACGGGCAGGGCATGGCGCTCGGGGCTTGTGGGCTTCGCCGGCGTTTGTTTTCTTTTTCACCACAACAGCGAGCGAGGCATCACGCGGCTTCCATGTGACCTCCCAGCAACGACCTGCGAGGTTGGAGCCGATCCAGGTCAGAGACGGAGTCCAAACCGGTTTCTCTATCGAGCATCAACAGACCTGAGGAGACAAAGAGACGCGGCTGAGGATGGGACACACAAAGAGGACACAAGGACACCGGGCCGCGAGTCTGGTTCAGGTCCAAATGAGAGACACTGAACCTCAGACTGTCCCTTTCTTAGAGGAGCGATGATGTCATTGCTTCAGTGGTGCCAGGTGGACTCAGTGGGGGGGGGGGGACAGCGTCCCACCACTGAGAGGCCATCTGTGGGTACACACACGTGTATAAACACATATACACATGCATGTATCAACACATATACGTGAGTACATACATGTACTGCATCTCAGTTCATGCTCTTCTTTGATAAATTAAATGACTGTAACGAGGCTCATCGTCTCCCAGCATGCACCTCTTCTACAGCCTGTGATAATAAACAAACACACCCACCTCTCACGCTAACCCGTGGCCGTGCAGCAGGGTCGTCCGGGTCCGGTCCGCCTGCACCTCCGGCTCTGTCCCTCTCTCTAATGTCTCTAATGTTCTGTCCGGTCCAGAGTCCCCCGGCGTCGGAGCAGACGTTGATCACATGACGCGCGCGGCGGCCCTTCTGCTCTCACTGCTCCTCGCCCCCCGCTGGGCCTGACTCCGCCTCCCTCACGGCCCCTCTCTCTCTCTCTCTCTCTCTCTCACACTTCACTCGTCCCTGAAGGAGACATGAGGTGCGGCGGCGGTGCTCAGGCCTCCCAGCATGCACTGCTGGGAGATGAGAGAGTCAGAACACACCCGGGACCCGACAGAACCCGCTGGCTGGGGGTCGCAGAGGTCGCGAGCACACAACGGCGGTTTAACGAGCTCAGAGAGCGAGCTAATGAGGTCAGGAACGCAGGTGAAACCAGTCCAACCATCGACGCGTGACAAAGGCTGCACCCAGGGCTCAATGGGCTCATTATGAAACGCACGGTCAAAGAGGGTCAGACACTTTCCTTTAAAAGACCTTTATTTACACATGGGGGCGGGGCTTAGTGACTGCACGTACGCTCGTTCACTCCATGATGATCTGCCGCCCGTCCCCGCTGCTGCTCCTGCTCCCCAGAGGACAGATCACCAGCGGGGTGGCGTTCCGGCCGTTGTCCTGGACGCACGGGTTGAAGTACGGCTTCAGCGGCCCGCCGAACGAGCAGCCGCCGAACGTGTACAGGTGAGCCTTCGTCTCGGCGTCGTAGAAGGACACGGCCCCGCCCTCGTAATCCAGGAACACGCCCACCCTCTGCGGGGCGTCGTGGGGGCGGAGGGGGGTGGAGGGGCTGGTGCAGGCGCTCAGGCTGCCCCCCCTGCGCCGGCAGACGACCCAGTAGCCGCCGCTGGGACGCACCGTGATGGCGCCCTTTCTGGCGATGGCGTCTCGGGCCACGCCCACGTCCCAGTCGGTTTTATCCCCGACCTGGAGCGAGCAAACGGTCCGTCATGCGTCCGAGCTCCAGATGACATAACAGCACACTCAGAGACCACGCCCTCTGTCGGGCTGTGATTGACAGCTCCTACCTGAACCTCCCAGTAGCGTCTCCCGCTGGAGAAGCTTTGTTTCCCCAGGACGCAGACGCAGGTGTCAAACCGCTGAGGACTGTCCGGCAGGGACGTCGTCTTCTTCTGGCTGCTGAGACTCACCTGCGGGACACAGGGACAGAAAGGAGTCAACACGTCTGTCCCCCTGTCCACAACCTTCTGTCCCTCCTGCTGAGGACCTTCTTTCCATCTGGGGACAGCACCAGCCAGCCCGAGGCCGTCTCAGGGTCCAGAGTGACGTCCACTGCGGAGACAGAGACGACTGTGAGCGGGAGGGGACGCCGACGGAGACCAAAGTGTCCATCGAGTGTCCCCGAACGTACCTGCGTACTTGGCCATCTTGTCCGCCTCTGCAAACAGAGAGAAGAGCAGGTTATTTCCCAGCATTCACTTCAATCTTTGGTCACGTCTTCCTGTCTGAGGGACGCCGACCTTCCGCTGCCAGTTTGTCCACGACTTCCTGACACACGCCCACCAGAGCGGACACGGCTCTCCTCGCCGACCCCACGCAGTTCTCGGAGTGGACGGTGACCTCGGACCAGTCCCTGGTGGACGGGAGGACGCTGACAGACGGGAAACCCTGGACAGAGACAGACGGTGACCTCAGTGGCTGGCGTGCGGCGGCGTGTTGATGCGAGGCGGCGTGTGGAACCTGCAGGAGGTGCAGCGGGTTCTGGACGAGCTCCAGCTGCTGCAGCTCGCCGGCCCTCGCCTGCAGCTCGCCGATTTCCCGCTGCAGCTCGTCCAGCGCCTCCCTCGCCGTCCTCTCCGCCTCCGCCTGCCTCTGCCTCAGCTCGTCCACCAGCGCGGCCTCGCACGCGTGCACGGCGGCGGTCAACCCGGCGCACACCGCCACGCTGCTCTGGACCTCCCTCTCCGTGATTTTCTGAAACAAAACGTCGTCACGTTGATTCAGAGGAAGGGCAGAGACGGCCGGGCCGAACCCTCCGACGCTGGCGCCGCTCACCTCGCTCAGCTCCACTGAGTTTGAGATCTCCTCGATTTTCCGCAGCCTGGTCTGGACCATCTGCTGGACGCTGCTCTTGGTGGCCCTCAGCTGAGACTGCACGACAAGACCAGACGCCGTGAGACGAGGACGACGGCGCCCCAGGACAGACTGACCCCGCCCCCCCCCCCCGGCGTCTCCTCCTGACCCCGCCCCCCCCCCCGGCGTCTCCTCACCTTCACCCTCCTGCTCTCCTTCTCCATGGGGACGACCTCGTGGTGCCGGTGGCTCCCCGCCGCGCACCTCACGCACACGGGCCTCTGGTCCTTCTTGCAGAACATGGTGAGCGGCTGGCTGTGGCTCCTGCACAGGTGGCTGCCGGCGAAGGTGGCCGGGTCGGTGAGGCGGTGCCGCTGCAGCGCCGGCGCCTGGCGGTGAGGCGTCAGGTGCGGCTCGCAGTAGGACGCCTGGCAGACCAGGCACGAGCTAACCGCCGCGGCCCGGTCCATGGGGCAGACGTCGCAGGGAACTTGGTCCGTGTCGCGGGGTCCGTTCGGTTCCGCGGGCGACAAGGACCTGTGCGGGTGGAACCACGTTAGGCCAGATCAGCCAGATCACCTGGGGAAGTTCCAGATCTCAAACGCACCTCTGAATCAGCTCGATGACTCGCTCAAACTCGCGGTTGATGCTGAGCTCGGGGCGTGTCCTGAACGCCTGCTTGCACAGCGGACAGTGGCACCGGCCGCTGGCGTCCCAGTAGCCCTGGATGCAGCCCAGGCAGTAGTTGTGTCCGCAGGGGGTGGACACGGGGCTGCTGTACACGTGCAGGCAGATGCAGCACCTGAACGGCTCCTCCGGCGCCACGGGGGACACGGCTCTGACTGCGGGACACACAGATGGACGGGGACAGACGGTGGGTCCGGGACACACGTGCAGTAAAATCATTTGCGAAAGGTCAGAGGTCTCGTACCTGACGGGCTCGACATGCTGGCGGCGCCGGTCGTCTGCAGCAGACTGAGCGAGCTGCCGACAGAACGGGCGAAGTCACGGTGTCTGAGAGCCTTAGCTCCGCCCCCCTCCAGGTGAGTCATTTGTGAAACTTTAAACTTTGCTCCCTCCTCCTCTTCCTGAAGCTGACGGGTTGAGCAACGAGCCCAGAGATGCAGAGGAGCTGGGAACGTTCATTCTCTGATGGAAACTTAGCGAGACAAAGGTTAAAGGTCAAACAGTGGGTCATGGGTTCACCTGTGTCTGTAGGACACCTTGTACTTTACGTGTATCTAATCTCCAGATCCAATCAGGGTGCCCTGACGCTGCGTGAATCACCCGTCAGCCTCGACAACAACAGACGAGTCACGGTGGAACAGGAGTGACGGGAAACGTCTAGTCGGGCTCCAGGTCGACGCCTCCTCGCATTTTCAGAGAATTGAAACTGAAGCGAGCGAGCTGCATCAGGACGCTAATGAGAGCTAAGTGGGTTAAGTGGGTCACACGCCTGGTTAACTGGTCAGTTCACCCCTCACGTGTCCTTTGAACTGGGTCAAAGCATTTCCCTGTGATGGTGTCACGCTGGGTGGGGACGGAGGGACGGAGGGACGGAGCCACGTGAACCGACAGATGGAAATGTCAAACTATAAGAGGAAAGGAGAAATGGTGCATTTCAACGATGAACGTATGAATCACACACTCACAGACTCATCATCGACCTGAGCTGAAGACAGGAAGTGACTCACAGAACCCACCAGCCCACAACCAACGTCTCTGTGAACGAACCTGTTTGTCTGATATACAGGAAGCCCCTCCCTCTGGACTTTTTCATGTTTGTCCAAAACAAACGAAACAAGAGACAGAAGTGATGTTGCAGGTTGTCTCTCTGTGGGGACACAGCGGTCGGCCTGCAGGTCGTAATTACATCATTATGTTTCATTATGAGCGTGTCGCCGCCGCCGCCGCCGTCGCCAATCACATCGTTAATGTGGCTCGAATTTCTAAATATTGACAGTTCTACTCTCGGGCTGGTCCCGTCCTCAGTCCGTCCACAGGTGTCTTCAGTGGACATGTTGACGCTGCAGGACGTAGGTAACACGGCTGACTCATCCTTCAGGCTTGTGATAACATTTCAAATATGTCCTTATGTGAATCCTGCGGTCGGTTCCATCACCCGGTGGCGGATCAAGGTTCTGCTCCAACAGGAACTGTAACCAGATTAATTCAAGCTTCCTGTCAGGCCGATGCTGAGGCCCCATGGCGTGACACGTGGTGCCGCCACAGACACGTCTGTGTTACATAAGGTGATGATTAACATCATTCAGACAGAACACACACACACACACACACACACACACACACACACACACATGCTCTGATCACGTGAACCAGCGGAGGCTCATTGGTTCGTGTCGTAAGACGCCGAGACAAAGACAGACAGGTGAGGACAGAGGACGAGGAGGACCGTGGGAAAAAAGCTTCTCCACGTTATCCCCCCCCCCCTGTCAGCAGAACACACGGAGGAGGGGAGGGTCCTCCAGGACGCCACGACAGTCTGGACCCGTCCATCACAACGTCCATCACGCTTCACAGGAAGTGACAACTAACCAGTCTGATCGGACTCTGCTTCTGGACACACACACACACACACCCTGCAGTGCGTCCTGGATCTGAGACCAGGGGACATCTGGACATTTTCTTTGTTCAACCCTGTTGTCAAGCAACATTCCTACAGTGATGATGGAAACACACACACAGGCATCATCTGGAAACTTAACCCCCACACACACACACACACACACACACACACAGGGCTGAAACAAAAGACATACTGTCTGGGTTCTTGGGATGACAGCTGCATTGTCCTCAGAAATGCAGTCAAATCAACACATGCACACACACACGTCGCTGCGATGGTTCGATCGTGGTCAATCGAGTCAAACAGGTCTGCATCGAGGACAACTGTTTTAGGAGGAGGAGGAGGCGCTAACAGGGCTGCAGCACCCTCTAGTGACAAGCAGCTGGAAATGCAACCGACAAACACGGCTCAAAGAACACACACACACACACACACACACACACACACGTTCCTCCATCATTATTATTATTTTATTTCACAAATTAAATGCAGGGACACATGTTAGTCCAGGCAGCCAGCAGGGGGCAGTAGTGATCCTTCATGTTGTTTTCAATCAGAAGCAGTGAGGTCATGATTGACAGCTGAGGCAGACTCCTGATTGGTTCGAGCTCCGTCCTCTGATCACGTCAGAGCGTGACGTTAAAGCCTCGGCGCTGGACTGAGACGGGTCGTCCATCTTTTTATGATCTTTTGTCCGTCCTCGTTTAAAAAGAAAAAGAAAAAAGACAAACTCAAGTCAAACCCCGTCCACGGGACAGATGACCAGCGGGGCGGCGTTCCTCCCGTTGTCATGGAGACAGGGGTTGAAGTAGGGATAGAGCGGCTCGGTGAACACGGAGCCGCTGTACGTGTAGATACACGTCTTGGCCTCTGCGTCGTAGAAGGACACGGCCCCGCCCTCGTAGTCCAGGAACACGCCCACTCTCTGCGGGGTCTCCCGCAGCTGCAGGGAGACGCAGGGGCTGGTGCAGGCGCTCAGGCTGCCCCCCTTACGGCGGCAGATGGCCCAGTAGCCGCTATCGGGCCGCACCGTGATGGCGCCCTTTGTGTTGATGGACTCCCGGGCCACGCCCAGATCCCAGTCGGTTTTATCCCCGACCTGGAGAACAGCGCAACGTTTTACACTTTTTAAAAAGGCAGAAGAAATATGAACCTGCTGTTCATCTTTACAGCCACAAGAGGGCGTGGCCTGACCTGAACCTCCCAGTAGCGCCTCCCGGAGGCGAAGCTTTGTTTCCCCAGGATGGAGACGCACGAGTCGAACCTGCGGGGGGCGTCAGGGAGCTTCCTCTGCCTGCTGCTGAGGCTCACCTGAGGGACACCGCGCACCACGTGAGCACGCCACATGAGCACGCCACTCCGGCCTCACGCACCCCGCCCCCGGCCCCGTCTCCTCACCTTTTTCCCGTCGGGGGACACGGTGAGCCAGCCTGAGGCCGTCTCGGGATCCAAAGACACGTCCACTGGGGACAGACACGAGGACAGAGGTGTGACTAATGTGGTCATGGCCTTTGTTTAGAGGGCGGAGTCAAAGCCGTACCTGCATGCTGACTGATCTTCGTCATTTCTGGGAAAGAGACAAGGAGACATGCGGTCAGTTGGTTCAGGACGGAGCGTGTGAGGGACAGACACCGGAGACGGATCGGCGTCAGGAACTGACCGTCCGACAGCAGCTTCTTCTCGAGGTCGCGGCAGGCGTCCACCAGTTTGGAAAACGCCCTGGACACCGTCCCGATGTAGACGTCAGGCTGGACTCGCACCTGGGACCAGTCTCTGGAGGACAGCGGGACACTCAGAGGGGAGGAGGTCTGAAACAGCAGGACAGGGTGAGCAGGAGCAGGTTGTGCTGGCGTCGCTGTGACGTGGAGGCGCAGGGACTAACGTGCAGGAGGTGAAGAGGGTCCTCGATGCTGTCCAGCACCTGCAGGTCCAGGCACCTCCTCTGCAGCTCCTCCACCTCCTGCTCCAGCTCTGTGAGCAGCTCCTCCGCCCTCCTCTGGGCCTCCTCCTGCTGCTTCTCCAGCTCCTCCAGGAGCAGCGCCTTGCTCCTCTCCATGGCGCTGATGACCGTGGCGAAGACCTCGAGGCTGGTCTCCGCCTCGGCGTCCCTCTGGGCCTGCGGACGTCAGAGCAGCGGGACGTCAGAGACAGAACGCCGACGGCGTCGGAAGGAGAACGAGAGGAGAAGAGAACCGACTTTGCACAGCTGCAGCGAGCTCCTGATCTCCTCGGCCTTCTTCACCCGGACCTGGATCATCTGCCGGTACTCGGCCTCCGCCTTCTTGACCTGAGCCTGAGGGGGCGGGACACCAACACATGACGGGCTTCTGCAGAGCCGAGGACAGTAACACGCCGCGACCTCTGACCTTGATCCGCTTGCTCTCCTTCTCGATGGGGACGGTGGCGTGGTGCCGGTGCTCCCTGGCCACGCACTTGGCGCACACGGGCGTCTGGTCGTCCTTGCAGAAGGCGTCGATCAGCTTCTGGTGGCTGTGGCACAGGTGGATGAAGGTGCCCGGGTCCGTGAGCCGGTGCCTCGTCAGCACCGCGTCCCGGAGGTGAGGCGTCAGGTGACCTTCGCAGAACGACTGGCGGCAGATGAGGCAAGACTTGACCGCCGTCTGTTTGACCCCGGGGCAGAGGTCGCAGGGGACGTGGGTCACGGACGGCCGCCGGAGGATCGGCTTGGGCCGCGGCTTGTTCTTCAGAGACCTTTGAAAAGACACGTCCGTTTATGTCCAGTCCAACAACAACGAGACGCCGTGCACGCGCGTCCACGCACCTCACGAAGTCCCCGGTGATGTCCCGCAGGCCCACGTTGATGCGCAGCTCAGGACGCTTTCTGAAGACCTCTTTGCAGATGGGACACAGCGGCTTGTGTCTCGTGTCCCAGAAGTGGTTGATGCAGTCCAGGCAGAAGTTGTGTCCACACGGGATGGACGTGGGATTTTTGAAGCAGTCCAGGCAGATGCAGCAGCGGAACTGCTCCTCCGACAGCGCCGAGGCCATGGCCGGGAGAACGCCGCGGGACGCACGCCGCTAACGTCCAGATAGAGACGATAGCTTGTTGTTATGGTCACTGAGAGCACAGAAAATTACGCTCATTAAGCTGCTGTCATGGTTCCCTGAGCCATTATCTGTGATTACATACGTCACCTGATTACAGCTCTGACGTCCTCGCGCTTTGACGTGGGAACACAACTTCAGGGGCATAAACATGAGAAGGAATTTACCAGGTCCTCCATTAAATATTACAAATCGAACATGTGATCCGTGTACATGTTTCCACAGGTAAACAAGCCAACATAACAACAACAACAACAACAACACACTCTGACGTCTTGACAGTTTCTAGTTTGAATTTTCCGTCCAACTTACTGACCCGGCCGGACCTCCCCCGCCGCTTGGAGGCGACCCTCCACCCAGAATTCACAGAGGACAGATCAGGTCTTACCTGTGTGTGTCTCAGCGTGGACGTCCTGGACAGACGCTGTGCCGTGTCTTCATGAAGCAGCTTTGAAACAGCAGGTGGCCAACAGGCTCCTCCCACCGCTGACTCCGGCGCCCAGCGGGTTTTTCCGGTTCTCCCTCGGGGCCTTTGGCAGCGTTCAGCAGCAGCCGGGTCGAACCCGAGTCAGGAAACATTGAAACGTTTCCACGTGCAGCAGATTCATTTCCACCGACGGGTAGCGAACGTTCACTCAATCATCAACACCAGCACACCTCACGAGACCATCCATCTTCACTGTGACCTGACGGACTGGTCTTAATGGGACAATGAGCTGGCAGGGCTGGGACATGCAGAGTGCCGCTGTGCATCATGGGTTAACATCTACAGTCACCAGGGCCAGAAAAACAGGCTCTTCTTCTTTTTCCTCCGAGTTCAGAGAAGAAAAGCGGGGGGGGGGGGGGGGGGCCCCCCTGGGGGGGGAGGTGGGGGGGGGGGGGGGGGGGGGGGCTCCTCTGTGAGTGAAGCTGAGACGACACCACGTCAAAGCCAAGCTGGAGGACGAGGGGACGTCAAAGACACTGCAACTGAAAACAGCAGAGTCGACGGTTTACATTCCACAGGCTGCGATAACATCTGATGCTTCAAACTTTAAACCACAAAACTGTGAATCTGATAAAAAACCTGGAGGAGGCGTTTTGGGAATTCTACTGACATTTGCTGATCCATGGGCGTGTCTGTGGTCAGTCTGTCGCCACCCAGTGGAGCAGCGTGAGCACTGCAGCAGACCGCGTTCACTCCAACTCACCACTTTTCACCATTTATCAAATATTCACGGAGTCGCCTCACGTCCTGATTCATGAGCTGCAGTAACATTTATTTCTTTGTTGTTGTTTTTTGGGCACAGATGCATCATGGGTGATTTGTGTCTCGGTGGGCGGAGACAACATTTGCTAGTGAGATCATGTGTTTTACATGTGTTTTGAGAGGATGGAAAAAAGGTTCCAGCTGCTCCACGCTACGTTGGCTGACGTTCCCGTCTTTGTTTTGGGTGAATGAAGCTCAGCGGTCGTCTTCACCGGGCTCTCTGATCCACGCAGATCTGAAGCCGTCACTCATCAGTCTCTGCGTCACCGCTTCCTCGATCTGGAAAACAAAACAGTCAAGTTACTCCACAAGAGGCGTGAGGGACAGCGTCGGGCTCAGGGCCGCGTGTGACGTCAGAGAGTTACCGCGTTCAAGATGGCGTGGGTCACGTCCACGGCAGGCGTCAGGACTTTCACCTTGATGTAGAACAAGTGCTTCCGTCCTGAAACGGAAACACGTGCCGGTCGGAACACGTCTGCGTTCGGGGCTAAACGCCGTCGTGACGATCACTCACTGTTGCACATGAAGCGGAATCGTTCTCCACACCATTTTTCCGCCCACTTCCCAGGACGCAGGGCGCCCGTCCCGCTGACCACGCAGTTCCCGGTTCCAGTCTTGGGGTGACCGTTGACCCAGTTCACGAACGAAGAGGCACTTCGGTCCGAGTTGTCCTCAAAGGGGCGGCGGTGGAGGCCGATGGCGGCCCGCTGGCCGCTCGGGACCAGGCTCCGGACCAGCTCGTTCTCGGCTGCGTTGCGGACGCTGGCCAGGTCAGTGTGGTGGCGGCGGCAGTGCGCCTGCGCCCGCTCCCAGGTCGTCTTATTGTTTATAAAGAAATACTCCGGAGTCGGGGCGTCTGAAAGAACATGTACGTTTCCTCTCACAGCAGTTATGTCAGACACGCAACTTCCTGGTTCACACACTGACCTTCAGGGGAGGGGTCTGACCCTCCAGGACGCTTCCCCCTGTCGACGCAGACGAAGGCCAGTTTGCCACTGCAGCTGTAGTCGAGCCACTGTCCGTCCTTGGCGGCCACGCACAGCCTGCTCGCGCTCCTCGCCTTGTCAGGTTCGCCTTCCTGCCACGTCTGAAAGTTCTGACCTTGTAGGAGGAGACTCTGAACGTTCTCGGACCAACGCCACTTCTGGGGTTTGTCGTGGCGGCCGATCCACACGTCTCCCTCGTAACCGCGGGCGGCCGCCACCAGACGCCGCACGTCCTCCATGCCGTCCACCGTGGCCAGGTCGGCGTGCACCCGTCGGCAAAAGCTCCTGGCCCCCCTCCACGTCTTTGGCTCATCAACCAAAACATAATGACGGAGGCACGAGCTCAGTCCTGCCAGAGACGTTACAGACGGGAGAGGCTGGAGGTTAGAGGCGTCCGTGTCCCCACAGGAGGAGACGACAGAGACGGACTGACCTGACAGAAGGAGGACACACAGCACGCTGCTCCTCACACCTGACGAAAGAACAAACACATGAAATCCAAATCAACTTCAGCGTTTCTGTTTTGATTTGTCTCCCCCACCTGGACTAACTGGACGGCAGGACGGGGACATGTCCAGTCTGTCTCTTCTCCTGCTCTGAATGTGGCCGATGACAGATCCTCGTCCGTCAGTCCTGCTTCTGCAAATCGAATCCCTCCGCATGCAAAACGCGTCCCGTGACCTCCGCCCGTCACGGCAGCAGAGGTCACCGCCTGACGGGCGACCTCGCCATCACGAGTTAGCAAAGCAGATGTAAAGCCTCTGGGCCTGAACAGATGCAAACGCTATGCTAACACGGCTCCAGTGGAGGCGAGTTCATGGCGACCAGTCACCGTAAAGGTCAGAGGTCATGTCTGTAGAAACGCACTGATCGTGCTTTTATTTTCTACACGAGTCAGTTCCAGCACTTCCTGTTTGGGCTTTAAACAACGTAAACACCTTTGCTGCTCCTGCAGGAAACAGTTCCTCGTGTTCAGCGTGACCTGGCGCGACCTCGCGCTCATGCAATGCCGCGCGGCAGCATTCTGCGTGTCAGCGCGTTGGGGCGTGAGGAAGTTAACCATTGGACTCAAACACCACACCCAGGAGGCAAACACTCATTATGAATCCCCATGATCCCTCGCTGCGTCATAATAAACACTCAGCGCCGGCTCCTGAGGGTGTGTTGGCTCGGGGAGGAGGCCGAGCTCGTGAGTAACTGCGATGACGTTTCACTTTCCTGTTTCACGAGCGCTCGCGCTCCCTCGCACGACGAGAGTCACCTGCTCGGCCGCCGAGGACACAAGCGCGAGCAGAACCGGGAGACGCAGCCGTGAGTACGAGCAGTTCACTGAGCGCCGTCGCTTATTTATGACACAACGGGGGGGGCGGCGGCCTCGCCGTCAGACCGCTCTCCTCGTTCTCTTTACTTAAATGTTTTTAAACGTTCAGTGAATTGTGAATCTATAGATTTTCCGTCTTCAACATCTTGTCTGTGTGAATATATCATTGCAAATAAATTGGCCTAGACAACAGAGCTGCCGTGTTGGGCCAAGGAATTGTAAACATGAATTTAAATGGACGTGCTGGATTCATTAAATTCACACATGCACGTCAGCAGGTTCTGTCCCTGACCCGAGCTAACAGGCTAAGCTAACAGGCTGTGGCTTCAGAAGAGGGAAGGGCACTAATAAAAAACTTTTATGAGTCATAATAAAAAAAAATAATAGATTTTAATCATGGTGGTGAGCAGGCTAATGGACAAACAGCCCCCTCTAGTGGCCAGAGCCCTGTACACACACACACACACACACACACACAAATGGATTCACTCCTGGCAGGGTGTGTGTGTGTTTCACTGAAGAAACTCTGACAAATTCACCGAGCAGCTGCAACCGGTTCAGACTTTGAGAAAGAGCGTTGTGGTCATGTGTCCAACAAATCACTAACCCCCCCCCTCCACACACACACACACACACACACACACACACACACACACACACACACACACACACACAAATGGATTCACTCCTGGCAGGGTGTGTGTGTGTGTTTCACTGAAGAAACTCTGACAAATTCACCGAGCAGCTGCAACCGGTTCAGACTTTGAGAAAGAGCGTTGTGGTCATGTGTCCAACAAATCACTAACCCCCCCCCTCCCCCCGGTCCAGGGGACCATGGCCGCCTCGGGCACCATGTTACCAGAGAAGCAGTTCCACTGCACCATCTGCCAGCAGGTGCTCACCGACCCGGTGACCACTCCCTGCGGACACAACTTCTGCCTCGCCTGCATCCAGAGGGCGTGGGACGGCATGGACGCCTGCCAGTGTCCCACCTGCGCCAGGCCGTTCGGCGCTCGCCCCGAGATGAGCGTCAACTCCGCCTTCAAAGAGCTGGCGGACACGTTCAGAAACATGGCCGCCTGCTCCTCGGCCGCGCCGCCGGCCGCGGCCCTGCCGGGCGAGGTGGCGTGCGACGTGTGCGCCGCCGCGTCCCGGCAGGTGAGGGCCCTGAAGTCCTGCCTGGTGTGTCTGACGTCGTACTGCGCCGCTCACCTGGAGCCCCACCAGAGCGTCGCCACCCTGAAGCTGCACAAGCTGATCGAGCCGGCCAAGAACCTGCAGGAGCGCATGTGCAAGAAGCACGAGAGGCTGCTGGAGATGTTCTGCCGGGACGAGCAGAAGTGCGTGTGCCGCTTCTGCACCGAGACCGAGCACAAAGGTCACCGGGCCGTCGCCATAGAGGACGAGAGCGGAGAGAGGAAGGTAGGTGGAGTCAATGGACGTCCCCACACGCCAACGACTGAGTCAGTTACATCTGCTTCTGCGTGTTCTGGATGAACCAAGGTGGAAATGAAGACGACAGAGGCCGAGTTCCAGCAGAAGATCCAGGAGCGTCTGAAGAAAGTGGAGGAGATCAGGAGGTGCCTGAAGCTCAGTGCGGTCAGTCTCAGTCACAGCGACGATTTAGAAAAAGAAAAGTCCCCCTTACATGTTTGCGTCTGCTCCTCCAGGCGAGCGCAGAGAAGGAGAAGAAGGACAGCGACCGTCTCTTCTCGTCTCTGATCCGCTCCATCCAGGAGCGACAGGCCGAGGTCTCCACGGAGGTCGAGGAGAAGCAGAGGGCGGCGGAGAGGAGGGCCGAGGAGCTGATCGGCGAGCTGCAGCAGGAGGTCACTGAGCTGCGGAGGAGAAACGCGGAGCTGGAGGAGCTGGGGAACTCTGAGGACCATCTGCACGTCCTGCAGGTGCGATCTGCGGAGAACCGAGAATCACTGAGCTCAGAGGAGAAAATCCACCTGTTCACAAAGACCCCTCCTCATTGTTGTTGCAGAGACTTCCCTCCCTCACTGCGCCTCCTCCCTCCAGACAGTGGACGGAGGTCGGCGTCCACCCTGAGCTCTGTGTGGGGACCGTGAGGAGAGCGCTGTCCAAGGTGGACGACGCCCTGAAGAACGAGCTGGACGGCCTGAAGACAGAAGGTGAGGTGTGGCCGACAGAGAGCGATTCAGGCTCAAGTTCAAAGGCCCAGATATATAAACTTTACTATAAATTTATATATTTTTTTTTTTTACTGTTGCCCCCAGAGATGAAAAGGATGCAGAAATATGCAGGTACGACCTCCCTGACCTTCTCTCATCAAGTGCTCTGGTTGAAATTGACTGTGATGATATTAGAATTAAAGCGTTTGTCGCCCCCTTGTGGCTGACACCAGATCATGCAGCTGCTTTTAACTGAACTCCACCCCCCCAGTTGAAGTGGTGTTGGACCCGGACACCGCCCACCCAAACATCGTGCTGTCAGCGGACGGGAAGCAGGCGGGCCGCGGCGAGCTGCTGCACGTCGTTCCCGACAACCCCCAGCGCTTCGACCCGGTTATCTGCGTCCTGGGCAAGAGCGGCTTCCTGTCCGGGCGGTTCTACTACCAGGTGGGGTCGTTACAGATGGACTCAAATCAAACTTAACCTGGATTTTAAAGATCTGAAATGCGTTGGTGTCAGGTGGCGGTGGGGGCGAAGACCTACTGGGACCTGGGGGTCGTCAAAGAGTCCGTCAACAGGAAGGGGATGATCACCTCCAAGCCCGAGAACGGCTACTGGACGGTGCGGCTGAGGCAGGGGGACGAGTACCGGGCCCTGGACTCGCCCTCCGTCCGCCTGTCCCTGAAGGACCGGCCGCAGACCGTGGGCGTGTTCACGGATTACGAGGAGGGCCGGGTGTCGTTCTTCAACGCCGAGGACGGCTCTCACATCTACAGCTTCACCGGCTGCCTGTTCTCCGAGAGGATCTTCCCCTTCTTCAGCCCCGGAGTGTGCGACGACGGGAAGAACACGGCACCGCTGGTCATCGCCGCCGTCAACCCCGACACCTAGAGGCCGCGTCTCTGCCGGCGATACGATTCGATATTAAATTATTATAATCATGAAAACCTGACAGCAGCTTGATTAAAGTGAAGTTGACCTTTGAACCCTGGTGTTCTTTTGCCTGTAAACAGCAGCAGATGAGAAACAACACACAGCACCTCGGTCTCGTCTCTTTGCCCAAATGTTCTTCTTTTTACTTCATTCAAGGTTTCATGAGTACAGCGGGAGACAAATAAATACAGACAGAACGGGGGGGGGGGGGGAAGTGAGAAGCAGAGCTACATGGCCGATCTCATGAGTACAGCGGGAGACAAATAAATACAGACAGAACGGGGGGGGGGGCTGAAGTGAGAAGCAGAGCTACATGGCCGATCTTCTTCTGCTCAGACCCTCGTTCGACGGAGAGCAATGGCAACTTTTTACAACAAGTCAAAGTCCCGATAGTGAACCGAACCAAAACACACGTGAAGAGGAGAACACAGAGCGAGGGGCCCCGAACCAGAGGCTGACGGGAAAACAGTGAAATCATTAAAAAGAACACAAAGCTTGCCTCGTTGCCATTTTTGGTAGATTTTTACTTGAAAAAATACTTTTAAAAAGTAACAAATCAGGAAACAGCTGCGGTGACGTCTGGAGGACGCGTTTAAAAAAAATCAAACAGAGAATTATGACGTGCGGTGGATTTATCCGTGTCGACGCGAGGCCCCGTGCACACGAGTCAAACAGGAGCACCGCGACTCTGTGACCCGTCCTCTACGTGCTGGGGGGCAGGGTGGTGGCGTTTCTTGGGGGGGCGGGGACAAAGAGAAGACATTCAGATGGAGACGCTATTAAGACTTGTCTACAGATTTCAGGAGGTTTTCTTTGCTCCTCCTCTTCACGTCCCAGTTGTAGACCCGCGCCATGTCTGAGGAGCGCGGCAAGTTAAAGGAGAACAAGAGCGGCGGCGGAGCTTTCATCTCATAACAGACCCCAACACGTCAGAAAACAGCTGATACGACACCGCCCAAACGTTTCAGGGCGTCAGCCCGACCTGCGCGGACCACATGGTGGAAGGATACTGACTTCGATGGTGGTGAACTGGTCTCGCAGGAAATCCAGATCCTCCACGAGCGTCTCCAGGTTGCGTGACGCCGTGGAGAGGTTCTTCTCGAGGAGAGCCTGCGCCTCGTCGATGTCGTACTCCAACATGACGTTAGCCTTGGTCAGAAGACGCTGCCATTATCAGCTGTTCAAGTATTTATTAAAGCCTCCTCCTTCCCAGTTTCACTCACCCCCAACCATAGACAGACTTTGTCAGTGGGCGGCACCGAGGCCTTGCAGTAAACGTTGTCGGCCAACAGGAAGTGCGTCTCCATGGGATCTGTGGTGTCCTGGAGAGATGAAAAGTGAAGTGAGATCAAGTGGCACGAAATAAACAAGCAACAAATCAAAAAACCAAATTGGATTTGTCCCGTTTATTCTAATAAGGTCAGAGATGTTTCTTCATACAAGCTCACGCACCTTTTTCTTCTGCATGTGTCGCAGGATCTCTAGCGTCTCTGTGATTTGTGGGATCTGGTTTTTCAACCTTAACATCAAGAGAATGTAAATAAATAAACGCATCAAACATAATAAGAACAGAACCACAGACTCAAAGGAGGCGTGTCCCTTTTTACCTGAGCTTCTTCTGGGACAGGTTGAGCTCCATGTATTTGTACTTCTGGTACTGCTCGTCCAGCCTCCTCAGCACCGCGTCCGCCGTCTCGTTGCCGGCCTGCTTCATAAACGTGTCGACGTCCTCCTACACAACAGAGGCTTCATGTTCAGTTCATGACCAACCAACGTGTCAGTGCAGCTGCTCATATGAATATATACATGGCTCCGCCTGTTCTAATCTCTATTTGACTCTTAAATGTTCATTAATCATGAGATAAAGACACAGGGAGGTGCAGCACCTAGAGGACAGGAAGAGAGGAGGGGAGGACAGGAAGCTGCGTGATGTCCATAGATGGACACACACACACACACACACACACACACACACACACACACACACACACACACACACACACACACACACACACACACACACACAAAGACTAGCCGTTAGCTCGCAGCTAGCATGACGCGCCCACACCGACTGTAGCCGTGTAGCCGTCCCCGGCTCCCGCAGCCCGGCTCCGGCTGCACGGGGCCGTGCGGCGCGGCGGCAGGAGCCGGGCTCTACTCACCACGAACGCGGCCTCGGGGATCCCGAGGTGCTTTTTCTTCGTCGCCGGAGCAGCATTGCTGTTGTCTATGGTCGCCGCCATCTTGGAGAGAGGCCGCTCCTTCCTTCCTCACGCGCCTCGACGCTGCGTCTCAAGAGCGCGGCGGAGGCTCTGCTGCCCCCGGCGGCCACACCCTGCAACTGCAGCCTCCACCCCACCAGGAGGTGACTTTTTATTTTTTTCTGTTAATCTTCTATCGGTAAAAATCTGTTCTAATGTTTATACGCATTTTATATGTACTGATTTTATCTGATGGCAGTCTTTGTTTTGTACTTACTGCTTTAGATAAAAGCCTGTGATAAATGCCTTTGTAGACTTTGTTTTCCATCTGTATTGAACTATTGTTTGACAAAGGGCACAGAGAAGAAGTTTCTTTATCCAGTCACATTTTATTCTTTTTAGTACATTTCAGTTTGTAGATAGATAACTAGAGCAGAGGAGGAGAGACTGTCAGCCGGCAGGATGACCAACGGTTTAGTCTGTACAGCTCCGAGGACTGAGAACAAACGACTCCTGTGGAAGCAGAGTTACACCGAGGGCAGGAAACTGTTGTCGTCAACCCAACAGATGCATGCGTTTGAATACGGTGACCTTTGACCCCTAAATAACGTGTCTGTGTGCAAAGTCAAAGAGAGGGGCTTCCGGTGTCCCTCATTTTTCCCCTCGTCAACAACATCATGGGACGGTCAGAAATAGCTCATTGTATTGTCATGGCCTGTGGAGAAGCTGCTTGGACACAGATCAGAGATGTGAACGCAGTCCGGCAGTAAACAGGCGCTCCTTATTTGTGGCTAAACCTCCCAACAGATGCTAAACGTTAAAGATAGTCCAGTTAGTTTGCTTATTCCCTCTCTCTCTCTTCGTCAAATTCAGGAACACTCGCTCGTGTGTGTGTGTGAGGCATTTAGCTACGTCTCTCATTCCCTCGCTGGGTGCACGTCCTCTGAAAGCGTCAGGCTCATCCATGCTGCTGAACTGAGGAATTATCGCCTCCTAACACACCTCCGGCGTCTCATCAGCTCGTGAAGAAGAGGAGGCTCAGAGGTGGGAGGACGTGACGTAATAAAAGTCCGAGAGCTGTTGGTGAAACGTAAGGTTCCGGGTAGAAACTCATCCTCACACCGATAAGAGATAAGAGTCTGCTGTGATATTACATGTGTGCACACACACAGGCACGTAGACCCCGCGGTGCCGCCTGCTGGGCCGGCCCCGTCCGTACGCGTGCACGGATGTTGGTTTTTTTTTCAAGGAGTCCGTTCACTGATGCGTGGTCTGAGAAGTGAATGAATAAATAACCTCCAGAGGCTCCGACATTCCCATCAGAGGGCGGGAGAGTCAGGCGGAGCCGCTCCTCCTCCACCTCCTCCGTCAGTCGAGCTGTACACTTTGTTTGGGCGGAGCCATGTTGTGGTCACGGCGCCCGCTGCGGCCTTCAGGAGGCAACAGAGCGAAGGCTACAAGGAGGAGGAGCTCCGGGCGTGGAATAACGAGGGGGCGGGGCCTGAAGGTGTGTGATCATGTGATTGCATATCGGTGGAGGAGAGAGGGCGGAGAGGTGACGGGAGAAAGAACGAGGTCACGCCTCCTGAACATCATCTGAAAATAAATCTTCTTTCTAAAACCTGGAGGCAACAGTCCCCAAAGTAAAGGAGCGGTCGATCCGTGGTCGATCCGTGGTCGATCCGTGGTCGACCTGAGGTCCTTGGTCTCCAGAGGATAAAACATATTTATAAACCTTCACACCTCCTCAAACAATCCCTGTTTGTTCTCTGAGGGTCACCAACAGTTCCCGGGGCCGACACCTCAGTCCGCCGGCCCCTCCCATCGTCAGACTCCTCCCAGATCAGCAGAGACAGCGGCGGTCGCTCTTGGTCACCTCCTCGGAGGAGTGAACCACGTTGGGGACGAAGCCGCTCTTCACGCCCTCCCAGCCCTCCTGGATGGTGATGTCGCCGGACCGCACCAGGGCGAAGATGTCCCTGGTCAGCTCGGTGAAGGCGTGCTCCACGTTGATGGCGTCGCGGGCCGACGTCTCGATGTAGCGCATCCCGTACGCTCCCGCCAGCTTCTCCGCCTCCTGGCGGCTCACCTGCAGGGTCGGTGGAGACGGGATGAAAGGAGCTTTAATGCAGCACGATCCCGTGATGTTTATTTCTGACTCGACTCTGATCTAAAATTGAACGGGCGGCTATTTTTACACGCACTCACCTGGCGCTGCGCCTCCAGGTCGCACTTGTGGCCGACCAGGAGGAAGACGATGCTGTGGGGCTGGACGTGGCTGCGCGCCTCCTCCAGCCAGTCGTGGACGTTCTGGAAGGAGCGGCGGTTGGTGATGTCGAAGAGGAGGAGCCCGCCCACAGAGTTGCGGTAGTAGGCCCTGGTGATGGACCTGCAGGGGACAGAGTGTGTGTCATTAAAGTTTAGGATGAAGAGCCTCTCAGAGTCCACACAAACAGGAGAGGGGAGGAGGAGGAGGAGGAGGAGGAGGAGACACGACAGGATGAGACGAGACAGTAGATGTCCGCCTGCGGGAATCCAACCGTGACACGGTCTCTAAACAAAACGCGGACGGGTCGAGGGACTCTTGACTCCTTTAGAGGAGCACGGAGCCTCCCTCTGCTCCTCATGAGCCAAAATGGCCCCCGTGGTGTTTTTGCATTGCAGATGGGGGGGGGGGGGCGTGTCACAGTTGCCATGGAGACAGTAATCGTGCTGACAGGTGAGACGTGAAACGTGTCGGCAGCTCGATGTGACTCTGATCTGATGGGAGCTAAAACAAACGCCTTCGCTCGTTTGAATCCAGGATGTCTCTGAGCAAACGGAGGCTCAGGTAGAAATTCCAGTTTTGGACCTGCAGGCGTGTGCGTCTGCAAGTTCTGGTAAAAAGTCTTCGTGGACACGGAGCGCTCGTCTTCATCACTTGGTTCAACCCTGACTTTAACCCCAGAGTTGGGACATGAAGCCTCGGAGACAGAGGTCACAGGTCACGCCCCCCTCCTGTCCTCACCTGAAGCGCTCCTGACCCGCCGTGTCCCAGATCTGCAGCTTGATCCGCTTCCCGGGCTCGATCTCCACCAGCCGGGAGAAGAAGTCCACGCCCACGGTGGGGTCTGACACCTGGGCGAAGCGGCCCTCCGTGAAGCGCCGGATCAGACACGACTTGCCGACCGTGGAGTCGCCGATGACGATCAGCCGGAACTGGTAGAGCCAGATCGCCTCCATGGCTCGGCTGCGGGTGGCTCTGCGGGTCGGCGGCTCGGGCTGTCGCTCCGTCGGCTTGGTCAGAGAGAGGCGAGCGAGGCCGCGGGCCTGCCCACAGGAACAGAGAGAGAGCTTCATCAGATTTTAGGCTTTATACTTTGAACCAAACGAATCAGAAACTCAAATTACAGAAGTAAAAGTATGAGTAAGTACTCTGGGCAAAGTGTACTTCATGGTACTGTCCAGAACCACGTGGAACAATCAAAGGCTTCTCTCTCGAGGCCTCGTATCAAACGGGGTCATTAGGGCCAATAATCCAAAAAGCAGACTGAAAGTGTAAGAGGATTCTCGTGCTCCTGCTTCAGCTGCTGGAACAAAGAGGCCCAGAGGTCTGTGGCTCCTCAGGAGGAGTTACCTCCGCACTGAGGGGCCACAGACCCCCCCCCCCCTCCATGTGGGCGGGCAGGGAGCCAGGCTCAGCCTCCCATCACCCCCTGCGCGTCCCTGTGGAGTCGGGTTGCGTAGCTCGGTCGGTGTGCAAACAGTGTGGGCCTCACGCGCACACCGGATGGGCAGATAGGAGGAGGCTGAGGAGGAGCAGCAACAACAGCCCATAATAAACACGATGCTGCTGTTGTCTGGCTCATCGGGGTGAGGATGAGGAGCAGGGCGCATCACGACCTGACCTGTGGGGGCGGGGGGAGGCCTGTGCGTGGATAAATAACCCACGTACCGGCTGTGAGGGAGGTGGAGGAGGAAGAGGAGGCCGGAGACGGAGGCTCCGCTCAGGACCAGGCTGGTGCGGGCTCCATGGCACCGGAGGGACGCAGCTGACACAAAACCAACCGCGACAAGAAGCTCGATGCTCGGCTGGAGGACGGCGCAGGCCCCGGAGTCAGGGCCGATCTCCTCCTCCTCCTCCTCCTCAGGCCCGATCGAGGAGCGGGAGGAAAAAACGCCGCACCGAGGAGCAGGTGCAGCAAAAAGCACGCGGATGCGCGCAGGCAGGGAAAGCGTGCGCGGCTCAGTGCGGGAGGTTCACGCAGGCAGTGCGAGCCCCACGCGCTGTCATGTCCGTGTCCGCCGTGCGTGTTTGTGGCTTCGCTGGTGAAATGGCAGCAGCATCACACAGCCTGACTCATCCCGCATCAGCACCACTACCGTACAGGACCGAGCGGAGGCGCAGCCCCGCGGTGGGCATGCGCGTGCATCAGTGCGCAGGCACGGAAGGGGAGAACCCCGAGCAATGCATGATGGGAGCTGTAGTTTTTTTTAAATCCATGCTGGTTGAGATTAAACTTGTAACTTGATGAATCACGAGTGAAAATAGAGTGTGTTTTTAAACTCGCTCTATTTTCTGCCGTTTCTCTGCAACCAAACCACCGGAATCTAATTGGGGTGATTTTATTTCTGAGCTTCATTTAGCTCCGCTGTCATGGTTAATATTCGGAATTCAGTATGAGAGGGGGTTGGACTGTGTGCCCTGTGGAGGCACGTGACACACACACACACACACTCTCGTGGTTTTGGCTCTGGGATAATTTTAGGAATAATATGAAACAAGAAACAATAAAATCTAATTTCATGTTCCACTGAAACACTAGTCTAACTAACCCTAACTAACCCTAACCCTACAGCCCTAGATATATCACAATAAATACGCTCAACTTAACCCCGTGACCTTTGGCTGATGATAACCTAGCCCAGTCTGACCTGGGCCTATGTCAGTCTAACTGTGACATAACCTGGAGCTAACTCTAGCTTAAGTTAGGGTTAACACTGTCAGGAGGGGGCGTGGCCATGCTGCATCACACGCACTACAGTTGGAGGTGTGTGTGTGTGTGTGTGTGTGTGTCCCACCACCTCCTCCTCCTCCTCCTCCTCTGTCTCCTCCTCAGCAGCGGTTTACAACCTCCAACTTCTCCTTTTCTTCAACATGACGACGTCATCTTTTACGCGCAGTCGAACCGGACAGGAGGAGCGAGGAGCCGAGCAGGGAGCCGCTTTCTGACCAGTCCTCCTCTCCAGTCTGACCACAGAATCAGAGAATCTGCACCAAACAAGTTTTTTTTGCGCGTAACCGCCGGTTTTTTCTTTCCCCCGCGAGGAACTTTGGACCGAACCGGGGCTGGCTCCACTCATGAGCCCAGACCTACCGTCACTGGCCAAACGCGTCTCATCGGCTTCACGCGCACCCACTAATTGGAGACCTCACTGTGCGCGCGCTCCCTCCCGCAGCAGCGATGCAGCACGAGCGGCTGCTGAAGGTCCTGGTCATCGGTGACCTCGGGGTCGGCAAGACGTCCATCATCAAGCGCTACGTGCACCAGGTGTTCTCCCAGCACTACCGCGCCACCATCGGCGTGGACTTCGCCCTGAAGGTGCTGCACTGGGACCAGAGGTCGGTGCTGCGGCTGCAGCTCTGGGACATCGCCGGTGCGTAAAGGTGTGGCTGCTGGGTGGAGAGAGAGAGAGAGAGAGAGAGATGTAAAGCAGCTGTAGTTAAACAGGTAAACAGGTAGTCAAATACCCCCCCCCCCCCCCCCTCCAGCCTCCAGGTGAAACGATGCGAGCAGGTCACGTGTTCTCATCATCAGGTTTATAAAGCATTTCTTTGTGTTGTTATTCTCTGTTCATGCAGAAATATCCAGATGATATTTAGATTTCATTTGAAGTGAAGGTTTGAACTAACAAACTTTAAAATGGTGCTTCAACTGTTTCAGAGAAGCAGAACTCTTCTTCTTCTTCTCCTTGGTGGTGGTGGTGGTGTCTTGCTGACACATCCAACCACGATGGTGCATGATATGAGAAGTGTGTGTGTGTGTGTGTGTGTGTGAGAGAGAGAGAGAGAGTGTGAGTGTGTATAGAGAAAGTGCTTTGTTTTTCATCGTTGTCCTGTGGAACAGGATCATGCTTAGTTTTCTAAATACCTCTCACCCCCCCCCCCCCCCCCCCCCCCCCCACACACACACACACACACACTCCTCACTGTTGAGCAACAAGGCGACTGATAGCGTCAACATTTGCATGAAGGTTGTCAGACGAGTCGACTTCAGCCTGGTCACAACTGACGACTTCACACACACACACACACACACACACACTATCCTTGTTTGATTAAGTGAGTGAGTGTTTACATAGAATCCACATAAAGATGGACGACACAAAAGTGAAGCCAAAGAGCTCGATCGCCCCCTGGTGGCTGCTGACTCACACTCAGCCTCACAGGGGTGAGATAGAGTCTGACTCTGTGTGTGTGTGTGTGTGTGTGTGCGTGTGAGCCCAACTATCTTGTTTCAGCTCTTTCCCCAGGTCATGTGCAGGGTGTGTGTGTGTGTGTTTGTCAGATGTTCTCTTGCTGATTCACCACTATAATAGGATCATGTGGAAGAAGTTAGCTTGCAGGATAAAGGCGTATTCATATATTCGGCTGCACACACACACACACACATGGTGGAGGCTGCAGGACGTCAACATGAGAATGTTGGAGACTCAGAGTGCGTCCCCACGCTCTTTATCTGGAGCTCCGTCGTCTCCCTTCAGCTCTGTAATCAGGTTTAGCTCCGAGTATTTTCAGGCAACTAATCGAGTTTCTCCAAGACTCGACGCCGGTTGAAGTCCTGCCTGAAAAGAACCGCCGGTCTCCTCCCACAGGGCAGGAGCGCTACGGCAACATGACCCGCGTGTACTACCGGGAGGCCGTGGGGGCGCTGGTCGTCTTCGACATGACGCGGCTGTCCACGTTCCAGGCCGTCCTCAAGTGGAAGGGAGACCTGGACTCGAAGGTGGGACAGGGAGGAGACGGAGGACAGAAGGGAGGAGGTGAATATCAATGTTATGCAGTGACTTCATCCGTCTTCATGTTGTCAGGTTGCTATGGGCAACGGGCGGCCGGTTCCAGCCGTTCTATTGGCCAACAAGAGTGACCAGCGTCGGCACGGCCTCTGCCCCAAACTGCCCAAACTGGAGAACTTCTCCAGGGACTACGGCTTCGTCGGCTGGTTTGAAACCTCGGCTAAGGTCGGTGGCACCCTCCTCCTCCTCCTCCTCCTCCTCCTCCTCCCTCCCTAACGCTCTCACCTCCCGCCACTTCCAGGACAACACCAACATCGACGCCGCCATCACGTGTCTGGTGAAGAACATCATGTCCGTGGAGGAGGAGCGAGCGGCGGCCAAAAGCGAAGCCGAGGACAGCGTGGTTCTGCCGCACTTCGACTACACCGCCAAGGAGAAGGGACTGAGCGGGTGCTCGGGGTGTCCCTCACTCAAACCCAGAGACAGCGACTGACGGAGGAGGAGACACAGGGAGGAGGCGCAGTCGTCTCCTCGGCCTCTGCAGAGCTTTCCTGAAACCATTTTCTAGAAATAATGAAATCACTTTATTTTTGTAAGAGAAGTTAAATAAAAAACAAATGTATCCCGTCAGCTCCACCCACCATGGCCTTTATTTTGAAAATCCTGGGTGAGGTAGCTTCCTGTGTAAACAACGAACATGAACTGTCTAAAACTAAAAATAAAATGTGGTATTCTGTGTGGAACGCCTCGCTCACGACGATTATTGGACCGTGCGGGACGATTTGCTGTGTCTCTGTCAGTCAGCGCCGCTCGGGTCAAAGGTCAACCTGTGAGAGTACACCCCCGCAGCCCCTCAGGAGCCCTCACAGAAATCTTTGTCTTTTTAAAAGTCGCCTGTCAGCGAGCGTCTTTCATTGTAAACAGACAGGTGCAGAGGGCTGTTTCTCTTTGGCACATGATCACCTGGGAGAATGAAACGCGCCTTGTGAGAGTGGCTGCTGTGTTGTCTGTCTTTTGTCCAGGGATGAACACAGCCATGATTTCACTGTCAGTGCTGTGAATGCCTCATCACCCGGCACGCTGTGTGAAATCGGCTCTGGGCGGGAAGGAGCGTGGCGCTCAGAGGCTCAGGGTTCAAACAAACTCTAACGACCATCACAAACAACGAGTCAATGACAGTTTGTGTTCGTAAGCCATTTAACCCCTCACGTTTTCAGAGAAAGTGTGCGATGTATTCATGTTGATTCAGTCATTCACTTCCTCTTCCTCCTCCTCCCTCTCCGCTCCCCCCTGCTGCTCGGTCCGCTCTCCCTTTCTCGCATGTTTGCTCCTCCCTCAGTTCCTCCAGCTCCTCACAGCAGAGGCATTGACCTGCTCCTCATCAGCTGATCGGCTGGTTATTGATTTTTGTTGCTAATTTTTCTTGAGACACTTGTTTCGTCTCTGAGGGGCGACGCCGCTGGAAGACGGATCTTCATCTCTCTCTCTCTCTCCATCCCGTGAGTTGGAAAATTCCTCCTCCAGCTCTTAAAATCCTTGGAGGGCTCTGGGCTCAGTTCCTATCACACCTGTTCAGAGGTGTTTCATTTGTGGATGCCAGGTGTTTTATAGGTTGAAAATATTTCTGACGATGTTCTTTTTGCTAAATGATATTTCACATTTTGAGGTTTATCATCTGATATTGATATTAATACATGATTTTAATATGATTTAACCATGATTTATTTTCCACACAGTGCCCTCATGATTGTTGATCTAGTCTCAGAATATAATTTCACATTTTGGATCAAATCAGGCTGATTTCAATTCCAACTCCGCTCGCTGACTGTGTTGCTGTTTCCGGAGCAGCTCTGTGTGTTCTGCCTGACGATGGTTTCGGCAGCGAGGATCTTCGCCTGTCTGCTGCTGCTGCTTCACTCCAGCAGAGGTGAGCGTCAACGCTTCCAGACAGAAACTGTGACGAGGCTGAAAAGCATCTCTTCAGTCTCCGTCACTCATCACTGCTCTTCACAGTCTCCTGTTCTCCTCTTGCGGCTCTTTCCACTTTGTTTGTTTGTTTACACCAGGACGTTTTTTCTTCCTCTCTCCTGTCTCTGGTCAAAGGTCAGAAATCCGGCGAGGACTCCCTCCACGCCTCCCTGGTGTCGTTGATCAGCGTGAGCCCTCAGTCCCTCGTCAGCTTCCTGCTGCTGGGTCTGACCGTCCTGCTGTCCGCCACCGTCTACCTGTGGATCCTCAGATACGTGTGTCACGGCTGCTGCCAGCCCGTCGCCATCGGCGTCGAGTCAGAAACTCTGGCGGTGCTCGTGTGAAGCTCACCTCCCTGTCAGCTTGACCTATTGACCTCTGGGCCAACCACCACAACAGGGGAACGTATCATTTCATATTAAACTGACACACACACACACACACACACACACACTTCATCATCACCCATGTGCCAGCAGCTGACTGTCACCCTCAGTTAAGTCTTGGCGACCTCTAGCGGTCATCTTAATTACGACAGGAGCAAACGTTTTCTGATCATAAATCTATAAAAATAAGTCTTTTATTAATACTTGAAGAGAAATTCCACCTGACAGAATAGAAACACACAACAATAAGTTTAGTATTTGAATATATGATGTATTCATGTGTAATAACATTTGGCTTCACATTGATTTCATAAAATCGTGTGTGTTTTTAATGTGAATAAAAGAATTGAAGCTGAACTTTTACTTTTAGAATTGACCACAGACACAAGCGGACGATAACGTGAGGAGCAGTTTCCTCGCCTCTGTGGGAAACTGCCAAGGGTCAGTGACTTTATTATGGTATTAAGGTCAAGACACAGAAGATCTGCATCATCTCCATCCATCGTAACCATGGTGACCACTCTGGCTGAATGTGGTCTCCTCCAGTGTTTATAGCTGACCCCGTCCTTGTGATGGATTTATAACTGTGTCTCCCACCAGCCTGGCCGTGGACAAAGCGGCGGCTCATCGTGATTGACAGCTCCTGATAGGACTCAAGAGAGAGAGAGAGAGAGACAGCGCCGGCGTTGCCAAGGGTTACCGGGGCTCCCCGCCGCATCCGTGCGAGGAGTTGCCATGGAAATAGGGAGTTCGGGCCTTTCTCCTGCAGATGGCAACACCGCTCTCCGAGTCAGGGAGGAGGCGAGCGCCGGGGCATGTGAGGGCGGCACGTCGGCACTCAGCTCCTGGCACAGACGTCTCATAAAGAGCCGAGTGTGGGAGTGATTCCACGCTTTGCATGTTCACCCCGGCTTCACCTCCTCCTGCTCCGGGGGCCTCTGCGCCTCCTTTCAATTACATGCCAGTCAGGTGGAGCCTGATGCGACTGTCTGCCTGCCGAGCATCAATCCTTCATGCGCACAGCTCGGCTGCACATGTTTCCTTCAAGAGGTGTTCGGAGTCTTAATTAAACCTCTCGAGACTCCGGATGAAAGGCAGCAGGAGACAGTAACTGAACAGGTTCTGGTCTGCACGTTTGTTTCCCTGTGACACTGAGAGCATATCAAATAAAAGCAGCCGTCTTTGGTGGGCTGCGCCGCGCTAACCACTTCCATGTCTCACTTCCTCTTTCCTGCAGCATGCACATTTTTTCAACACACACACACACACACACACACACACACACACACATATATGCACAGTTCATTGGGTTTGGCAGAGATGAGTGGAGAAACAAACCAGATGAGCACAGTGAGGCTGACAGTTACGTATAGGTGGATCTCACACACACACACACACAGTTTCAGCTTCCAAGTGCTGACACAGTGTGTGTGTGTGTGTGTGTGTGTGTGTGTGTGTGTGTGCGCGCGCGCTCCTCATCTCCTGCTCTTGACAGTTCATGGTATCAATCATCAGCATCTTGGAGAGTCTCATCTCTGGCTGGAAGAGGAGAGGTTATTAGAGGTCAGGTAAAGAAGAGGTAGCACACACACACTCACACACAGACCTCTGCACATGCATGTAGCTGTGAGCATCATGTGCGGGCTGCAGCCCAGCATCTCCTCCACTCATGTGAGACACAGTCTGCCGCCACATGTTCGAGTCCCTCAGATCCAGGCTGCAGCCCGCTGCTCCCCAGCACACCGTGTTCCACAGTCTGGAGTCAATCAAGGACACGGCGTCTGAGGAATAGTCTCATACGACCTTAAACCGCCTTTTCAAAGTAAAAGCACGGCGGAGCCGCGCGCGGCCGTGAGCGGGCTCGTCGGTGCACTGCGGCAGAATCGTCATCATGTATGACCCGCGGTGCTGTGACAGGCGACACGTGTGTGTCACGGATGTCACAGGGTTGAGACCGTGACACCTTAAAAGCTTCACACGCTCCCGTGCACTGCAGAGGCGTTCACGGGCTGTGGGAAATATCATCAGACACTCTCAGAACTGAAGGGGTGGGGAACACAAACAGATTAGCGGTGAGGTCATATTAATATAATATTAATAGTCTTCTGCTATTTTTATGTGTATACTTACATTTAAATTCAGAACTTTGACAATGTTGCTTTTTGAAATTTAAATCAAATTGACTCAAACGTTTTTCCAGGACTGGACAAACAGATGTGAGCGCATGTGACTGTCAGTGCTCTAGAATCCGAGCTCCGCGCAGGCCCGTGAACGCAGCAGCAGTGTGGGATCAGCTGATTTTTCACGCTGCCATTTTGTCCGGTGGAGACTCGGTGACACCGTCCGCTCCCAGGCAGAGCCCCGGGACCGTCAGCGGAGAATCCCCGAGCAACCCCCGAGCAGCGAGCCGGTGGTGTGGAGCCAGCCGCCGGAGGACGGCACCGATCGAGCCCGAGGACCGTGAGAGGAAAGGCCCGACCAGAGGAGGGGGCTGTGGTTTGTAACTTGCCGCGGCCACCGGCTCTGCTCCGCCGCCAAAGCCCAGCCTCGCACCCCGCTCCCCGGCTGCTTCGCTTCCCCCCTCTCGGCTAGCTCCCCAGCTAACCCCCGCCGCTCCCCGGGGGGATCCCGCGCCTTCCCCGGGGCTGTCAGTCCCACCCCGTCAAGGCGTGAGCTCCAGACGATGCCCTGCTCGGTTCTCGGTGACTTTTCCCACCCGCGGGCCGGTTTAGCTCGCTCTCTCCCCCGCCGCCAGTGTTAGCTAGCAGCGGCGCAGGCTAACAAGTTGACGTGGAACTCGGGCGTCTGGATCGCGGGGCTGCTCCTGGTTCTGGTGCCGTCGGAGCGGCGCCGTCACGCGGATTCTCGCCTCCTCTTCGCCTTGTTGACTTCCCCGGTCCAAACCCGTGTCCCGGTCCAGACCCAGCCTGTCAGCGATGAGTATTAGTGTCCGGAAAGTCCTCCGCAGTGTTTCCAAAGTCCACAGCGGGACTCTTTCCTGGTTCCTGTGCTGCAGCGTTAGCTAACACACGCAGCTCCGTCAGTGTGTCTCACCGAACTCTCTGTCCCCGCCGCTCCGTGTCCCCCGACCCGGGATTAACAAGGACTCTGGTCCGGTCTCAGCCTCCGAACCTCCGCGCTGACAGGGACCCCGCGCCGAGGTGTTGATCCGTGGATCGGATTGAAGAAGAAGAAGAGGAGGAGGAGGAGTGGGAGAGGAGAAGAAGAAGAAGAAGAGGAGGAGAAGGAGAGGAGGTAGAACCCCAAGCATGTCAGGCCAGTCCATCACGGACCGGATCGCTGCAGCGCAGCACAGCATGACCGGGTCGGCCATCAGCAAGGCGGTGTGCAAGGCCACCACGCACGAGGTCAGCGGGCCCAAGAAGAAGCACCTGGACTGTGAGTACACCCCTGTCCCTGTCCGTCCCTGTCCGTCCCTGTCCGTCCCTGTCCGTCCCTGTCTGTCTCTGTCCGTCCCCGTGGTGCTGTTGAGACAGTTGTATTCATCAGGTCCTGGTCCAGGTCTCCTGTCAGGTGTCCTCAGGTTAACTTGACATGTTTGGACCTGTGGTTTTGTCTCCTCTGTCCTCAGAGGTTGGAAGTCAATGCAAAGTCCTCATGAGGACAGTCAAAGGTTAGGACATGTGTTATTACTCTGTGATGTCTCTGAGGCCTGGTTCTGTCCATGATTGACACACAGTCCCAGGCCGGGGACACGCTGCTCCGTCCACACGTGAAAGACGTCCTGAAGCTGCTGCTCCAGCTGATTCATGATTTCACTGGTGTGCAGCTGCCGGGACAAAGTCGTCCAGAGAGGTTTCTGACGTTTCCTCTGGTTCCCCTGAGACTGCTCATTGAATCTGTATTTGTTAAAGTCAGCCGGGAGGAATTTGTTGCGGCCTTGTTGAATGTGAGTTGTGCAGGAGGAGGAGGAGGAGGAGGAGGTGGTCAGGGCTGTCCTGAGGTCTGTGTGCGAGTCACAGCGTCCCAGACGTCTTGAAATGTTTTATTCCCAGATAGGAGGCCGAGGGGACCCTGCATGGCCGGTTCCCCTGTCACCCGCCTGTCTCCAGACGGCGAGGTGGTGGCCTTGATTGTTTTATGATGGGGGCATTTCTCACACCGTGGCTGCAGGTGGAGAGCCACACACACACACACACACACACACACACACACACACACACACACAGCTCCTCTTCAGGGTTTTAATGTGGTGGCGAGGAGCTGGAGCTGCACTGAGTCATGTTGAACTTGGCAGAAACAACCAGCCCGTGAATGAATGCGTTTATTAAAAGCAGGAGCGAGGCACGCCGCTCTGCGTGCACGCTCACGCTCACGCTCGTGCGAGACACGTCCGGGACCCAATGTGCTGAGGCTCTGATTCTGGGAACTGGCTTTGTCGGCATCAGACGCAGATGTTTGATCGATGCTCCGGCTCAGCTGCCTCGCATCCGTCACCTCCTCCTCCTCCTCCTCCTCCTCCTCCTCCTGCTGACGTTCAACAAAAGTCATGTATTGTCTCAGCTCCTCGGTGAACTTGGCCGGACCTTAACGGTCAATGCGCCACGCTGAGCTTAATCATTGTGGGGTATCGATCTGGGCTGTGAGAGCAAGGACCTCGGTGGCGTGTTTGTCCCTGCGTTGCTTTTACCGTGAAAGCAGATTCCAGGATAGTTGGGGTCGTTGCTGTGGCGGCGTCCGTCCTGCTGGTGGTCAGTTTGTTGAATTTGTTTATTATAAATGAGGACATCGGCTTTGGATGACCTCATCGGGTCCTGGCGTCCTCTCCATGCCACCTCAGCCTTTTTTAGTTCCCAGAGGCCCCAGCAGGTCGGAATGGGCCGTTTGTACGTATGAATTATTTCACACCGCCTCCAACAGCCACGGTCTGCTCTAGGCCCTTGGCACAAACTCCCAGCATGCAGCTGTGACTGTCTGACAGCAGACTGGGAGTGATGTCACTGGTGTGTTTGCATCCAGACCCAATAACCCAACAACCTTCAGTCCGTCTGAAACGTGTTCTTCATGGTCCTCAAAGCACTGAATCAGAGGAGGAGGAGGAGGAGGAGGAGGGGGGGGGGGGGGGGCATGGCTGGAGGAGGAGGAGGAGGAGGGGGAGCATGACTGAGTGATTCCTGAAAAACCCACAAGGCCTTTCACTCTGAAGTTATCTCCTGTTTTTGGTTCGTGAAGCAGAATTAAAAGTTTGTTGCCTCGTCTTCTAATTTAATGATCTTATTTAAATGTCCTCATTTATATTTCAGAGAAGGACGGAAATTATTCTGCGAAATAAATTGGTGATTTACTATTTGGCGATTTTTTTTTTTTTTTTTTCTTTTTTCTCAAACTTGTGATCCAACAGTTTCCCTCACACACACACACAGCTGGGGAACAATGTGCATTGTTGTCGTCGCCCTGTAATAAGCTTTGTGCCCATCTTTGGAAAAATAAAACACTTTCAGACGCTGAGGAATCCAGGGGAACGCACTCGTTAGTTTGCAGCGTGCACACTGGCCTTATTTCTCGCGGTAACAGTGGAAAGGTAAAAATAGATATTCCCTGCCCAATCACGCGTTCCTGTTGCGTCTCTAATGGCCGCCGCTCGCCGTACGGCCCCTTGAACATGTGACATGGTTCTGACCTTTCTGTCAGTGGTTACCACGTGCACGTGCACAGGTAGCACACGAAGGCCTCGTTTTGATTTCCTCGTGTGTACATTAGATGGCTGGGTTCATCCACGGCGAGCGTGTGTACGTGCACTTTTATTTGTGTTACGTGTGGGTGTGTTGGCTGGAATGCACTTAAGTGGCATGTGTGTAAGGGTGTGTGTAGATGTGGTGCTGCACAAACATTTCCCCTGCACCATAATGAATGGGATTTGAACAGAAATGCAGGAGCTTGTGAGATAACGCATGAGCGTGTGCACGTTGCCATCTGGGACTGTTTGGACTCTAGCAGAAAGAGCACGGCGATCGCGTGGCGGCGACGCGGTTGCCATGGTTTCCTGAGCGGCATCGGCTGACGTGGACGCGAGGGTGACGAAGACTCCTGAAGACGAAGAGGCAGACAACGGCTGCCGTGAGCGATTCCCTCGGCAGAGGCTCGGCGGGAGCAAGGGATTGTGGGTCACCACCAGGATGTGTTGGTTTCACCAGTGTCCTCTGAGTTCTAGTCCCTCCTCCCACAGCGATTAATCACCATCGACTGAAAACCACAAAAAAAACAAAAGCAGCAGGGAGGGAACTTTGGTTTCAGGGTATTTAGGGTGCAAACGCTCCGGAGATGGTGGCCCTGATGGGCGGCTGCAGGGTGGAGCCGGGCTGAGGTGTGTGTGGCGTTATCCACGCAGACCGGGGCCGCCCCTCCCCGGCTGCACCGCGCCGATACAGCCAGGAAACAGGTGTGTCTGGAGGGTGAGACTCAGAGAGAGAGGGAGTGTGTGTGTGTGTGTGTGTGTGTGTGGGGCCAGGATCAACACCTCTGCCCCCCCCCGTCTGTAGAAACGTCTCTGGTTTAGTTTGCTGCTCTGGTGCGACTGTGTGGACACAGTGTGTGTGTGAGGTTTCAGACGTTCAGGCTTTGTGTTTGTGTGTTTGGGAACATTCGGTGCCTCTGCTGCCGCCCCGTTCTGATGTCGGCTTATTTTTAGCTGTGCTCTCAGGAGCTTTGGGTCGGTTCCACTGCCTGTGTTCCCTACCTGTGTGTGTGTGTGTGTGTGCGTGTGCGTCACTCTTCTCCTCTGACAGGAATCGGCAGACGTTCTCGCAGTGACGCGCTCGTCTCGACGAGCTACAGACTTCAATCCTGTTCACTTGACAAGATTTCCCGAGGTCTCCGTCTCGGCGTGTGTCCCTCGGTGCGAGGAGCCGCAGACGAGGAGCTCCTCTCTCCTTTAAAAGCTCCAGGGAGGAATTAAAGCTGGAGAACCAGAGCTGCTCTATTAATAGATCAACTTTTAGTGACACTGGCTTTTTACCTCCTTCTCCCTCTCTCTCCCTCTTCATCTCATTCCTCCCACCATCTCTCCTCCCCGTCTGCCACCTCACTCATCTGACTTCAGAGTTTACCTTCCTCCTCCTCCTCCTCCTCCTCCTCCTCCTCCTCCAGAGCAACTTCAGATCTGATCTTAATTCTGAGCTCCTTTTAAAGACTGAATCGACCAGTGATTCTTCAAGTTGTTTTAACCAGTTATTCGTGTTCTGGTTTTCAGGTTAGTGAACGTTGACAGTTTTCCGCTCCTGTTATCAACGTGATGAACGCGGCCCGTTCCCGAGGTGAAGCTCGGCTCCTCCGCTGCTTCGTGTGCTCTGGAAGGCGTCTTCGCAAACAGGCTCGAGAATAAAAGTGGATAAAAATAAAACCCAATTGCTGTGTTCTCATTGTGAGCCATTTTTAAAACATGCTCCTCCACAGCGAGGAGGAGGAGGAGGAGGAGGCACAGCATCATTATCCTCAAAGAAAACATGATTTTATCGCCGTCTCCAGGTTGGTAACGTGGAAAACGACTCGCTGGTGTCAAAGCCGTCCAAGTCAAACGAGCGTTTTATTCCCGGGAGTCGTCAACACACGTGCACGTCAGTGACCTCGCCTCTATTATGGGATGGCTCATCTCTGTTTGACCCTCCATGACCTCGGAGGCCGAGTTCTTAGAATCGATGACAAAACGTGGCGTCCTCCGCCGGCGCCACACACCAGAGAGAGGAAGCGTCCGTGTGGGTGGGGACTCGTCCAGGGTTTGGTAACGGCCGGTCAGCCGTGGAGCAGCTGAAGGTCGGACAGAGGACAAACATTGTTTTCCTTATTCATTAACCAACAAATCGTTAGGGAGCTCGAGGCTCCTGCTCGTTTCATCTGACCTCTGCTGACGGGTTAATGGAGACGTTATCTATTAGTTTGTTATTTTTCCACGGAGGAACTCTTGCAATAAACCGTAATGACCATATAAGGCAACCAAAACCAAATAAGTGGAGTTTTAATCATTAATCTCCCCTCAGGAGTGAGAGAGTGGAATCAGTGTGTGTGTGTGTGAGCAGGTGTCACCTCCTCCTCCACCTCCCTCCCCTGCGTGACCTGACCTCTCTCTCTCTCTCTCTTTGGAAACACGCGGTGTTTACTCTCTCGCAGAAACAGCCGCCCTGCGCCACGCCCCCTCGGCGCCCACTGGGCTCGGTACCAGGAAGTCTCTGGTCTATTGTGGCTCGATGAAAGGGGGCGGAGGTCAGCACGCAGGAGGTGACAATGGCCCTCAGATCAGACGGGCACAGAGGAGGTCACTGTGGTAGCTCCTCCTCCTCCTCCTCCTGTTTCTGATGAAGGAGCGAGGCTTGTTGAGGGTGTGTGGATGAGATGCTCGTGTCTCTTCATCCTTTTTTTATCATCCTCCATCGTTCTCCTTCACTCCCATTTATCTCTCTCTCTCTTTTCCCTCTCCATATGTTTCCCTCCTTCCCCTTTCTCTCTCCCCCGCTCCGGGACGAGTGACGTCTGATGAAGTCAGCACGTGCACTCTTGCATTATCGCTCCCGTGCATACGTGCACGCTCAGACAGTCTCGTGCACACACACACTCTGCTGTAACGTACTGTACGTTACTCCACTCTGCTTTGTATTGATGAAGTGGGCTGTGTGTGTGTGTGTGATGGAGATAATGTGCCTTATTGAATGAGCGTGTGCTGGTGCACGTGCTCGTGCAGGCGTGTGCACCTGGTTATGATGATGAAGCCTCCCGACGGGACTCTCCTCCAGAACTCTAATGAGGAGCTGTTTCCGTAGTTACCAGGTGTGTGAGGCGGCAACTGGCAGCGTCCTGTGGCGAAGAACAAAGAATGGAGGGGGGGGGGGGCTCTAGAGGAAGACAACAAAAGAGAGAAAACGCCTGATATCTGGTGTGAATGATCAATTTAGCTGCATGTGTATCGATGTTTGTGCTGGAGAGGATCAGTGTGTGTGTGTGTGTGTGTGTGTCACATGTTGAGGCTGGAGACTCTGAGTCCACACCAAGCATCTGCTCACATCACCCAGGGAGGAGGAGGAGGAGGAGGAGGAGGAGGAGGTGTTAGAGTTAATCCCCTCTGGTCTGTTAGACACTACACACACCAGTAGTGTAACCAGTGACACCAGTAACCAGTGCACGGCTCACGTCACGGGCTGTGTGTGTGTGTGTGTGTGTGTGTGTGTGTGTGTGTGTGTGTGTGTGTGTGTGTGTGTGTGTGTGTGTGTGTGTGTGTGTGTGTGTGTGTGTGTGTAGTTTGTTGTCACAGTCCCTCTCATCACTGGTCTCTGTGTCCTGGTCCAGATCTGATCCACTGCACCAACGAGATGAACGTGAACATCCCACAGCTGGCCGACACGCTCTTTGAGCGCACGGCCAACTCCAGCTGGGTGGTCGTCTTCAAAGCCCTTATCACCACCCACCACCTCATGATGTACGGCAACGAGGTAGGAGGCTGCCGCACACACACGCACACACACGCACACACGCTCCAAATAAAGTGTTGAATGGAGGCTGTGAGGAGGTGAGTGTGTGAATATGTTCCCTTTGAACACGCCACTGTCAGCCACGCACCAGTACACGTTCTCCCATGAAAACACTACACACACACCCCCCCAAACGCTGACACACCCTGAGCCACATTCCTTTTCATTTCCTTTGAAATGGGGAAGCGTGACTTCCCTTGGTGTCCGTGTTGCACAAGGCGTCCTTCTGTTGGCTCACGGCTTATTGCGTTAGACTAAACTTCCTCCGAGGAGAACGTGTGGTTTTTAAACACCACCTGACTGATTTCACCATTAGAGTCAGTGCTCCAGGTTTGGCCTCCTCTGTGTGTGTGTGTGTGTATTCATCAGGGCGCCGCTGCTGACGGGGGCCCGGCGGCCAGGTGTCCCCGGCCCATCCATTACAGCCGGCCGTAAAATTAGAAACCGCGGACCCACAGAACTGAGGTCAATAGACTGTGCGTGGCTTTCACGTCGACACGAGGCCGAGCAGCTAAGACGGTTAGATCAGAGGAGGTCAGTGTGTGTGTGTGAGAGAGATATTTACATCCTGTGTTGTGTGGGTGTCAGCCGCCGCTTTGAAACCGAACGTGAGAAAAGGTGAACTTTCACATCTTTTTTTCTTTTTGCCTCCTCGACTGTGTTTGTTGGAAGGCCTGAGATCAGAGCCATATCACACTGTGTGTGTGTGTGTGTGTGTGTGACAGCCCAGTATCGATACTCCTTCAGCTCCTCACACACAGTTTTTTCCTCCCTGCCAAGAAGCAGCCCTGGCTCTCTCCCCAGTGGCACGGGGCGATCAAGAGTCAGTCAATAGCTTTGATTGGGGTTCCACTCGTCCTGCGGCAGAGACACTGCAGTACTTCAACTACTGGTGTAAACAGGAAGTACTTCAACCTCTGACCCCTTGTTAAAGTTGAAATGTGGACACTGGTCCTCGTCCAGCCTGTCCCTCCAGACGTTTGTGCGAGCGGCCAAAAACAATCCGGCAGGAAACCCCGAACAATGGCCGCCGGAGACGTCTCCCTCCGCGGGCTCCCTCTCCCGGGAGCGGGCGAGCAAATATAGACAGGAAGTGAGGAGAAAAGGGGAGGGGCTTTCTGTTGGCTGGAATCGTCTCGTCTTAGTTTTCAGTTTCCTCAGTGTGCTGCGACTACGAGGAATGTCTCAGGCCGAACATTCCCCAGACCACATGGTCCTGCCAAACCCAGTCTGGACGTTTGTCTTCAAGGACGCCGAGGCCTCGAAGTACCGCCCCTCGCCAGAGAAAATGACTAGACAGAGGCTGCACAGGAACAGGAAGGAGTCAGAGGATGATGATGATGATGATGATGATGGGGAACAATGGGGGAGGGGTCAGGACGAGAGGAGTCGGTGTGAGAGTCATTAAGGACGTGGGAGGAGTCAGGGACGGTCTGGCGAGGACATCTGTGAAAGTGCTGATGGTGGCAGGACGCGCTGCTTTTCTTTTTTCTGTGTGTGCGAGATAGCGAGAGATACAGGGAGGGTGTGTGTGTGTGTGTGTGTGTGTTGCGAGCCGCCACCCGCCGGCCCGTCTCGCTGCCACACCAGCGTCCCAGATAGCAAACGGCCCATTTGTCTCGGTGATGTCACCGACGCTCCCTCGCCTCCTCCAGGGGACAGATGCGGAGATTTGAGCGAGGATAGGGCGAGCGAGAGAGAGAGAGAGAGAGAGATTGTGAAAGGCGGACGAGCAGGAGAAGAAAAGGAGGAAGAGAGGAAACGGGGAGAAAAATGCGAAAAAAAGACAGAAAGTGTAGAAGTGCTGAGTGGAGCAGTGTGTCAGAGGGAGCAGGATGTGTGTGTGTGTGTGTGAGAGGTCAGCCTGACTCTAATAGGGGTCACTTGTGATAATCTGACAAGTACACACACACACACACACACACACACTTCCTATCAGCTGCTGGTGTGGCAGACGTGTAGAAGCAGATACTTTATGAACTCTGTGTGTGTGTGTGAGAGATATTCTTCAGGGTTATCTCACACACACACTGGACGAGCTTCTGTCCCCGTCAGCAGCGTCTGTAGCTTGTTGTGGTTTTCCGTGTCAGTTCCTGAGGTATCTGCTGACGCCTCCGGCTCCTCCCACGCCGCCTGTTCTGAGGAGCAGGAGTGTGTGTGTGAGTGTGTGTGAGGCTGATTAAAGCCATGAGGAATAAATTCACAGGGGCTCCTTTAATCTGATGTCAAACCCGTGCGGCGTTTTGTTTGTGTTCAGCGTTGGCCCCTCCCTCCTCCGCTGGCCACTCCTCCACAGCTGTAATTAGGCGGCTGGATGGTGACCAGTTTAAAAGCGATATCGTGATTTCAACGCCAGGAACGTGTTTGTGTCTCGTAGCGCACTACACTACCCATGAGCCTCGGCGGGCGTTGCCGTGGTAACAGAGCTGCAGCAACATTGCACAAGAGCTGCTGAACTCAGGCTTTGAAGGAATGTGTTTTATGTCCGTGTGTTCCCACAGGCCCGTCTGAAATGGAAGAACCAGATGTGTTCTGGCTCTGCTGAGCTCCTCACGTCCTCGTGTTTCCAAATGACCAGGAAACCGCCGTGACCTGCGTCTGTGCTCAGCAGTGACTGACAGGTCCAACCACTTTATTTCCTGATCGGTTTGATCACACAGGATCTAAAAACTGCACGTCAGCGTCTGTCAACACCTCCTGCGTGTGTGTGTGTGTGTTGATGACTCGATCACAGGCTGTTAGCCTGCTCACCACACACACTCCATTCAGTCCCCCAGTTTTGTGTCTCCTCACACATGGATCGATTTTGAGAAAGGAGAAGAAACACCACATCTGGAGGAGGAGGAGGAGGAAGGAGAATCCCAGGCAGGCAGGAGTTAGGCCAGGAGCTGTGTGTGTGTGTGTGTGTGTGTGTGTGTCCACGCGTCAGCTCCCCTCGTTCCCCCGCTTGCATAAGAGCTGCTTCCATTCACCTGGGTCCGATCACGACTCATTCCTCTGCTGTGAGTCATCAGCAGAACCCGGCCTGCAGTCGGTTCTGAGGACGGGGGACGCGGACCCCCTGAACCAGCCCCGACGGACCCGTGTTTGTTCCCTGGTGAACACAAGTGTCCTTGAGCAGGAGCGTGAACCGCGTGTTGCTCGCAGCTCTTTGAACAGAGGCTTTCACAACCGGGATCGATCAGCCCCTCCGGTGTGTGTGTGTGTGTGTGCACGTGTGCACGTGAGCACGTGCACGAGTGGGAACTGTTTCCCAGACTCCATGTGAGGTCGTGTTTGCTGTGGATGTGGGTTCGTTCCTGGAGCTTAAAAGGCACAAACACGACTGTCAGAAATCATTACTGAACAGAAGGAGGAGGTGCAGGAGGTGCAGGAGGTGCAGGAGCTCTGTAGCTGCGTCTCCTCGCCGAGGCAGAGGGAGCAGCCAGGACCTGAACATGTCAATAATGCATGAGGTTGTTCTTCAATATGCTAACATGAATTATTTGACGAGCTCCCCGTCTGTCTGTGCATCTCCTCCTCCTCCTCCTCCTCCTCCTCCTCCTTTTCACTCGTCTCTATTCTTACACCTCCTCTCGGTTTCTTGGAGCTCAGCGGGTTTCTCACTCTCGTCTTTATAGCGTGTGGCTTCTCTGAGATGAGGAAGAGGAGGCAGAGAGCTTCTGAAGTTTGGGCTTTTCATTTCTTTTTTTTTTTGCCGTCTCTCTGTTCCCTCTCTTCCTGGTTGTCTGCCGCCATCTTGTCTTTCTTTACCTGGGTTCTGGTTGGCACTGGACCTGGTCGTCCCTGTCCCATGTGTCCCATCGTCTCTGTCCACAGATGGAAGCTGATATCTCCTCATATGACGCCGTGAAATCTGTTTCTATTCCTGCACAAACACACAACAGAGACACAAGTGAGGCGAGTCTTTTTAAACGGTCCCAGAGCTCTTGGAGACGTGTCAGAGCAGCTGGAGCCAACACACAGACGCACAGCGTGGCCTGGGCCTCATCATCTGGAGTCCTTCACGTTACGATGCCGCTGGGACGCCCCGGCTCCCAGGACGTGTCCCCCCGGCTCTGTGAGGAGGACGCTCACGAGGGACGAAACCAGAGACGGAGTGTCACCGGTCCAGAGGCGTGAGCAGCAGGAATCTGCAGGACAGAGTGAATAAGTAAAGCTGTCTCTGCTCTGAGGCCGGCGCTGGAAAACAGAGAGGATGCTGGGAAAAGAGTTTAGGTGAAGTTTCCTGTTGTCAGACTGACGTCCTCCTCCCACCAGCTGACCAGGAGGCTGAAGCTCTAATAAAATACGGAGCCAGACGCCAACGTGTGAAGGCATCGTTACACTCCCGAAGGTTAATTAATGGCGTCCTGTCCTGCCTCACTGGCGTCCCAGCAGAGACGCTGCTGCGGCCGACCTCTGACCTCGCCGCACGTCAGCAGCGGGCCGCCACCGTTCCACCGCCGCGCTGCCTGATTGAGACTTGACGTCATGAATCTCTGTTTGATTTGCTTCTCCTCTCTGCTCCCAGCGGTTCATCCAGTACCTGGCCTCCAGAAACACTCTGTTCAACCTGAGCAACTTCCTGGATAAGGGCGCCCTGCAAGGTACCACACACACACACGGAGCCGCAGCGTTTTAATCAAACAGGCCGATTTTCCCTCAGAGGAAAACGATTCAGACGGGAGGGAGAAGCAGAAACCCAGCGTTTGTTCTCGTCTCTCTCAGGTTACGACATGTCGACCTTCATCAGGCGCTACAGCCGCTACCTGAACGAGAAGGCCATGTCCTACAGGCTGGTGGCTGTGGACTTCACCAAGATGAAGAGGGGGTAAGACGGACTGTACCACTGTAGGACCCTCTGTGGGAACGCCGCCCGTGGTCCTGCCTCATTTATTCGTCCTGTTGTTGTCGTGTGAAGGATCGACGGCGTGATGCGCACCATGAGCACGGAGAAGCTGATCAAGACGCTGCCCATCATCCAGAACCAGCTCGACGCTCTGCTGGATTTCCAGGTGTGTGTGTGTGTGTGTGTGTGTGTGTGTGTCATCATTGATTCACTCCCTTATCAAAATGTAAATTAAAACAGGTCCAAGAGTTTGGAACCCTGTGTGTGTGTGTGAGGGGGCGTGTTCAGTTCCCGGCAGGTGAAACAGCTGATGGTATTTTCACAAAGCGGCGCGTGTGTGTGTGTGTGTGCGTGTGTGCGTGTGCGTCCTCCTCAGGCCAACCCCAATGAGCTGACCAATGGAGTCATCAACTCCGCCTTCATGCTGCTCTTCAAAGACTCCATCAGGCTGTTTGCTGCGTACAACGAGGGGGTCATCAACCTGTTGGGTAACTCACACACACACACACACACAGCGTTGGCCTCCGCTCACCTCTGTCCTTCCTGCGTCCACTTTATTCTCTGCGTCCTGTCTCCGCAGAGAAATACTTCGACATGAAGAAGAACCAGTGTAAAGACGCTCTGGACATCTACAAGAAATTTCTTTACAGGATGACGAAGCTGTCCGAGTTCCTCAAAGTGGCCGAGGTACACACACACACACACACACACACACACACAGCGTGCACATCTTTCACTGTTTGTTGCCTCTACTGCAGTACTCTGTGCAGTACTAGAATCAGGCTCCACCCTCCCATATATATATATTTCTAAACGTCCTTAAGATGGCTCCGTTAGCTCCTCCCTCTCCCCCTGACAGAGATGGATGCTGGTGAGGCGCTGCCTCCCCCAGCGCCCACACATCATCTCTCTTTCTTTCTCCCTCGTTTCCTCACTTTTCATTTGAGGAAACGCTGCCTGACGAAGCGTCCTGTCACCTGTCCTATCCTATCACTGTTGTGACATCATCAATCATGTACTGCCACGCCCTCTCTCCCTCATTGGTCAGACGCATCTCACCGAACAGTCGCCATCGCCATCCACCGCCAGGATTGGTCGGCTCGCCGGCCAATCCAGACGTCAGAAACGTTTTCTCGTTTATTTCTGTTGTCGTTTTTTTTTTTGTGTTTGACGCTGCCGCTGCATGAAGTAACGATTCCCCTGTTTTTCATATTTGTTTTTCTTCTCCATGATCTCCCACCTTCCTTTCTCCCCTTTTGGTTTGTTTCGTTTTTGATGACAGCAAGTTGGAATAGATCAGGGTGACATCCCAGATCTCTCACAGGTCAGTGTACATCTCACCTTCCACTTCCTCTCCTCCCTCTCCTCCCTCTCTCCCTTCCTGACTCAACTACATGCTCCCTCTCTGCTTCCATCCATCCCATCCCCCTCTCTCCGGCGTGATCTACCTGTTCAGGTCCAGACTCCTCCTCCTCCTCCTCCTCCTCCTCCTCCTGTGTGAGGTCTAAACACTGCGTGGATGTTAAAGCCTCCAGCTACTGTGAATAATGAGAGCGGACCTTGAATCTGGAGAAATAATAATTGCAGCAACAAAGGGCTCGAAGACGAGACGAGGGAATAAACGGCATCATCTCTGTTTGTTTTTCATCGTCAAGGATAAAGTTTCCCTTTTACCTCGTTGTGAATTCAGAGGAATCGCTCAAAGCCTCATTTGTTTTTCAGTGTTTTTAATCCTGCTAATTGTTCATGGGGAGAACAAAGGCCTGGCTCACATGGAGAGAACTCTTCTGTTTTTAAATCCACATAAACAACAGACGTTTAACATTCTACCGTGTTTTATCGTCTTGGGTCAGAGATCAGTGAGGAGGATGTCTGAGGCCCCCCCCCCCGATGGTTGCCGCTGGCACTGCCACGTCCGTGACCGTTGGACGGGACAGTTGAGCGCGTCCTCGTCCAACCCGTCTCACACTCGTGTGTTTTTCTCTCCTCCCCCTTCTCTGTCGCAGAAAACTAAAGGATCATACATTGTAGGTGGTGGGTTGCGTGCTCGCCTGCTGACCGCCCTGCAGCCTGCTGAACCCCGCCCCCTGCATGACCACCCATGTGTCTCACGTGCGTGTGTGAGAGACGCCCTCAGAGCCTTTCACTGCTTTTTATTTCTGTCAGAGCGGAGCGACATGATGTTGCCTCAGTAGAATATGTATGTGTCGGCCTCGGGTGACACACACACACACACACACGCGCGCTCGCAGCGCTCTGACACAACAAGCAAAAGGGCACGAAACCTCATGAATAGAGAATGAGGCTTCTCCGCTCTGCCTTCATCTGCATGTTCAACCCGCTGCGCTGGGTTCGGACTCTCTCATTTAAATTCCGCTCCGTCCTCAGATGTTGTTTCTTCCACGTTTGCCGTGCACGGCTGCAACGCGCACGGAGGAGGAGGAGGAGGAGGTGGAGGGGCTCCGATGGCGACCGCCCTCAGGCGCTGCCCTGTAATTATCGCTAAATTAGATTCTTAACATCCGTGGCGATGTTCCTCCCGTCTTGAGTTCGAGCTGAGCGTCCTTCGAAACGTGCACGCCCCTGCACAGTGTGTGTGAGAGCTGATCTTGGCCGGGCTTCAGTTAAATCGTCTCTTTCTCTTCACTGAGTCTGTTTCTTTAACAACCAGGCAACAGTTTGGCAGGAGCCCACCGTCTCGCCGGGCGCGGCGCCCCAGGCAGCCAAACGCTCCCACACGTGTGTGTGTGTGCGTGCGCTCGCAGCCCTACTGACTTTACATTCTTGTGGATGGAGAGACAGACATGACGTTGTCATATTTTCACAGTGGAAGAATTTCCTCCCCCTCCCCTCCTCCTCCTCCTCCTCCTCCTCCTCGGCTCTGACTCTTCACCATGCAGCCGGCCTCCTCGCTCCTTGCCCTCCTCTCTCCCTCGGTTCCTCTGCATTAACGAGGCTCCTAACGAGCGCCGAGGACCTCGCGTTGTGCCCAACTTGAATTTGATGCCGGGTTGTGTTTTTCTGTCGTAGCGTAGCAACGAATCCCAGCGCAGCCCTCCCTCCCTCCAGAACATGAGAGCCGACATTTTAACGCCGCCACCTGACGTCGTCTCGCAGCAGACGGCCTGGCTCGCTCCTTCTCTGGTCCAGTAATCTAGGACCCCTGTCCCCAGGTGGAATAAACATTGCTAAGAGCCCAGAACCTGCCGTTGGTCTCAGCGTCCCCCACGTCCCCCTGGACGGTCTCCACGTGAAACACGCGCCCCGTCTTCAGGGGTTCACGTGCGAAACACAACAAAGGGAAGACGAATGAGCGTTTGCCGCCTCCTGCTCGTGAGACGTCGGGAGGAGGAGGAGGCGCGACCTCTCCTCCGCGCTCCACCTTTTTCCCTCACTCTTTGTTTTTCCAGCCTCCTCCTTTGTTCTCTCTCTCTCTCTCTCTCTCTCTCTCTCTCCTTTGCTGTGAGTGTTTGCTGCATGTTGACATGGCTATTCCTGGAACCCGCTGCACTCTGCTACCTTCCTGTGTGTGTGTGTGTGTGTGTGGAGGTGGGTTTCTCGTGCACATGAGAGTCTCAGGAAGTTGAGATGTTTTCTGTTTCACTCTGGTTGCTCCCTCCCAGGCCCCCAGCAGCCTCCTGGAGGCCCTGGAGCAGCACCTGGCCTCTCTGGAGGGCAAGAAGACCAAGGAGCTGAACGCAGACACCAGGTGCTCGTCTTCCCTTCCTGCCTTCGGCCCGCTCTCCTCGACTTCAGACTCACCGTCTGTCTGTTCCCTGTCGCAGAGCGTCCACCTTGTCCAGCGCCGTCTCGTCTCTGTCCTCCACCGGCATGTCCTTCAGCCGCATGGACGAGAAGGAGAAGCAGCAGGCCCTGGAGGAGGAGCAGGCCCGGCTGCATGCTCTCAAGGTAACAGGCGTGTTGTCCCCCAAGTGTTAGCCAGCCCCGACTCTGGCTCCACGTCCAAACAAATCAAACGGCTCGTTGGACGAGCGGCGGCGGCGGCGGGGGGATTTAAAAGGAAGCGGCTGATTTAAATGTTGATTTCTTTCTCCTTTAAACTGCATTTTGAAACAGATTTTTATATATTCTGTTATTTATTCATGAAGTCAATAACGCATTTTTAAATGATGCACTTAGTGACTTTTTAATGTCGTCTTCTAAAACCCTCTTTTAATTTCAGGACGTTTGATCGAAAGATTATCTCATCACTTCTCTTTTTACGACCCATTAAATATTAAATCAGCATGGTCATTTACATGATTATATTCATTCATTCATCATTACTTCATATTTGTATCTGTTCGTATTTTCGGAACCGAGGTGTTTTATAATATTTCATTGACCAAACACATCACATTCAACGATGAAGTGACAGACAGAAGAACTCAGATGATTAGAATCGTCACTTGTGTAAATCCTCCGGAACCAAAGAGCCGGCCCCCGGAGAGCGAACGGCTCCATCACACTCGAGCCCGACACACGGAACCAGAGTGGTTAATAAAAGTAAAATATCTCCGTGCGGCTGACGGATTACCCGGCAACTTTGCTGTTTGCTGAGCTCCTGTCGAGGATAAAGGCCGAGAGCCGCGGTGCTGAGCTCAGAAAAGTGGAGGGTGTAAAATGTGTTGACATTTGTGGCTCCAGCCTCGGGAGTCGCACTGTAATTGAGTAAGAGCAGCGAGCGTGTGTGAGCCGTGTCTGTCCTGGCAGATGTGTGTGTGTGTGTGTGTGCACGGCTGATTGGATTTCGGCCCGTGCCCTTGGTTGCCCTGTTTCTGCAGAGGTCCACTGATTACCTCTGGGTTCAGCCGGGAAGGGAGGGGGGAGATAGAGCGAGAACACAGCGAGGCAGCCGGGGTCAGCAGGGGTCATCCAAACACCCCGTCCATACGGACTCAACACACACACACAGTCAGCTGCTGTCCAGCTGGGGCCTCAGCCCAAACAATAACAGCGGTTCCCATTTGTTCCCGGCGTCGCTGTCAGAATACAAATGAGGTTCTATTTATTAATCGGTGTCTGTCCCTTCATGTTCGGGACTCCAGCGTCTCCGTTTCCTCTGAACAGAACGAGATGGACATTGGGAGTGCTCTCACACACAAAAAGGAGGTGTCACTCCCCCGCGTGCACGGACCCCTGCAGTGAGCTCCACAAATAACAACGACTGAGTCAATCAGCAAAGCAATAAAATATCACGTCGTCGGGGTGGGCGTGTGTGTGACTGAAGCTCGTGGTCACGCAGCGCCGTGTTTCAGAGCGGCGTGTCAGCGGCGTGTTTCAGAGGAGGATTTCTCTGCCGTTACCAGCGTGAATCAAACTGACCCTGAAGCGAAACGTTAAAATTCATGCGAGAGATGAAAAGTCTGGCGGAGGAAGGGAGATTTTTAAAAATGTGTGGAATAAAAAAAAAACAAAAAAAAAACCCTTCAAAGTCCCAGAGTCTCGGAGCAGCAGTGAAATAATTTGGGGGATTTCTTCTGTGTTGTGTTTCAGACCTGAGAGACTAAACGGCTCGATTCATCGCGCAAACATTTTCTTTCTGCAGTCAGAAGTAAATGAACGATTCAGAGTCGCAACCACGCGGCCACGGAGGCGTGGCGAGCGCCGTCACGTGGCTCCAGCCCGAGGCTAGAGTCCATTTCTGGGGATTGTCAAACGTCTCCTGGAGGGACGTCCCACAGCTCGTTGGTAAAGACGAGAGATTGTGTATTTGCCATTGTTTAGGGGAGGGAACTGCATCCTGTGCTCGCCATGACTCATCCGTCCAGCGAGCAGGAAGCTGTCCCGTCCACTCACATGGAGGAGACAGGTTTGGTCTCAGGGTTGGTCTCTGTAATTCTTCTCCATCGGGTCCAAGCCGTAGATTTGGCCTCGGAGCGATCTGGGCCCGGTTCTGCTGAGTCAAACCCATGTCGTGCTGGGCTGCTGCGTTCTGAGGCACTTGAAGCTAATTGTCCGCCGTTATGTTGCGAGCGCTACAAAGACGCCTTGGCAGCACACACCGAGCCAGCGTGTGTGTGTGTGGCCAACACCAACACATTCAAACGGCTCTTTTGTCTTTTCCCCGCTGATGACTCAACGCTGGGTATTTTTAGAGCGAGCGGCACAACTTCACACGGTGACATCACACTTTAAAGCAGGAGCAGGGGGCGGAGCCTGGCTTGGGTATACACACGCCCCCTATACAAACAGTTCTCTGTGGTTTGTGTGATTCTAAATCAGACACAGGCAGAGATCAAAACCTTAGTCTGACTGAAGTTAGAAATCAGTTTGTGGAGGAATCAAAGGCGTTTGAGCTTCTGGACATGAGTGTGTGTGTGTGTGTGTGTGTGTGTGTGTGTGTGTGTGTCTTCATGTTATTGACAGAAAATATGTTTGTTTACTGGGAACACAACTCTGAGAGGAAGCTGCTGTTTAACCCTTGAGCTGATCCCGCGGTGCGGTTTCTCTTCTTCGATGGATTTATTTATTTATTTGTGTGTGTGTGTGTGTGTGTGTGTGTTTCTCAGGACCAGCGCCTGAAGGAAATCAACATGCACACCCCGCCCTCTGCCTCCCCCAGCAGCCAGTCGATAGGCATCGCCAACAACAACCACATCACACAAACCCCTGAGCTGTTCAGCTCCACGCTGTCGGCCAACAGGTACGCACGCACGCACACACACACGCAGGAACATCCTCTGTTAATTAAAACAAGTCCTTTTAATTTTTGACTTATTAAATAATTAACGCTGAGGCAGCGAGGGATGGAGACGCACGAGGAAAATAGGTCATTGCAGCAGCGGAAGAGGACGAAATTAATTTGACTGCAGAGTGTTTTGGTTCTTTCATAATCGGAGTGTGAGCAGCGTCAGAAGAAACGAAGGATCACAAACATTCCAAAACAAACAGACGCTGAGAGAGAGAGAGAGAGGAGAGAGCTGTTTATCTGTAATTGATTAATGTTTATTCTTAATATTCTTCTTCTCTCCATCACTGTGAACTCCTCTCTCTCTCTCCTCAGCGTTCCCAATCTGAACAGTGACCTGTTTGATCTTCAGCCGGCCTTCATCCCTGCTGTGCATAGCAATCCTTCCATCTCCACCGCCAACAGTGCCTGGGGAGGTACGGCACCTACACACACACAGTTGCCAGCGCTCACGTGCATTTGTTTATTTATCTGGAGGATGTCCCCACTGGCTGCTGGCGTCTCATCCTCCATCTGTCAGAGTGTTCTCTGTCTTTTATCTGAAGACCCGACTCGTTCTGCTTCCTCAGGAACGGATTGTTTTCATTTCTAAAACAGTAAAATAATCCATGACGTGCTCTGACTCTGAGCCACTGACCGTAAATAGATCGCCCCCTGCTGGCTGCCTGTGGTTGAGCTAACAGGCCCGGCCTCCTCCATGTTAGCAGATGGATACCGTGGCGCTGATCGGGTCTTCTCAAATCAGAGCGGGAGGATCCAGAGCTTTACAGGCTTTATGATGGAGGATTAAACCGAAGCCACCGATAAAGAGTCGGGTCCAGATCAATACCCCCCCGAGCTTCTCAGAGCCAGGGCCGTAAATAAACCAGACGCTGGAGACGTCTCTGTCCGGCAGCAATGATATAAATCTGACCCATCAGGTTAAAGGTTAAAGTTCATTTTGTCTCATTTGTTTTTCCCTTTGTGTGCGAGCAGCATGCGCTCGCCACGTGTGGTGGGTTTCTATTTTCGACCCGCCGTGTTTACTCATGTGTAGTTCAGTCCGTCACGTGTGGGACTGGCTTCATTCCTGAGAGCGCCTGTGTGTATTAATATCCAGCGTGGTGCACCCTGATCCCCGACAGGGACGAAAACATCAGAATCTGCGTCTGTGGATTTCCTCGTTTGCAGCCTCGACTCTCCTGACGTTCTCACACACACACACACACACACACACACACTCCCAAGGTTCATGTTCCTCCTCTGATAGGATGAGCTGAGCCATGTGTCTGTTCGTGACCCGAGCTTCCAGCTTTATCTCCACGCCCGGCGCTGTGATGTCACTGACGTGGACTTTAACGTGTCGTGTCCTCCCTCAGGACTGGAGAGCCAGCCTCTGCAGCAGGCCGCACCCACCATGACCGTAGATTTCGATGCCGTGTTTGGGAATAAAGCCGAACCCAGTAACAACGGCCCACAACCTGCAGCCGGTAAAAAAAAAAGAAACACGTCTGCTCTGTGTGCCTGTCCAGACCGATGTCTAACCGCACGCTAACCCTTCTGGCTTCGCTGGCAGCTCGAGCACTTTCACTAACCCTCTGACTTCCTGCGCCGCGGGTGATCGCGTGACCTGTTTGTTGTCAGTTCATTCCCAGCTCAGCCGGGAAGAGGAACTGACAGAGCACGCTCTCTTTCTTGTGTGCCTCGTCCGTGTTGGTTCATCCTCAGAGGACGCCGCTTCAGTATAAACCCCAGAGGAGCTGTCCTCAGACCTCTTCATCCTGCCTCGTTGGGCTGCCTCTCGACCGACGGCTCCTAAGTGTTGCCGGTCGGGGACTTTGGCTCCCGGCCGTCTTATTAGCTCGCTTTCTTTTAACCTCTCAGCAACTGACTCGATCGATCCCGGCGCCGCTCTGGTCCCGAGGAGCTCCGGCAGAGTGGATCATTTAAGGCACGGGGAGTTATCGACAACGGAAGAACGAGGCAGAGCAGATGAGAGCGGGGTCTGTTCTCATCACGAGATGAAGGAGGAAGAGGAGGAAGAGTTGGGTTATGTTGCCCCACCCCGTCATGTCCACTCCTCTGGTTCTTGTGTCTCCCTGTGTGGGAGCTCCTCAGGCTCCTGGTGCTCAGCAGGAGCAGGAGCAGGAGCAGGCTCGGGGCTTCTCCTATTAATAGAGCCTGTGCTGAAGCTGCCACTACAACCACCACAGCCCCATCTGGACCAGTGGCAGCCTCTCACAAGAAGCTGCCGTGTGTGTGTGTGTGTGTGTGTGTGTGCGCGTCCACATCTGTCTGCTCCTGCTCGTTTTGTTTTGTTGTTGTTGTTGTTCACACCGTCCCTCACCCTCCTCCTCCTCCCTCCATTTATTTCATCTCCTCATCGTCTCCTCATCACACTTCACAAGGTGAGAATCAGCCAGGCAACTCGTTTCCATCTGCTCTCCTCCTCCTCCTCCTCTTCTTCTTCTCTGCCTCTATACATTTACAAATGAAGAGTTTTCCTGTGTGTGTGTGTCGTCATTAATGTATCTGCCTGTTTCTGCTCTTCTTCTTCTCTGCTTTTATTTCCATTCACATTCCGCCTTTTTTGTTTTGTTATTATCTTTAGTTTAGTGTTTGTCCTTGACTAAACGATCACCTGATACTATGACCTGGATGAATGAGAATCTCCACAGACGTATTTACAAATGAAGAGTTTTCCTGTGTGTGTGTGTCGTCATTAATGTATCTGCCTGTTTCTGCTCTTCTTCTTCTCTGCTTTTATTTCCATTCACATTCCGCCTTTTTTGTTTTGTTATTATCTTTAGTTTAGTGTTTGTCCTCCCCCAGACAAATCCAATATTCTGACTCGTAGTTGGCTGCTAATTGCATTATTTTTAACGAGCAGTGGAAGTTCCGTCTCTGTCGTATAAATGTGGTTTTAATTGATGTGGTGACGCGTCTCCTCTGCTGAGCTGAATGCTTTCACATGATTCAAACTTCTCTCACACGTTTCTTCTCCTTCTTCATCGACCGTGTTGGAGTTGAACCCTTGACATGGGTTTACTTCCCTCACTTTGATCTGCACCTCAGTGGGCTGTCAGATCCATCTCTGCTCCGCCTAAACTAACACCGGTAGCGTTATCCTCCCACATGGGCGCTCAGCGCTCGCCTCATCACCTCCTCCTCCCTCCTCCCCCCCCCGGTGTGTGTGATGTTTCACTCTGTTTCTTTCTGGTCCCCCTCTTATCGCGGCCTCTCTTCTCCTGCTCCCTCGCTCCGGTTTAATTCACCGGCCTTCACTGACACAGAGCTCCAAGAAACCAAAAAATCACCCACGTTGCCAAAGTGTTTTATCTCCGTGACAACAGTAAGGGAAATGCCGACCGTGGGAGAGAAATTAGAGTCGGGAGAACTAAACAGATCGAGGACAGAGCTATGTTTCTTTCTCCCGCTGCTTTCTCCTCCTTTCTTCTCCCTCCAACTTTCCTCTTCCTCTCCGTCTGCGTGCCCCCCCCCCTCTCTTTTTTCTCATCTGCTAAGCTTGCAGGAAAAGTGTTTTCTGAATCTCTCGTGTCAGCACCGCTGTCAGACCAGCACGCCGCTTCCTAACTAAATATTATTCCTGCCTCTCTTTCCCACCCTCCTCTGTATTTTCCCTCTTCTCCTGCTCTGGTGTTTTTCAGGGATCCCTCACGTCCTCAGCAGATTTCTTTCATTCATGTCTTCACGTCCCTCCACCTCTGCTCTCTCTTTTCTTTGTTTACATTTCCTCTCTGCTGGTATTGATTTTTTTTAAACCCCTAATTCAACGTGGGCTCAGACCACAGATTTCTGGGCATATATGCTTTATTTATTTATTTATTTATTTTACAAAATGAACTATCTATTTTCATTTTTTTTCCTATTCTATTATTTTTCATTTTACAGGGCATAATTTTTCTTAGTTTGAGTTCTGTATGTTTGTTTTCTTTTTGTTTACAGTCTAACTGTAAAATTTCATTTTCATTCATCAATCGTGGTGTGTGTATATAACACACACACGTACACCAGGCAGACGTGGACAAACAGGATCCCACGCACAAGTGCACATACATGTTCAGAGCGAGAACACGACAGCCAACAGCCGATAAATCAATCATCTGAGACAGGTGCTCCTGACTCAGGGCTTTCAGGGGACAAAGAGGAGGAGGAGGAGGAGGAGGAGCTCTGCTTCATTAGAACAGAATCTTTATTCTTGACCTGCAGACCTTTATTTCTAACGGGTGGAACTATACCTTGGATGTCTGCAGTAAACCAGCGCATTGACACCAGACCACCTGAATCAAATTAACCATTAGACCGTCAGCCATTGTGTGAGTGAAGGCGCGACGCCTGCGAGCGACACGCCCACTCGGCGCAGGTCTGTGGTCCCGTGACCTATTTAAGCGTCATTTCCCGTAGCGTCCATGGGGCGCGCGGTCCACCGCAGCGACCTGGTGTGTAGCGCTGTTCTCCCGGGGTCAGCTCCTCCTCAGACCTGTGTTGTTTAATCGTTTTTTGGTCGTTTTGTTGTGTCCTCCAGTGTTCGATGGAGCCGCTAGCTAGCTGCATGCTAACGCGGCTCGTGGCTAATTAGCGGCTGCTAGCTAACTGGAGGCTAACGCTGCCATCAGACCGGTTCATTTAATAATAGTCACACAGGATTCTCGTTTGTTCCTCCTCCTGTTGTACTTCACTCTGACCGAACCATCATTTGTCTTCTCATTTCGCTCAGTGTTTTATATTAAATAATAATTGTCTTCCCGTTTAAATGTGCGCAAGAAATGAGCTTGTTGCTATGGTGTTAATAGATCCCAGTTTATCAGATCACGTGACCAGTTTATCTAACATTCGCCCCGACTCTGTTTCCTTAGTAAATACGTGGTGCGTTATTTGTGTGTGTGTTGTGTTAAACACCTGGACGAGTGTGAGCTGAACCTTGATGAGGTCCAGGTGTGGTTAATTGAGGTGGCAGCACAGAACCAGGTGTCATAGGCGGCTCATTGAAAGCTAGCTGCCCTCAGGCCTGGCTCCGTCACGGCTGCCTCTAACCACCACGCCGCTCATGAAATAAAATGGTAATAAAATGTTTTGAAATCGTCCCTATGTGTGTTTTTTATTTGTTTATTTTTTGAAACACACTGCTGCCTGTTGCTTTCTGATGCGAACCTCAACCCTCTGCCTGCTGCGCCTCCTCGTTTCTGTTTGATTTTATTGATGTTTGTCTGAACCGATGTCATCAGACGTTGTCATGTGATGTTTAATCAGATGTGGCTGCACTAACCTCTGCATCGTGTCTGTGTTTATCTCTGGGTGTTTCTCCTCCAGGTTTTGATGCCCTCGGAGACTTTTTGAAGCCGACAATTCACACACACACCGCCCCTCCGCCTCCGATGGCCATCCATCCTGGAGGAAAGCTGCTAGCCAACGACCTCGACTCCTCTCTGGCCAACCTCGTGGGCAGTGAGTTCCCAGAAACATGTGCTGCACTAAAACTGGAGAGGCTGTTTTTTTTTTTTTTTGTCTCCATAAAGACTTAACATTTAAAATCAGAATACTGATGGGGTGTATCTGAATTCCTCTTGCTTCTGCTCCTCAGATCTGCAGTTTGGTGGAACTCCAGCCAAGAAGTGAGTGCGCTGAGAAACACTGAGTGTTTCAGTGCTCATTAAGGAATGCACGTTTCTGAGATTAACGCGCGCTCCTTCTGTCCCCCTGCTCGTCCCCGTCCCAGGCCAGAGATGCAGTGGAGCCAGCCTGGAGAGAAGAAGCTGACGGGAGGCCAGAACTGGCAGAACAAGACCATGTCGACCACACAGTGGAGCCCTGCGCCCGTGGCCCCGCAGCCCATGCCCGTGCAACACGTGGTGAGGAGAACTGATATATACGTATATAAATGCATGCTGATATGAGACTGAAGCTTTAATTACAGTTCATTAGGTTTGACAGTGATGGAATAAATCCCGTGACATATTGGTTTAAAAAATAAAATGCAGAGCTGCTGTGAGCTGTGTGTGCATGTGAAACTTGAACTTGTTTAGTGTATAACTGCCTCCTGCACTTTTCTGCTGACGAGGACAAACTGTCACTAACCCTCTTCTTCCTTTTCTTTCTCCAATACCTGTCATTTTCTCTGCTTCTTTCCCTCTTCCCTCACCTCCGTCACCCCGTCTGTCACCTCTCCTTTCCTCTCTCGTTCCTGTCCCTCCCGTCCACCTCATGTTTTGCACTGTCATCCCCTCGTCTTCCTTCCCGTCTTCACTCGTGATCCTGTTGTATTGCGACTTGCGTTCTGCGCCGTCATCTCCTCCTGTCCTGTTTTCGCTGTGCTGCCACTGACATCTGCACGCCCACGTCGTGACCCCTCGTCTGTTTTTCTGTTGCGTTTTTTTGCTTCCTCCTGTCCCTTTTGCCGACGTCTGGTCTTTCTCATATTCTACCGTTCATCTACCTGTGCTCTCATTCTTCCCCTTGATATTCCAAACTCGTCTCTCACCTTTCTGACATCCACTCCTCTTACTTCATTCTCTGACTCTGTCTTTGCCTCCCTCTTTCATCATCTCACACTCATCTCCTCTTTAACTCTCGCTCTCTCTCTTTCTGTCTTGTCTTTTTCCCTGTTGCGTCCTGATGCAGAATGGAATGTTCTATACTAGTTATGTAAGTACTTATGCCTGTTCAGTCGTAACCACCTGCTAAATACCTTCTTTATGTGCTTCTATCCTTCCTCCTCGCTCTCTGTCACCTTGGCTGTTAATTGATTTCTGAGAGAAATGTCCTCATGTTCTGCACCCGCTGAATAAGAGCTGATTCCAGGAAGTCAGGGTTGTGTCTTCCTGTCCGTGCATCTCTGCGCTCAGACTGTTAAAAACATCGATTTAATTTTTGTGTTTTAAAACTGCACAACCTTCAGGGCTGAATTTAAACCTGCCGTGTTCGCATCAGTGTTGAGTTGTAGAAGTTGCAGTGATAGCGGAGCGGCTTATAAAGCATCACTCAAATAAAAACCGTATCTGAGGTTGTGATGTTCTTGCTCCCTTGATACTTAAAATGTCAGTGGTGAAGTCCTGCGGCGCCGGGTGTTGGACATCACAGAGGATGGCTCAGAGAGTTCAGCTCTGAATCACTAAAACTCAGGATGAACTGTAAAAAAATGAACGTATAGAGGAAAGAAAAGCAGACCAGAGAAGATGAGTGTTCGAGACGGAGGTGTAGCGCTGTGTAAATGTCACCACACCTGCTGCGTTTCTCCCTGACACCACCTTGTCGCTCTTCTAGATTAAAATGAAGCGATGGTTGAATCCCACCTCCACGCTGTCAGGTGAAGGTTGGCTTCAATTCTTTTCTTGGTTGATAAAACTAAAGAAACTTTAATCTTACGCACAAAACTTCAAACGTTGCATTCCAGTCTTATTTTTCCCACGACTGATGAGAATCACTCAGGCAGTTTTGTTTGGAGACAAAGGTAAAGTACAGTTTAGATCCTCCACCAGAACCTGGGAAACGTTCATTAAGGCGATGTTGCATCCAAACTACCTGTTGTGTGTACTTAGGTCCTGTGTCCAGCCGAGCGGAAGCACTCAGGCACTGTTTGTGTGAAGCATTTTAAGTCGTGATGGATTAGCTGTGTGACGGCAGCAGCGTGTTCCCGCAAGCTGCTTTTAATGAGTTTTTAAAAATGGTGGGAAACCTGCAGCCAGTACTGCACATGTGGTGGCGGTCCTGCTGCTTTAGTCTTGTAACGTGCAGATGCGTGCAGGTAGTCCCACTGGGCAGAACGCAGATTCTCATTTGTTCGTTTTTCCAGGCTGTCACGGGGCCGGCTGCCCGTATTAGTACTCGCTGTGTGTACTGCAGCTTTGTGTGTTGTGTGAAGTGATTTTCCTCCTGAGACGCCGGCCCATATGATTCTGTAATGAACCAGCAGCCTGGACTCAGACGTCCGCGGGTTGTAAACGCCGGCGAAGTGCTCGTCGGCTTGAGTGCGTTCGATCTGCGAAGTGAGGAGGGCAGGGCTAAACGCCGTCCTATTGAGCCGCCCCTGTTAAAGCGCCAGTAATGATTGCTCCCAGTAGGATTCCACTAAGTACCCCAGCTGCATGCTGGGTGCTTGTGCTCCGGCTGTGCACGCTTCATTGCCACTGACTGTGCAGACTGTTCTATTTATTGTGAGACAATCAGGAAGGATGCCTGTCAGAAGCAGTGACACTAACACTGAGTTCCACCTGCTTCCTCTCCAGGCTCCGCCTCCCATGGCTTTCCCCATGACCACACCGCAAGTGCCTGTGTATGGAATGGTGAGTGTGCCGTTAACCGAACACGAGACCAATCCTCCATTGACTCACTCTGTCTTTACCTCCGTGGCTCCTCCCCCTCTTTCTCCAGGTCCCTCCCCAGATGGGTCAGATGGGCGGGGTACCTGTGATGGCTCCTCAGCCAATGATGTACAACCAGCCTGTTCTCAGACCCACCAACCCCTTCGCACCCATGCCCGGAGCCCAGGTGATTAAACATGAGGCAGAAAATCCATCGCTTAAAGTTTAATATGATCTGTAAATGTGACATTTATTGGATTATAGCAAGTGCTCATATTTACATCTTTTATTTCATCGCAACATTAGTGAGGTCATCGTGTTCAGCCTCAGCTGCCGAGTTTTAAAGTGAAACCTCGCAGATGTTTTGTTTCTGGCGAATACTTGCCGTCTTTCTGCTCCTCTGCTGCTTCAATAAATCATGTTTGTGGAATTGATCAAAACAAACCCTTTCTCTCCTCAGATGCAGTTTATGTAATCCAGTCGGGGGGGAAGCAGAGTGCCAAAAGCGACAAACAGCAGAAGAAAAATCACAGGAGAGGAACGATCCGATGGACGGAGCAATGATTTGATCAAGTAAAAATGACTAAGACGAGAACTGACACCAAAAACGAGGTGGAGACGAACCGAGGGAGGGGGGGGGGGGGCCATCGGGGAGGGGGGGGGGGGGGGGGGGGGGGGGGGGGTCATCCTGGATGGTCTTTGTCTGAAACAACTCTGTGTGTGTGTGTAGCTTCTTCCTGTGTTTTAAATCTTATCGATGGAGTGACGTTTCAGACGAGGGAACTTAGACGAGAGAGAAAGACGTGAGGACAGAGGGAACCTCTGGTTTCAGTCAGACGTTGTAAACATGTCCGACTGCTGTGAAAGTCTCTGCTGCAGAATTAGCTTTATTTCACACTGGTGCTATTTCTTCTTCTCTGGGTTACTGCCCGCCTACGGCTACTCGCGAGCATTTAAGAGAGGACGAGTTAATTTTGTGTGTGTGTGTGTGTGTGTGTGTGTACAGGAGTTGTTTCAGACGATGACCTCACGACCGACCTGTTCCCTCCCTCGTTGTCGGGCTGCGTCCGCGGCTGTCCGGTCAGCAGGGGTCTTCTGGTGTGTCCTGTACGTTCTGCTCTGTTGGGATATCTTAGTATTTTTCGATCTCTTTTCTCCTGCAGCCTCCTGAATGTGAACGGGGCGTGTACAGCGATTTGTTGAATCATTTTGTTAATAGTCGTTGAGTGTTTGCCGTTCTGGGTTTTTAAGCTGAAGTCTTTGTTACTCATGCTGCATCGTTTTCTTCTCTTAAAGCCACAGATGCACACAGAGAGGCGGGGCTCGGCGCTGACGACATGCTAGTGCGGCACAGAGTAGGCGAGCGCGACAACCAAAAATGTCACTGTTGCTAATTGCTAACAACATAGCTTGAACTGATTGTTATTGTAGCTGTTGAGCTAACAGCTAGACCAATTATTGCCTGTTGAACCAAAACATTTTGGAAAGTTTTAAAACACAGCCAACGAGCTGCAATAGCTTCCGTTAGCTGAGCTCCATCATGAACAGTCTCCTCCCCCTGGGACTCATTAATAAATTAAATATTAATCACAATGGAGCCATAAGCTTGTTGATTTAAAATTCCTACTTATGTCGTACTAGCATCATTAGCCTGTTAGCACCTTGCCCATCTGTGTGTATCCGCCAAGCAGATTCAGACATCGAGGGGTTTCTAACGTAAGATCTTTTTCATTGGGGGCGGTGCCAGAACCACGTTAATGTGCCAACGATTGTTGACCGCGGCGCCGAGTGAGTCAGACGTTACTGAATCAAGTAAAATCACTTTAACTTGCACTGAATCAAAGTGAGACTCGTCTCGTGCCGCCGCTCGTGGCACGACCTCGCTTCGTTGTCATGGAAACTCGGGGGATTGAATTTGCCATGTGGTCATTGTTCAGCCAAAGCTTACATCGCCACGCGTTTGACTGTTGGTGTATTTGGATTTCTTGTGTTCACGTGTGTGTGCTAACACATTTGTGTGTATGTTTTCCATTGAGGGCTATTTCCGAGGGTCAAAATTTGAGCCTGCGAGTTTGACATGAAATGTGCTCGTTTTGCTTTTTGTAAAATCTGATTTTGTTGCAAAATGCACACGCGAAAATTTTGCACTGAAGTGACATCCTGCCGACGTAGACCTGTCGCCAGATCTGGAGAGATTTGTAGAGATAGTTTGGGGTTTTACACTAACTAAGTTTGTCTGATCTACCAGCCACATTGGCGAGGAACTCGACTTATTTTCCTGCCATTTTAACAAAGAACTTGAAACTGTTTGTACTCCCATCATCCCCCAGTCCAGCGTCTGCACCCCCGCCATCAGTGGTAGTGCGGTCACATCGTGTCTCGCTTCAGTCTCCGCCGTCTCGGTGGTCTCTAATTTCTTTCCGTGTTCGGTATGTGTAGATATGTAAAAAAACAAAAGGAACAAAAAAACGAGTGAGGAGCAGTTTCTGTCTCGATCGTCGGCTCTCGCCCATCACTGTTGGATAGATATTGCTCTTGTCTTGTGTTAGCTTAGCCTCTCGTCCTAGTATAGAAGACGTCCTGCCGTAGGTTTCCCACCTCGTCCCTGCCCGTGTCTCGTGACTGTAGCTCTTCTCTCTCGGTGTCTGTCTTCTAGCTGTAGGTTCAACCTGTGGGAGGCTCGTCGGCTCAGGCTCTGTGGTTCGCTCTCCTCTAGCTTTAAGTGCGCTCTTAGCTTCACTCCAGTGTCCGTCAGGCGAGCTCCTCGTCTCCTTTTCTTTTCTCTTTCCCGTCTGGACGACAACAAACTGTTGCTGATTGAATCCCAAGTGGGGACTGGCGGGTGTTTGGAACTGAGCTGAAGTAGAACCCTGAACTGGTTTCAGGCGGACTCTTCACCAGTTGCCACGGTTCTCAAACGAGACTTTTAGTTTTCACGTCTCCCTGCGTTGCTTTTTATCCTGAACGTTGACGCTTTAGAATCTAAAGCCTCAAAAACCCTCCAGGGTCCAAAATCACAGCCGCCGTTTTCAGGCTCCAGGTCGAAAGCTTGGACGCTTTTTGTCTCCTGGAGGTTCTTGTGTTTTAAGGGACGTTTGTCTTTCTGTCTCTAATCAGAGGAGACAGGAAGCAAAATCAAGCTTACTGTCCGCCTCAGCTTCTCCTTTTCCTTTGTCTCTGTGAACTTTAATATTTCTCTGCATGAATCCAGTCCTGCCTGTTGCTTCGAGGTTTGATTTGTCTTTGTGTCGTGTTCGATAGATGGCGAAGAACGACTTCTGTGGTTCCTTTGGTTTTATCTTCGTTACTGGCTCGTGCCCCGAGCGTCCATGTAACTGCCAGTAATTAAAACAGCTTTATCACTTCGGTAATGGGCGGGTGGCGGGAGGGGGGGGGGGGGGATTTGGCCGAGCATGCAGGCTCCTCTTTGGGGGGGGGGGGGGGGGGGGGATTTGGCCGAGCATGCAGGCTCCTCTTTCGGCGACTCCCTCCGTTCATTTCTCACACTCTTCGTCTGGGAAGTCCCCAGCACGACTGCCGTTCTCTGGGATTGCCCAACGAGTCGGGCGGCGCGGGTCCGATCAGCCTGTGGCCACCTCCTGCATTGTTGTAGCATGAATCCAGAAGGAGAAGGAAACGCTGATTAACCTTGATGTCATTTAACCCGTCCGCTCTGTGCGGACGCCTCTCTCGGGGCGCTGAGAGCATGGTTGTGTCGTTGTGGATGTTTGTTGTCCTTTTCCAGAAAAAGCATGATTTGACAGTGATGGTGATAAACTCCTCCTCCTTTATTCCTGACGTCTCCCTAAAGAGCGAAATGGATCAGATTTGTTGACCAGTGGTTTTGCGTCCAGGACAGTTGGAGCTGTCTGTCGTTCCCTGCGGCGCTCGTCCTCTGGGCTGTGGCGCCCTCTGTTGGGCGCTGTGCAGAGCAGGAAGGGAAAAGCAGGATTCAGAAATGAAACGTCGGACAAGCTGTGACGCAGATGCAGTTCCTGTTTTTTTTTTATTTTATTTTATTTTTTGTCAGATCTCTTGTGCACGTTCAGTTTTTCTACATCCGTGTCTTTGGGTAAGAAACCTCGGATTGCTGCCTCAATATTCTGTACATAGAGAAACTCACCGACACGCGGCTTCCACACATACGCTTATAATCCGCATTACTTTCATTTACTCTTTATTTTTCTGAACAGATATTAGTGTTCCTACGCAGTATACAGGTTTGATTACTCGGTGGGGGCGGGTCAAACAGATGATGATGCAGATTTGGAGGGAAATCAGGATCAGCCATTAATTCTCCAAGATGCCAAATGTTTTTGTTCTTGAGCAGAGTTCCACCTTTGACTCGGTTCCTCTCTCTCTCTCTTCTGTGTCCTCCCCCGTCTCTGTACATTTGTTTTCTATTTATTTAAAGCAGAACTATAGATTGTATCGAGCATGGAAAGGCTAACAAATGTTACGGTGGACAGAAATCACAGGCTTTTATTTTACAGCAGTATATTTGTTTATTCAAAGGATTGTTTTCTCTCTTTTGGAAGAAATAAAGTCATTTTCCATTCCTACGCCTGCCTCTGGGTTTTCATAACGGCTGCCAGAGGAATCTCTGATCTCGACCCGCTTGAACCTCAAACCGCTTTTCAGGCTCCGCTGATAAAAAGGAGAAAGTCGTGGAGGTGTCAGACACGTCCTCTGGCTTTGATTCGTCCCTCTGTGGTAAATCAACAGGAACTTTTAAAGCTGTAGTTGATCTTTGCTTCTGTTCTGTTTGTGTTAACAGCTGCTGAACAACAGTTCATGTCCCCCCGTCTCTGCTCATATTTCAGTGTTCTCCTGTCGTCCCTTTGATCCCTTTGAAATTTGACTTTGAACTGAAAACACCTTTTTAAAACCAACTCTTGAGAGGCGATGAGGAGAAGAGTCTTATTTCCATCAATTATTCTGCCAGCCGCCAATCAACATTTAGCCCCGCCCCTTCACGTTTCAGTGGAATCCTTATTCCGAGAGGAGCTGGTGAGCCACGGGAACCATTGTGGTGTCCTCTCAGGACAAAGTTGGGACTGATGTGACAACCGACACTCGCCAGCAGGAATGTCGCCCCCCCCCCCCCGCCCCAAAGATAAGTTCTGACAGCTGTAAATAGCAACAGGGGGTGTGAGGAGGGGAGGGGGCACTTGAAGAGGGAGGGGAGCTGCTATTTTTATCTTTTCATTCAGTCAGGACCAAAGCAGAGAGACGGATGGTCTGCTGTCCAGAGAACCAGCTCAGAAACTTCTGGAGCCTCGGCGCTGAGAGCACATTTACAGCTGAGCCCGGAGAGGAGGAGAAGAAGAAGAAGAAGGCGACATGACTCACCTGTGCTACAACAGAGGCTGTGGGCAGAAATACGACACGGGCCAGAACCAGGACGGTGAGACCCTGATGTGTCTTTGTGCTGCCGTTAAGCTCAGTGGCCGTCAGGCCCGACAGGAAGTGTCCAGACGGATTCTTTGTCTGTGCTTTACAGGTTCACTTTAATTGAGTCTTTGAAGAGTTGAGATTGTTCTTAACTGTTCATCTCGTTGTCATTTGACTGGAACACGTTCTTTAACATGTTACCGTCAAATGAAAACGAGATAAAGAAATAAAGACGTAGAAAAATTCACACAGATCTAATGGTTAAATGTGTGTGACTCCTGAAGCAAAGAACTTTTAAAATCTAGTCATATTTTCAATTTAGGAGCCAAGTTAAGTGAATTAGAAATAATTATTAAGCTGCTTTCAAATTTTAACTCACCACTGCTTTTATTTTGAAAAGGTTCTCATCTTGCTCTGCTTTTTTCTCGTTTGTTTTTAGCTTAAAGTTGAAAACACAAACTATTTATTGTTAATGTGTGACCATGTGTGGCATCAAACAAACCCTGAGCTCCTGTCGGCCCGTGTGGGCCCACGTGTCTGAGCGGCTGTGACCTGTGACGACAGCTGATCGCTGCTGACGAGCACTTGGTCTAAATCCAGACTGTGTGCTTCTCTGTCCCCACAGACTCCTGCCTCTTCCACCCGGGGGTCCCCATCTTCCACGACGCCCTGAAGGTAAAGCGACAAACGCAGGAACACGCCCCTTTGCTTTGTGTTTGTGATGAGGCTCAGGTGTTGGTGTCTTTAGGGATGGTCCTGCTGCCGGAAGAGAACCACGGACTTCTCCGAGTTTCTGTCCATCAAGGTAACGGCTCCAACAGGAACTTCATGGTGATGTTGTTTTCCAGCGGGGACACTGTTCCCCCGTTGACGTCTTTCTCCACACGCAGGGCTGCACCCGTGGTCGTCACAGCGACGTCAAGCCCCAGGAGCCCCTGCGGCCAGAGGTGACCTCGGATAAGGGAGAAGTGAAAGCCGCCAGCGACTGCGAGATCATCTACCGAGGACCCAAATCTGCAGAGACGCTGCAGAGAGAGAGGCCCAGGTGAGAGACGACCGGGAGGGTCAGAGGTCAGGACGAGGTCACGTCTGTGACGTCGCCATCAGTGTTAACGCTGTGTGTGTTCGCACAGTTCAGAGGAGCCAAAGACCAAACTGCCGCAGAAGGTTTCGCCGTCTCTGGCTCAAGTTCTGGAGAAGCTGGAAATCAGTCAGCGGGCCGAGAAGGAGCAGAAAGGTCAGGAGATCCAACACAGATTCATTTATTTTCTGGTGCAAATAAATAAAACCTGTCTTGATTTGTCCTGCGACAGAGAGTCGGACCGTGATGCTGGGAACACGCTGCAAGAACTCTGGATGCAAAACAGTGAGTGTCCTTTAAACGCTCAGCAGCAGCCCCATCTAGTGGCAGAGGCTGGTAACACAAATGACACTAATTCAATGTCATAGTTTTGAATCTGTTTCATGACAAAGATTTAGCTTCAAGTCTGAGGTTGAAGAGTTTGACTGAGGGACAATAAACTGTCCTCTGATGTCTGTGTTTGTGTCCTCAGACCTTTAACGGTCCAGAGACGGACAAGGAGGTGTGCACCCACCACCCCGGGGCTCCCGTCTTCCACGAGGGGTAAGAGACGAGTTTAAATTTATCCAGGACCTCTCATCTAGCGTGTGTACATATTTAGAATTTTAGACTTTCACCATCATGACACAGTTTCTACACAAGAGGAACAGACAAAGAAAAATCTCCTGAAAGAAAAATTTAAGCCGAGATATCAGAAAAGGATCTCGGACGTGTCTCTCTTCCAACATCTTATTTCTTCGTCTCCAGCTACAAGTACTGGAGCTGCTGCTGCATCAGGACCATCGACTTCAACGCCTTCCTGGACCAGAAGGGCTGCACCGCGGGGAAACACTGCTGGACCCCCAAGCAGGTACGAGACACAAGCGTCCACAGGAACGTCAGAGCGGCATAAAGGAGGAGAAGACGTGTCCCCAAACTGAAGTGGGAGGAAGTCTGTGCATTAAAACTTAGGACACAAGTCTTCAGTGGGAATGAAGTTTATTTTTCATCAAATGTGTCGAGAATGAGTGTCTGATTTTAGTGTGTGTCTGCAGGACAAGAAGAAGGTGGCGTGTCGGCACGATTGGCACCAAACTGGAAACACTGTCGTCGTAACGATTTACGCCAAGAACGCAAACCCTGACTTCAGCTGCATGGAGGCCAACGGCACCGTGGTGAGTGTGATCACCGACACCTGTCTCTCTCTCTCCCCCTTTCGTCCTCCCCCTTTCTGCTCTGCCCCTCCCCTTCTCCCATAGACCCACCTTTTCCACAGACCACGCCCCTTTCCAGCAAATGTTCCTCCCAGTTCAACAGACCACGCCCCTTTTCCGAACGATGCCTCCTCCTTTCCACTAGGTCCTGCCCCCTTTCCCACAGACCACACCCTTTCAGACCCGTTCCTCCCAATTTCCACTAGGCACCACCCCTTTCCACCGGACCCCGCCCACTTTCTCAATAGACCACGCCCCTTTCAGACAGTTCCTCCCATGTTCCACTAGGCCCCGCCCCTTTTCCAACAGACTACGCCCCCTTTCTCACAGACCACGCCCATTTCCGCGGGACCCCGCCCCTTTCCACATAGACCACGCCCCCTCTATGAACAGTTCCTCCCCGTTTCCACTAGGCCCCGCCCCTTTTTCAACAGACCACGCCCCCTTTCAGACCCGTCCCTCCCATTTTCCGCCAGGCCCCGCCCACTTTCTCAATAGACCACGCCCCTTTCAGACAGTTCCTCCCATGTTCCACTAGGCCCACTAGGCCCCGCCCCTTTGTCAATAGACCACGCCCCCTTTCAGATCCGTTCCTCCCATTTTCCGATAGGCCCCGCCCCTTTCCCATTAGACCACGCCCCTTTCTGAACAGTTCCTCCCATTTTCCACTAGGCCCCGCCCCTTTTCCAACAGACCACGCCCCTTTCAGACAAGTACAGACCACGCCCCCTTTGTGAGCAGTTCCTCCCATTTTCCACCAGGTCACGCCCCTTTTCCAACGGTCCACGCCCCATTTCCCAACAGACCACGCCCCTTTTCAGTAATGTTCCTCCCCTTCCGCTCTCTCACCAGGAGAGTGGAAAGGGGAAGAGACTGTCTCGCTCTTACTGTCCCCCTCTCCTCCAGCTCTCGTGTCAGGTCCAGTTTGAGAACGACAAGATTTTCAAGAGGGACTTCCACCTGTGGGGGGTGAGTAGCGACATACGTTCAATGAGAGCAGGTGTAGGATGCATGTTCTGAATGATTTCAATCATGTATCCACTCGCCCCTCCAGGTGGTCAACGTGAAGCAGAGCTCCGTCAACATGGTGCCGTCCAAAGTGGAGGTGTTCCTGCGGAAGAAGGACCCGGTCTCCTGGTCACCAGACCACGCCCCCTTTCAGACCAGTTCCTCCCATTTTCCACTAGGCCCGCCCCTTTTTCAACAGGCCACGCCCCTTTCAGACCCGTCCCTCCCATTTTCCGCCAGGCCCCGCCCACTTTCTCAATAGACCACGCCCCTTTTTCATCAGACCACGCCCCCTTTCAGACAGTTCCTCCCATTTTCCGATAGGCCCCGCCCCTTTTCCAACAGACCACGCCCCCTTTCTCACAGATCCGCCCATTTCTGGGCAGTTCATCCCATTTTCCGCTAGGCCCCGCCCCTTTCCCAACAGACCCCGCCCCTTTCAGACCCGCCCCTCCCATTTTCCGCCAGGCCCCGCCCACTTTCTCAATAGACCACGCCCCTTTTTCATCAGACCACGCCCCCTTTCAGACAGTTCCTCCCATTTTCCGATAGGCCCCGCCCCTTTTCCAACAGACCACGCCCTCTTTCTCACAGATCACGCCCATTTCCGCTGGACCCCGCCCCTTTCTGGGCAGTTCCTCCCCGTTTCCACTAGGCCCCGCCCCTTTTCCAACAGACCACGCCCCCTTTCTCACAGATCCGCCCATTTCTGGGCAGTTCATCCCATTTTCCGCTAGGCCCCGCCCCTTTCCCAACAGACCACGCCCCTTTCAGACAAGTACAGGCCACGCCCCTTTTCCAACAGTCCACGCCCCTTTCAGACCCCCTCCTCTCATTTTTCACTAGGCCCCGCCCCATTTCCCAACAGACCACGCCCCTTTTCAGTAATGTTCCTCCCCTTCCGCTCTCTCACCAAGAGAGTGGAAAGGGGAAGAGACTGTCTCGCTCTTACTGTCCCCCTCTCCTCCAGCTCTCGTGTCAGGTCCAGTTTGAGAACGACAAGATTTTCAAGAGGGACTTCCACCTGTGGGGGGTGAGTAGCGACATACGTTCAATGAGAGCAGGTGTAGGATGCATGTTCTGAATGATTTCAATCTCGCCCCTCCAGGTGGTCAACGTGAAGCAGAGCTCCGTCAACATGGTGCCGTCCAAAGTGGAGGTGTTCCTGCGGAAGAAGGACCCGGTCTCCTGGGGCAAACTGGAGGACCCCAACCACAAACCTGAACCGGAGCCTGTGGAGAACTTGATAGAACCCGAGTCCCAGCAGCCCGACTGGGACATCTCCGATGACGACATCAGCGACTCAGACGAAGAGTGGGCCTACGACACGCCGGAGAATAGAAAGAATGAACAGAAAGCCGAGCAGAAGAAGGTGGCGGACAAGATGCAGACAAAGGAGGTGGAGGAGGAGATGAAGAGGGCAATGGAGGAGAGGAGGAAAGCAGAGGAGGAAGCAGAGCAGAGGAGGCAGGAGGCTGCCGAAGGATACGAAGACATGCCTGATTTGGAGTAACCCCGGACGTTGAGCAGGTCTGGTTTCAGGACCTTGGTAAAAATGGAAAAAAGTCAGATTAAATTCTGATGCAGTTTCAAGATCCAGGTGACACAAAATGTTGAAATGTATGAACATACCTGTTCTTAGAATCTGAATGTCACTTCAAAAGACGAATAAAGCGTTTTTTAACAGGGTCTTTGTCAATCATCTCTTTTTTTGGCCTGGAAATCAATGCAAAGGGCCTATATTAGCATGCGTGTTGCAGAAAATGTGTTTTTGGCACAAAAAATTACATGTGAAAAATCGACAAAAAAGTCATAGGTTAGTATGTCGTTTTTTTCAAAAAAATCGTTTTTTTTTTTTGGCCTGGAAATCAATGCAAAGGGCATATATTAGCATGCGTGTTGTAGAAAATGTGTTTTCGGCCCAAAAAATTACATGT
>JAFBJW010000284.1:249012-256512 GCA_016785235.1 Pseudorhombus dupliciocellatus
ATTAAAAAAAAATTTTGGCCTGGAAATCAATGCAAAGGGCCTATATTAGCATGCGTGTTGCAGAAAATGTGTTTTCGGCCCAAAAAATTACATGTGAAAAATTGACAAAAAAGTCATAGGTTAATATTTTTTTATACTTTTTCGTCACTTTTCAGGTGATTTTTTTTTTTTTTTTTATTTAGAACAAGCGACATTTTCGGCAAAAACATACTGACCTATTTTTTTTTCATCGATATTCAGAAAATGACATAGTAACATATGCAACTCATGACACTAGTCGCTTCGTCTTTCCACAATAATTATTCATTTAATCTCCAAAGGGTTGCGCTGACTGTCACACACTGCACACAATTACACAATAAAACACCTCGCAACGTACAAGGTCGTGCAACATCAAGTCCAGCACTGCACACAGTCCTAGGCAGAGGCTGCTCAGGTCAGGGGCTCTACTCACTGAGGTTCTATTTTCTACGTGACTTAAGTTTCCTGTCTGGAAGAGTTTAGGCCAAAATTGATTTTGACTGCAAGAACAGAAAGTAAATCTCATGGATCAACAATGAAATGCTTCCTTAAAATGTCATTCAACACAAGCCAAGGAGAGAAGAAGTTAAAGTGAATTCAAGAAGACGTAAATAGAAGCTGTAAACTGACATCAGTAGTTTGTTTTCTCGGCAGTGCTGTGGCAGCGGGATGAGACAATCTAATAATAATAATAATAATAATATGGGTGTTAAGTGGCAGCAGTGTTACAACCACTTATGTAAGAAACATCGATCATTCTTTTACACTTGGTTAGATATTACACATTTCATCAATACACATTTGTCATAAATAAAATCACTAAACCAATAAAAAAAACTCTCGTACCCACTCAGTCTTAAACACGCACACACATACAGTAAAATGTCTTTTTTCCCCCGTAAAGTTTTCTTCTTTGTAAAGTGCAAGGCAAGATACAGTAAACTTTGAAATGTACGACATACGTCTTTTGCATCTGAAGCTCTCTCACGCACACACACACACACACACACAACTTGTGTGTCTCATAATCCACTGAACTCGGCACAAACTTGGCACGACACCACTAAAGCCTCTAAGGTGTAGAGCTGGCACACGATGGACACGGCAGCACAATCAGAACCAGATCTGAAAAATCGAAAAGCGACGCCTCACATTTAACTCCGCCCCCCCTCGAGGGTCCGCCCGAGGTCAAAAAACAGAAAATCAAGAAGCACCGAAATGATCCCCCACGAGTTGAAATGTCAAAGTGGATTTCTGACCATGTGGTGACTCTCTCTCTCTCAACAACGGGCCCACAACCACGGTATTTTAGCCGGACACGCCCAAACAGCGGCGCACGTTCTTTCACAGCAGTACAAACACAGTGGCCAGGACGGCTTCACACACCATTGGGAAAATAAGATATACTTAAAAAATAGATATTTGATGTTAGTAATAATAATAATAGCTTTAAACCACAGACGAGGCAAAAATCAAATATCCACTGACTCGTATTCTTATATTACATGTACAATCAGCAGGATGGCAAAGTAAAAACATCAGACTTCCCCAGCCATTTCATCTGGAAACGTTCCTCAGAGAAGAAGTGAAATGCACCATGGGATGGGGCCCCTCCCCCTCCCCCTACCCCGCCCCTCCCCACCACACGACACTTAAGTCACATTTTTCAACTTAAAAACTCCCTCCATCTTTTCTTTAAGGCTGAACGACAGATGAAATGACTCGTCACTGACTCCCCCTCCCCCGCCCCTCCCCACCACACGACACTTAAGTCACATTTTTCAACTTAAAAACTCCCTCCATCTTTTCTTTAAGGCTGAACGACAGATGAAATGACTCGTCACTGAGAACGTCGCCCTGTGCACGAGGAGCACGACAGCTGAGCAGGAGCCACGATCGATGGATGAGCTTTTAGCGCTATAATCTGCAGGTTAATACGCGTCCACACAGGTACATTCCTCGGTATATTTTTTGCAACATTTAAGAGGTTCTGCAGTCCAGTGGACGGCGGCGCGGCGCTTTGTTCGTTTGCCGCCGTCCGACGCGGCAGAAGCAACGAGAAACAAACACTCGTAGAAAGTCTCGAGGGAAAAGGACAAAGGATTTTCCAAAGTTCAGAACAAACGATAGAGTAAAAAATAAAGATGGCTGCACTCCACATGCGAGGAGAGCAACACGTAAACATTTGGCCGTCAAAGACTCGCCGGCAAGGACGGTGCCGTGGCTCCTCCCCCCTCCTGTCCGGCTGACGGGAGGTAAACAGAACCCAAAGCGATGCAAAGCCCCTTCAAACTGATTTAAACAGGAAAACGCTTCCTCCCTGGAGGAGTGACACAAAGTTAGGAGATGATGTTCCGTCCTCGCTCCTCTGCGGAGCCACCGGGCAGCAGAACGCCTCAGCCCGGCGGTCAGGGCGGCGGCGGCGAGCTCACTCAGGATTCAGTTGCCTGAGGAATCTGCCTCACCGACCCCTTTGATTTCCCAAGTTCCTGTTCGTCAGAGAAATTAAATCATAAATAAGAATCAGGTTCGTTCCCACACGTCTAACGTCGCAGGAGAGGCGGAGCCGAGTTTAAAGGGCGTGTCACCTGACAGAGAACTGTTGGACTTCTGCTTGTGCAGCTTCTCTCTCTCCTTCTTCACCTTGGGGATGATCTTCAGCTTCATGCTGCTGCTCTTGCTGCTCCGCACCGCGTCCTGTCAAAGACACACACACACGGTGAAAACGGAGGCGGGGATATTCACAACTTTTTGCGGGCGGGGCTGTGGCGGCGGTGGCGGCGGCGGCGGCTGCTACCTCCTCCGGGCCCTGCATGAGCGGACAGATCCAGTGGATGTCGTCCAGCTTGTGGAGCTCGGCACTGAGGCTGTTCAGAGTGGAGCGGAGCTCCTCTTCCTCTGGGGACTCCGACTGAGGAGGAGGAGGAGGAGTTAATTCATTCTCACACAGCAACAAGACGCTGGAGAGGACAGGACAAGTTCGTACCAGGAGTTTTCCATCGAGCAGCATCCTGGTCTCACCCTGAAGAACCTTGCTGATGTTCACGATCTCCACGGCCGTGCTGCGGCTCAGGCACTGGAGAAGGTCAGTGACCTCGTTAGGAACCAGATGAATCAGCAATTCAAACTAATTAGTGCGTTGGACAGAAATGCTCCTCAGACCCACGGGGACGTCCCAAAGCGTCCATCTGGCTTACCTCCGGGCTGGACACTTTGGCCTCGCTGAGCACGAGGGCGGTGGCGTTGACGGCGTGCGCCAGCTCCTGCTCCACCAGCTTGTGGGTCTTGGCGGCCTCGTGGATCCTGCGGGGAACCGGGGAGAGAGGACGAAAATTACGGGACGACCGTCTGCGTCTTCATCTGTGTCGATGTCACAGCACGTGTGTTTTTTCACGGAGCTAGAACATCTCGCCATGTTCCTCGTTTAAAATTAAATCGTTCTGAACTCAAATGAATCATCGGAGGAAAATATTAAAGATAAAATGAAGTAGTTAGTAGTAGTACCGCGTGTACAAGTACACTCACTTGTTGATGAGCGTGTCGGCCACGGTGCTGAGCTGCTGGACCTGGGCGCACTCCTCGTCCGTCAGGTACTCCATGGACTGCTGGGAGTTGAGGCGGGGCCTGGAGTCGCGGTAGCTGTCGATCTTCCTCTTGTCCTCCCACGACTTCAGCGTGCTCTCGAACGCCTGAGGAGGAGGAGGAGACGGTTCAGGCACAAGGCGCTCCTCAGAGGCCGGCGTGGGAAGAGGAGAGAGCAAAGTTCTGACCCGGTCTCTGGTGAGCATCTGGGCGCGGTTCTTGTGGACGATCTTGACGATGCCGGGCGGCTGGATCCACGCCTCGCCGTCCACCTGCACGGGCACGCCCTCCTCGCCCAGGATGGTGATCTTCACCTGCCGGCACTGAGACACCACAGCGGCCGTTAGAGCGGACGCGTCCGTGGCCACGCCCCCCGCGGCTGTGGCGCGTGCGTTACCTGCGCGATGCGGTGGTGCTGCAGGTTGATGACCCGGGACACGGCCATCTGCATGCTGCCGAACACGGCCACCACCTCCAGCTTCTTATCGTCGAACGACGGCGCCCCGAAGTTCTGAGGAGGAAGACAAGACGGCGTGAGTGGCGTTTTTGTCCCGGCGTGGACGGGCGCGTTGGACGCGTCGCCCCTCACGTTGTCCTCCTTGGTGCCGCCCCAGAAGTTGATGCCGCCGGCGTAGCTGGGGATGTTGAGCACGGCGAGGCCCTGCAGGCTGGGGAGGGGCACGTGCTCGCCGTCGCACTGAGAGACAGAGAGAGGCGAGAGGAAGTGAGAGAGGGGCGGGAACGGACGAGACACAAAGTCATCGCGGCGCGTCCCACCTCCAGCTGGACCCTCTGCTCCAGGTTCTTGTACGTCTTCTGCACCAGCTCTTTGGTCCCCAGGACGCCGTACCACATCATGTTTTTGGTGCGGCTGCTGCAGGAGGAGAGGGAGGGGCTTTAATCTCTGCGTGTGTCCACAACCGGACTCCGCCCCCTTCCGCTCGTACCTGCACTTCTTCGGGTGCTCGTCCCTCTTGTTGTTGAACTCCAGGGAGATCTTGGCGTCCAGGCCGATGCCGAAGTAGTTGTTCATCACGCACTTCTCTGAGCAGAGTCTGACGGAGGAGGAGGAGCCCAGCGTTACATCATCATCATCATCATCATCATCATCATCATCGGAGAATAACAACAAAGCCTGAATTACACTGAGTCCTCGTTGAAGGTGACGGCGTGGACACTCTCCGGTTTCTCCAGGACGATGGGGGAGGTGGGACTTAAGCCGCCCTGACCTGGAAGAGAGGCATGATGGGTAAAATGAGCTCATGGAGAAAGAGAAGACAACGACACGAAGTGAGGGAGACACGTACGCGGCTCCGCCTCCTTCAGCTCCTCGCTGTTCTCCCTCTTGATGGAGGACGAGGACGACATGCGGTGCACCTGCGTGTGCCGGTTCTGCTCGTCCACCACTGGACCAAACATCAGGGACGGAGGCGTCAGTCACATAAGGGACATGTGGGACGGGGCGAGACGGGGACAAACCTTTCTCCGCCTGCTCGATGATCTGCCGCAGCGCTTTCTTCAGGCTGTTGGCGCGCAGCATCAGCTGCTCCTTGGACCGGTACGATTTGCCCTCTGACCCCGACTCGCCGCCACTTTCGCCGGGGCTGGAGCCGCCGCTCTCCTGGCTCGGCGCCGACCCGGCCGGCACCACCTGGACGGGGGGGGGGGGGGGGGACATGTCACCAAATATTCTCGATTTGTGTGAGGGAGCAGGTGGATTTCTGTTGTGATTGTTTTCGTCACCTGTGCCTCCGCCTCCTCGCTTAAGGCCTTGACGAGGGAGTCGAGCTTCTCGTTGAGCAGCGAGCACTGACAGGAAACACAGGTACAGCTCTGAGTACTACACAGCAGTACTTCTACTACTCTGATGACACCGAGCTGAGGGTGGGATGAATTAAAGGGGAGGAGGGGACAACTCATTTGACTCCTCCCCTTTAAGGTCTCCTCCAAAGTCAAACACACTCTCGCTCGCTCGCCCACTGTTACACAAGCGCTTACGCAACACGACACACACACGGGGGCGTTTACCTTCTTGGCCATGGCGTCGGCCTCCTCCTTGTTCTCCGTGGCTCTCTCGTACGCCTTCCCCACCTCCGCCACGAAGTCGTTCACCGTCCCACACAGGAACCTGGAGATGAGGGGGGGGGCAGAGAGGAGGCGTGGTCAAACGCTCGCTTACAGTACTCAGAGTACAGAGTAAATACTGAGTTATTTGAATGCCTCCTTCAGCAAATACACCGCCCCTGGACAGCGAGTACTGCAGAATACTTCACGATACTTCTTCCCGCCTCTTCATGCGTGACACGTACTTGGCAGAGGAAATGACGTCGCTGTGTTTGTCCGAGTCCAGGATCTTGGCGAGGTGGGAGGCCACGGAGTCGGCGTACTGCGTGATGTGGACCTGGGGGAGGGGCAACGGCGAAATCAGCCAACCAGCAGCAACGCCGCCTGGAGACAAACCGTCACGGAGCTGCTTCACCTGCAGAGGAGAGTCCAGGCCGTCGTCCTCCTTCATGACGGCGGCGTGTTTGCTGGAGGCGGGCACCTCGTACGTCATCACGCTCCACCTGACGACACACACACGCAGAATCAGCAGCGAGCAGCGGCTGGCGCTCCGCCTTCTGACGACCTCGTGTGAGATGAGCGTTACCGGTCCAGCATCTTGGTGGTGGCTCGCTCCAGCTTCTCCAGGATCTGCAGCAGCTGGGCGTCGTCGTCGCAGAGGCCGCCCCAGCCCAGCACCCGCGCCAGGTCGTTCCCCGTGCCGAGGGGCAGCACGCCGAGCTGGCACTGCCGGGATGACAAGAAGAGGCGTTAGAGGCTGGTCCAGGACCAGCTCCACCTGGGACGATTCAAACGGATTAGAAGCCAATTTAAACACATGACGTTAATTAATCCTCATTCATTTGTTTGAATTAGTTCAGGCTCGTGATGTAATTCTCCTGAGGACAGCGAAGGTGACTCCTCCTCCTCCTCCTCTCACCTGTTTGTGGAGGTTGAGTTTATCGAGCTCTGACAGCACCCAGCCCACGCTGCCGTCTCCTCCACACACCAGGATCCGGAACGTCACAAACTTCTGGAAAAGGCGAAGGCTGAGGGACGAGGAGGAGGAGGAGAGAAGAGGTGGATTAAAGCTCCTGAGTGACGTCTCTACCGAGCAGCGTTTTCAGGCCTGGCGCTCCTGGACGTACCCGAGCTCCGGGCCGCCGTTCATCAGGTCAAAGACCTGCGCCGGGTTGAGGAGCTGCTTGAACTTGCGCAGGAACTTGACGCCCTGGTTGTCTCCGCTTTTGGAGTTGACCAGGACGAGGAGGGGGCTGGAGCACGAGGCGGAGGTGGCCTTCCAGAAGCCTGAGGGAGGAGGGAAAAGGTCAGACCGGAGGTTATCTGCAGCGAGGGGCTGAACACGCGACGCCGCCTCACCGTCCGAGTCGATGCTGTTCAACGCCGTGGGCGGGATGATGGACACGCGGCACTGACCCAGGGGACAGACCTTCCCCATTTGTTCTTTACAGCTGCTGTGGACCTGCACACACACACACACACACACACACACACACACGGAACTTGAGCACTTTACCCTTCGCATGTTTGTGCACACGTGTGTTGGACTTTGTGTCTCTGGCTGTTTTACAGCAGCACGGATCACTTTACTGCTCCTATCTCCACAACACGCCCGGCTGGAAGGAGACGGACGAGTAGATTTGTTTCATGGAAACTTAACGGCCTCGCGGGCGCCAGGTCTGAAGCTCCGCCTCCACCTTTAACGCCGAATCTAACGTCCTAACAACAGTTTCCAGTAAATCGTTTTATCGTTGCCGCTCGCCGGCCTGGAGGTCAGACGCTCACTTACGATGGCCTTGCACCAGAGGCAGCGCCAGTCCTGCAGCCGCCGCA
>JAFBJW010000284.1:261512-275121 GCA_016785235.1 Pseudorhombus dupliciocellatus
TCGTCATGGGTGATTTCCATGGCGACCCGTGGGGGCTTTTCCTGCCCTCTTGACTCATTCCCCTACAGCAACTGTAACGGCCGACAGTGAACGCATCACCACAGCCAAACATGGCCGCCCACCGGCACCCTGACCTCCGAGCGACGCAGGGCGTGACGACCCCGGCTCTGACGGGCTCTTTAGAAAAGCGCCACCAGCTTTGAACCGGGTGGCGAGGAGAGGCGGAGCGTTAGTGCCGCTCCGAGGTGCAATGAATCCTGGGAAAGCTCGGCCCAGGAAGGATCCACTGGAGCTTCCCCGGGATTCAGGGACGCACACGTCTCCGGGATGAGACACAGTCTGTCCTCGGGTCGTCCGTCAGGGTTTGTGGTGGACGGAGCAGACGTCCTCTGTCTAGACTGCGATAATCTACTGACAATATTCATCCTGCGCAGTGGGCCGGTCTAAACGGCTTGACCCAGAGGATTAACGCCGCCGATCAAAGTTTGGACCGTCGGTCAACTCCTGCCGGGGACACGTGAACACCAAAGTGTCGATGATGTCACAGCCGCGTGCACGTCACTTCCAGCGAGTCGTTATGAAACTCTGCTGAGATGCTTCTCCTCCTCCTCCCACACCTCTCTCCATCCCTCCATCCACTTTGCCATTTTCACCACTCCACTCCACTCCCTCCCCCTCGTGCACCTTTCCCCCCCCCCCCCTCTCTCTCTCTCCGTTCCTTTCCCTTTCTGGACTTTTTCTGTTTACATAAAACTCTCCACGTTCAAATAACCACAGGAGGATAAATCAACATGCACAAACACGCCCGGCCGTCCTCCAACGAGCTGACGCTGTATTTGTTTAAGAAAATGTCCGTCTAAATTTAGACGCCATGTCCCAGAAGAGGCTAAAAATGGAGCCCATCGCTCGCGTGTGGCAACTTTTATTATTATCTGTTGGAGGCCGCGTCCACATTCCTGTGGCTGCGGCAGAGACGCCTCTGGTTTGGAGAGGACGGAGACAGACGCGTCTCACCATGTGAGGAGAGCGCGGCCCCGTACGTGCGCCGGCGTCTGTTAACGGGGAGCCTCTCTGGGTCTAATCAGCGCCGCGTGGACACTTCAACCGGAAACACGTGGAACCGCAGGGGGAAGTGAATCCACGCACCCGCCGCCGCCACACTGAACTCATTTGACGCACTGTATTTTAGATTTGTTTCACATTCAACGGCCGCCGCACCGCCGCCGCCGCGCCAGGGTCAAACCAGTAAACATACAAATACACACGAGTCACGACGCTGAGTCTGAACCGACTGATTCATTCACAAAAAACATGCTGTTAAATTCATTTAAATCTAAATGCGTCTTGAAAGGAAGAGGAGCTGTGAAGAGAGAGAGAGAGAGAAGAAGGGAACAGGAAGCGGAGGAATAAACACGGAGAGGATTCACCATATTCAGTGAGACGCTGCTGCGAGAATGACTCAAACATCCACACAACCAAAATAGACTTTTTACCCAGAGTTCAGCGGCTGGTGACACACTGTGTATGTGTGTGTGTGTGTGTGTGTGTGTGTTCTCTCTCTCTCTCTCTGATTCCTTCGTCTGTTCATCAGACTGAAGGGAATCCTGCAGCACACACACACACCTGCTTTGAATACAAAGGCCTCTCACCACCTTCCTCCATTACACATCTTTCATGTAACACACACTCACACCCCCCCCCCATCTCTCGCTCTCTCTCTTCCTCTTCTCGTTCTCCTTCGTTCGATCAGGTCTTTGTTCAGAAACCTAACGACTGCTCTAGGTTTCGAAGGATGTGGCTTTTTTTTTTGCATTCTCTAGCAAGTGAAGATGGTGTGTGTGTGTGTGTGTGTGTGTGTGTGGCGGCTTCATTAGGCAGATTGGAAAGATGAACAGGAAGAGGAGGACAGGGATGGAGGGATGGGGGGGTTGTCTTTCTGATAAGTTGCCAATAAAGTATGATTCACGGTCTGGCTCGGCCCTGAAGACGAAGGGGGGGGAGAGAGAGAGAGAGAGAGAGAGAGAGAGAGAGAGAGAGAGAGAGAGAGAGAGAGAGAGAGAGAGACACACAAAAGGCCGAGTCAGGGAGCGAGATGGAAATGGAGAAGAGTTGGCGCTCGCGCTCCTTCCTAATATAATTATAAACTCTCTTGTCCGCATCTTTTTCTGTGCCAGTCCTTGGCCAGAGTCAGAGGGGGGGGCGGAGCCACGCCTCCCGGGCCAACTACGCTAAGTGCTCTCTCCAAAAAAACAATAAATAAATAAATAAATAAATAAATAAAAGGATAAAACGGAGGACACTCGCAGTCGAGAAGCTGGACCGAGTCTCAGAGACACGGACGCCATCTTCATTCACCAGACGCTGGAGGGAAATGAGGGTGTGGAGGACGCACGCCAACAGACAGGAAGTGAAGAATGTTCGCTAAGTGGACGAAATAAAGATGGACTTTAAACTAACGTTACTCTGAGGTGTGTGTTTCTAAACGTCTCCGATCAATAACCAATGATTGGCAACACGTGGGCGGGGCAAACAAACAGAGGCAGCGGGGGGGAGGAGTCAGTCACCTTCAGCTTTACCTTTGTTTAAAAAAAAAAATGCATTTATGCAACATAGCTTGTAACACACACACTCAGCTGATTGTGCAAGCTGCAGTCACAAAGACTAAATGCAATCATAAAGTTTATCTGCGTGCTCTGGACTATTGCAAAAGCAGCGTGTGTGTGTTGCTTCCTGTTAAAGAGCGTTCCAGGGAGAGGGGCTGAAGCTTCACGGGGTTAAAACAACAGCGAGCGGCATTGAGGCGTCACAAACAAAACAAAGGGGCTTTAAAAAGGACAGAAACAACATGGAGGGGAAGCAGAGCAGGGTGTGTGTGTGTGTGTGAGACAGGCCGAGCATCACAGGAAGTGCTGCGGCCGCTGACGCTCGCTGCTCTGAACCGGCCTCGAAGACAAAACTCTTCATCCTTCCAGAAACAGCTGGAGACACACACACACACACCACTGATTGATCGCACGCATTAGCGCACACACACCTGTCCACACTGACACGTATTTGCTCATGAGCAGCAGCCAGTGTTGCGATGTGGAGGCCGTGTGTCGTCACATGGTCTCAGGTGATTGTCTGTCCAGCTTTTATCTGCTGTGGACGCGTGGACACGGGTCAAATAACGACCCGGAGGAGCTCAGGCTCCACCGACGCCCTGTTTACTGACTCAGTGATAAGATTCTTCTGGATTCTGCTTGATGATAAAGTGTTCGGACAAAACAGACAAATGCCTGAAATCTGAGCGGCTGTTCTCATGCCCCCCCCCCCCCTCGGCTGCAGGACATCGATCCGCTCTCAATTAGGGACGTAAGGAAGACGGATGGTGGCCGTGGGGGACGTGTTATAAAGACGGAGCGGGACAGAAAAGAGGTTAATGCAGAGACAACAATCAGAGACGCAGATATGAGAAGAAGTGGACAGAGTGGACACGCGGAGGATGAAGGACGGGACGAAGGACGGACAGATGAAGGCAGGGGAAAAGACAAGCAGGTGGCAGCAGTGAAAGACACGACTGAGACAAAAGATAAAACGGGAGGAAGACGCTCTCTGAAACGTCTCACGCCATTTGTCCCTTTGTCTTTTAGCAGGGGACAGACCAGAGGAGCCAGAGACACACACACTTTTAAGGAAGAGACTTTGTGGTGCAGCAGTTTCAGTCTCGCTCAGGAGAGAGAGATGGAAAATAAAAAGCCCCAATTAAAAAGATTCATTAAGCTGGAAGGAAACAGAGTTTGTCTCTCCCTCCATCTCTCTCTCTCTCTCTCCTCCTCTTCCCCTCCCTCGCTCCTCTTCTCTCTGTATTGACCCACACACACTATAGCAGCTGTATTGCATCAAGCCGAGGGCATAAATCAAAGCACACACACACAACGCTGACCATCCCACACACACTCTCCTCAAGCCATTTCTGTTCAGCGTCCCACACACACACACACACACACACAGGTCCTCATCGCCGCTGCGGCGAGCGCCCACACAGATCCGTGCAGCGGGAGCGAGATGCAGATAAAACAGAACAAATATAGCCGCCGTGATTCCAACGCAGCGCGGAGGAAAATCCACCGGAGCGGCTTTTCAGAATAAAAAATAAAAGCAGTAACCTGTTGGTCGCCACTCGAGCCGCCAGGAACACGACGGGTTACATAACGAGGAGCGGAGCTGCTCCTTCAGAAGGGAGGAGGAGGAGAAAAGAATGACTGATTCAAAATGATAAAAACACAAAGAGGAGCTGGGAGGTGAAAAACAGTTTGAGGAGGAAGAATCCAGACAGAGGAAAGAAAGGGAAGGGGAGAGAGAGAACCAAGGGAGGAGCGCTCTCCTCTGTGTGTGTTTGTGTGTACTTGTACACGCACGGCCATTAGAGCAGGTACTCACAAATACTCAATACACAATTCAAAGATGCTTGTTTGCCGTTTGGCCTCCTCCTCCGCCTCCTTTATTTTCAGCAACAAATGAGGAGGAGGAGAGTAGGGAGGAAAAAGGAGGAGAGAGTCAGTGTAAAGAAGCCGGCGATAAAGAGAGAAGATGAGAAGAGGAAGATGATTAAAAAGACGACGGCAGACTTATGCCACGACGAGTGACACAGCAGAAAGCACGACAACGCTGACTCAGCAGCCGGGGGGGGGGTAGTTACTCTTCTTATAAAGAAATGTGAAGTCATGAATAAAGACTGTTGACGTCCGTCCGTCCGACCTTCACAGGAAACACTGAGGCATGCACATTACACATCTGGATTAAAACACACACGTCCCATTAATACATCTGTTTTTCTAAAATGTAAATGTTTTTTTTTAATATTATTATTTTATTTGAGGCATTTATATTCCGACATTTGGGGCATGGCCCCATTTTTTTTTTAAACATCTTTTAAACGGTGAGAACAGATGACGCCGCAGCCTCGAGTCACACAGAGGTCACAGCTGATCAGAATTAGCACCTCCTTAATGAGAGCGCCGCGCTAACAAGAGCGCTAACTGGCAGGGGACCAAGGGAGGCGCGGCGGCGGCGGCACCGGCATGCTGCCGAGCGACAAAAAAACAAACACACGAGACGGCTGTGTTGACAACATGACGACCTTTGACCTTTGAAGCTGCATGATGACACCAATGCCGGTTTTTTCTAAAATTTAAATGTTTTTTTTAATATTATTATTTTATTTGAGGCATTTATATTCCGACATTTGGGGCATGGCCCCATTTTTTTTAAAACATCTTTTAAACGGTGAGAACAGATGACGCCGCAGCCTCGAGTCACACAGAGGTCACAGCTGATCAGAATTAGCACCTCCTTAATGAGAGCGCCGCGCTAACAAGAGCGCTAACTGGCAGGGGACCAAGGGAGGCGCGGCGGCGGCGGCACCGGCATGCTGCCGAGCGACAAAAAAACAAACACACGAGACGGCTGTGTTGACAACATGACGACCTTTGACCTTTGAAGCTGCATGATGACACCAATGCCGGTTCCTGGACATTTGAACTCCAGGAGGAGGCGCTACAGGTTTTAACCTGTCGTTCTCTGACCCCGCCCCCCCCTCCCAACATGCATCACATCTCAGCCGTGCCCTGTGAGATTATCTGATCAATAGCAGACTGATATCCGACACCATCATCTGCTCCCGGAACAAACGCGGCGTTCCGGCTCGCCGCCGGGTGTCCCGTGTCTCCGATCGATCCGAGCGGGATTTACAGTTAATGGAAAAGAAATGACAGGAAATGGATGATTACTGCTGCCTCCGTTTGTTTCCATTTCAAACAAAGCGTCTGAACGCCAGCTCGTCAATAACTCACGAGTCAGGCCCGAGGGTTTTCCAGTAAGACGCCGATTTCTCGCCATCGACACCTCACGGCACACGAGCCGTCACAGACACGCCCGCGGAGGAAGCTGCTACCGCGGCGTTACGCCAGAGACGAGAGGAGCACGCACAGGAAGTGGACGAGGCCCGAGCAGGAAGTCAGCTGACCTCAACCGCCTCGAGGATGAGTGAAGACGAAGAGCAAAGAGAGAAGAGACGGATGAAGAGGAAGACGCTTCAGAGAGCGTGTGTGTCTTAGATAAAAGCAGGTGTCCTTCACACACAACACGTGTTTTCACATTTTCAACAGGCTCTTGAATCAACGAGCAGAATGAGGTGCAACGCTTCACAAATCTCACACACACACACACACACACGTGCGTCCTACCTTGGTCCTGATCTGTCCCGAGGTGGACACTTTGCGGATCAGCTTGTGCGACGTCTCCTCCGGTTCCCCGTCGCTGTCCGACGACTCCTCGCCGGCCTCTCCGGACTGAAAGAGGAGTTGAGGCCGAGCGTTAGAGACAAACTCCGGCCACTTTGCAGAAAAAGCTGAGATCAAGTTGAACAGGAAACTAAAATAAACAGAAACTAACTTTTCTCAGACGGCGAGGCCCCAACCCTCTGATGACATCATCAGATTCAGGCGAGGATTTTAAAAAGTACGGAAAATTAAATGTAATTCAATCCCTCAGACAAATCACAGCACGAACAGCGTGAGTTCAAACTTCTGTTGACCTTTAACCTGCGAGCGAGCTTTAACTGTGCACGCCGCCGCATTCAGACGTGCACCTGTGGCCAGCGCACTCACCAGATGAGTCCTCTCGGCGTCGGCCTGGGGCGACCCCAGCGGTTCGCCGGGCTCCGCCACATACAGGACGTTGGGGTTCAGCTTGGACGCCATGATGAGTCAACGGCGAGAGGACGAAAGTTTGGCAGGTGCTGAGGAAGAGGAGGAGGAGGAGGAGGGACTGAATGTGGGGGGGGGGGGGGCTTCAGCAAGCAGAGGAGGACCCAGGGCCAAGTCTGGGGGGGGGGGGGGGGGGGGGGGGCTTCAGCAAGCAGAGGAGGACCCAGGGCCAAGTCTGGAAAAGATGGAGGGATGGATCATTATTGATGAGGAGAGAAAAAAACAAAACAAAACAAACTCTTAAAAAAAACTTTTTTAAAAAGTCTCATCCCAACTTCTGAGGCTCTGGGATGAAGAGGAGCGAAGAGGATGATGAAGATGATGCAGCTCCTGGTTCTTCATTCACCAGCAGGTGTCACACCCCCACAGCCGTGCATGTGAGAAAGATCCGTGCGTGCGTGTGATTGCAACATGTCCTAATAACCAGTGAACCGCTGTCACACTCCTCCCGGGTGCATGTGCGTGCACGTCTCCAGCCTGTCCCGGTGCGGAGGCGCAGGGTGATAGAGCTGCGCCTCCGCACCGCGGCTCCCCGCTGAGGAGGCTCCGCGCACACGCACGGATCGAATAAGAAACAGAAATGCCAACAATCAATTGAAACCCGCGCGTGTCCGTTAAAAGGGGCCAACGTCCATCACAGACGTGCACGCCCCCCCCCACACAGATACACCGTGTGTCCGCGTGCATGCGTCGGTAAATCTGGATATTATTTACCTCCACTCCGTCTTTTCCGTCCTCCTCCTGCTCCTGCCTCCCGGAGCAGCGGTGTCTCCCGCTCCTGCTGCCCGGCCTGGGTCGCTCCTCAGCCGGCGCGGTCGGGTGCTGCTCGCCGGCGGTCAGCGGCGGGAGGAGCGGCGGCAGGAGCGTGCGGGTCTGACCGGGGCTGGTGGCGCTGGTGCTCGGCTCGCGACAGAGGGAGACGCGGTCGTGCGCATCGCGTCGGAGCGGATCTAAATCAGGTAGGAAGAGAAGGAGGAGGAGGAGGAGGAGGGTGGAGGAAGAGAGAGAGAGAGAGACGCTGCTGAGGTTAAACGGAGAGCAAACGGCGTGCGCACGCCACGCATGCGCGAGGACAAGGCAGACACTGGCCGAACAATAACGCACACGAGGCGGCAGCAATTAACACGCACGCCCCCCTCAAACAGATGTTGAGAAAAACAAAAGGCCGTGAATGCATCACGAGTCAAAACGGGGCAGGACGATATCACCCAAGTATCTCACGATTTTTAAAGTTTTACAATTTCCAACATCACAAACCAACTCTCCTCCTGTGAGGAGGGAGGCATGCTCCTCCTCCTCCCCCCTCCTCCTCCTCCAGAACAGCTGTGTGTTGACTGAGACCCTACAAACACATCGACCTCTGAGGGTCGATCGGGGCCCACGCTGGAGCCAGACGGTTTCAAACCTGGAGACACAACATTCCTCCTGCAGGCAGAGACTCGTCCCCCGTCCAGGCTCGTCAGGAAAGTTTGCACGTGTCGACCTGCAGCTTTCAGAGAACTCAGGAACCTGAGAGAGAGAGAGAGAGAGAGAGATTCCCCTGCTGCTCAGGTGGCCGCGTTACTGTATTCAGCTCTTTCCTCTGGTTGCCCTTGACAACGGTGAGGAGGAGGAAGGGCGAAAGGATGGCGAGACAAAGACGACCAAGGGCGAAGTGAACACGCATGAATGAAACGCTGCTTTCTGACAAAAAAAAATCAAATAAAATCACGTGTGTGTTTGCTGCAGCTGATCGTTATCAGAGAACATTTTCTCCTCACGTGCACAGACACGATGATGTCACACAAACATGAACCGTGTGTTTCTCTCTCTCCTCCAAACGTGGGAGGCAAGGAGAGGACAAAAGCAGAGAAGAGGAACGAGTCTCTCTCTCTCTCTCTCTCTCTCCTGGGGAGATGCTCACAGGTTGTCAAATCTCCTCTCCTCCCGATCCAGGCGCCGCGCAGCGGGAGCGGCAATCAGAGCCGAGCAAGCGACAACAGAGAGATAATTAACAGCTCTGTGTTACGTATCAAACCGAGGGCAAATTACTGCGCCGCCGTCATTACTGTTATTATCACGGTGCAAACGGGAACACGCCGCCGCACATTCTGGACTCACCTGTCACAGCCCCGCGTTGATCTGCTAATAATTGCCCCCGTTGGTTAATGAGTAGGAATTGGATATTTATTTTTTATTTTATTGACTTGATGCAGGAAACAGACGCTGAGGGTTACATCCTAAAATAAGCTACAGAAACCGAGCCGAGACTTCCTGTCCCTCATTGCTCCAGTTAATCTCCTCGTGTCCATTAGCCGCATGAACGTGGACGAGCCCGTCCTCCGTCTCTGTCCCGTCCTCACACTCGACGCTGAAGGTTAACAGACTCTTAAAAGGTCGCTAATGGGTCAGGGCAACATTATTTCAATTGATCCGCCATCGACCCTGCGCCCATTGATCAGGTCGTTAGAGGATCTGAGGGGACGGCCACTTATCTGGGATCAGGCCTCGCCGCCACAAGACGCAGAGGACAGCGGCCCGGTGCTGCCACGCTGCCACCTAGTGGTGAACTCCACCAGGTCCTGACGGAGATCAGCTGTTCACCAGCGTCTCAGGCTGATCAGTGATACGGGCTAATGACTGGGCACAGGAGGAGGGAGAGGAAGAGGAGAGAGGGAGGTGCTGAGTTCAGGTTCTGGAAACGGGGGTTTTATTGTGAAGTGCTCCACATCACTTCCTCCAACAAACAAACAGATGAAAGGATATAAACAGAGCCGCCCCCCCCCCCCCAACTATAAATATCTCTGAACAAGACAAAGATCGGGGACATTTGAGTCATGATGCAGCCGGCCACACGTCAAACCCTAACGGCCATGTCACAGAATCAATGACGCCGACACACAGCGATCAGAGAGAGGGGGGAACACAAAGAGGCCATTGTGCGTGTTTGACGGCCCTGCCTCACCTCCATGTTGGTTTCCATGTGAACACGAGACCCCGGTGAGCAGCGGCGAACCTCGACACACACACACACACACACCTCACGGCACGCTGCCAAGCTGAATTATGGGTAATATCGGTGCCTCTTTAAATGTTTAAGTTTATATTTTCTCTTCTAATGTGTCAAAGTGAGCAGCACAAGTGTGTTATGGTAGGTGTGTGTGTGTGTGTGTGTGTGTGTAACATCCACCAATTAGCAGAGTGAGGGAGCTGATAATTAAAGCAACACAACATCCACCGCAGGAACAGCTGGTCTGTTATGCAAGTAATGACTGCTTTGTTATTTTAATGTGTGTGTGTGAGATCACACCTTCCCACACACACACACACACACACACACACACTCTGGGCCACAGTTAAAGAGGTGGAGAGAAACTAACCGACACAGATCTGAGCCACGTATCCATGAAGTTTTTGACGCATCATTGATTCATGAACCAGATTTCTTTATCTCTGTGCATGAGTGAGACGTGCACGGTGGCCCCGCCTACTCAGCGCGCGTCACCGCAGGCCTCAGGCCGCCGCCGCCGTCACAGCAGCTGCGGGAGGGGATCTGCTGTCACTGCATTATCCATCGTGCGGTTGTGAGACTCTGTGCTTCAAACCACTGAATGTGCATGAATCCCCGGCGTGTTCCAACCCGTCATTGTGTGCGTGCACGAGGCTCACGAGTGTCAGCGCACGTCAGAGCCGAAAGGAGGCGCTTAAATGTTTCATCTGCAGCCTCGAGGCGTCTGTTAAAATCTAATTCAAGATTCAAGGAAACATACCTGCACCGCAGAGGCTCAGAGGACGACGCCCACACACACACACACACACACACACACCCAGAGCCCAGTGAGACCCAGTGGCTCCTCCACTGACTCTGGACCAGTGGGAATCAATGACTTTATAAATAGAAGCTGCAGGAACATCGATTAACAGCAAAGTGAAAATTCAACGGGTGAAGGGACACAGTGGGAGGGGGGTGGGGGGGGGCGACCAGATGAACCAGTAACACAGTTAATGGGTCTTACTGGGACTGACCGGATTCTGTGTTCAGCTAATTGATTCAACAGAAGATGGAGGACGAGTGTGTTCTGATAATCACCCTCAGATTAAAGTGTGTGTGTTTGATAGACAACAATGGCTGGAGTTATGAGCCACAAAGCACCACACACACACACGCTGTCGGCCTCCATCAGTGTCAAAGCTGCTCATTCTACAAATAAGAGGAAGACTCTATCTTCACCTGACGTCCACGTGTTGACCCTAATGAAGACTGACACCAGCGTGTGTGTGTGTGAGACCCACAGCTGCTCACTGTGTCAACAGCCTGTCTCAGTGCATCACACACACGCCGGTGGAGTCGCCCCCTGCTGGTCGTCTCAGCCGCTCCTCAAACTGAAACCTGATGTTTGGGAGCTCGAAGCTTTTTAGCGTTAACACGGAAATGAGGAGGTTCGGCCTCAGAGAGACGAGCGTCCCCACGGTCTCCTCTCTTGGACTCTGAGACAGAGACAGTCCCTGCTGTCTTCTGTCCACCTCTGTCTCTGTTTTTCCCTCGTCTGTGTCCGTCTGTCACTCTGTGTAACTCAGCTTTCTATCTCAGTCTGGCTGTGTATCTGTACATCACACACACACACACAGGGAGCTGACTGGAACTGCAGTACCTCTGGGCATGATGGTTCCAGTCTCTGTGTAAACTCAAGAGTTCTGGATATTCGATATAAACTTGCAGGATTCGATTACAAAGAGAAACTTCGGAGCTCATTTTCTCCCTCTTTCATCCAAGCAGGGTTATGGCTCCCCGGAGCCACCGCTAACCACCGCATCACGCGTCCCGGCGCCGCGGCGGCGACTCGGCCGCGCTCTCTCCGCCTGGCAGAGAGGCCGGCGTGACTCCATCGAAGCACAGACGCCCTGAGCCTGAAACCAAAACGCCTCCGAACCAAGTTCAGGGGTAAATCAGGTAAACGCTTCGTCAGAAACGAGCCTGGATAAAAAGCCAAAGAGTGTAAAACATGATTCAAACAGCTGATATTCTGGCGGCGCCTCCCTGCCCTCGCCGCTCGCCCCTCGCCCTCGCTCAACCAACGCTGACGCCAGTAAACATCGATACGAGCCGTCGTAGGTGGATTTTCGTCTTACTCGAGGGGAAACCCGCTGGTTGTGTGTGAAGGGGGAGGAGGGGGAGGAGGGGAGGGATGTTAGTCATCACTATCAGCGCTGTGATGCTCCTCGCCGACCACCGAACCAGCAGCCCCTCACGCCTTATTCCTGTTTGTTTTAAAGAACCACGGCGTCTGCAGGAGGGGCGTGACCACGGACCACTGCCCCACATATGACGGCGTTACGCAACGGCGTGCCCTCCGCGTGAGGCGTTTGTCCTCCAGTGACTTTCACCAGAGAAGTGATGTAATACAGTTTGACTCTGGCGTGCGTCGTCACCACGCAGCAAACCAAACACAGCAAGATGACGTAACAGCTCTCAGTTACCCATGGTGCTTTGCTGGAAAGGTGAATGAAGTTGGACACGAAGAGGGCGCCAGTGGAGACGCCACAATTTAAAAAACAAAAACCAAGGGACTTTTGTTCCTCTTCCATTTATCTTTTAGCTCCTGAGCTCAAACGTGATTGAAAGAAAAGAGACGAAGAAGAAAGAGAGCGAGACAAAGGCAGAGCGCGGCCGGCGGAGCGGAGCGTGGGCCGGCTCGGGAGTTTCCTGCACGAAAGGTGTGATGATGTAACTGAGCTGCGGAGAGAGAGAGAGGGAGGGAGGAGTGTTTGTCTTTCTCACACACACACACACACACACCAGAGCAGGAGGCGTGCAGCACACACTCATTCAGCAGGAAATGAAAACACAGAAGATCTGCGTGTGGTCCTCTCCACGAAGCCTGGAGAAGACCTCTGACCCCGCCCCCCCCCACACACACTGGCATCACCTGACCTGATGAGGACGATGGCGATGAAGCCGCGTGTGTATACGTGTCAGCGTGAGTAATGCAGAGAGGTTGCATAACCACGACGCTGCCACCACGACGCTGGTCGCACTCCAACACTCCAACCAGACATACTTATATATATTAATATAGCAAAGTACACACCTGGAAAGCAATGAAATGTACTGTAAATACATAGTTTAGATTACAGAGCTACACAACAAATAGAGAAGCTGGAGGTGTGGTCATGTATATATAACATCATGAGTCTATAAATAAAAACTGATCTGAGACCTGTTTGTTACGAGTGAGTCTTTATATAATGTTTCTGTCTATTATCTGTAAGTCATCGCGGCCCCTCCTGTGATTCACACGCCGGCCGCGATGACGGCGCCCGGAGGAGCGGAGACTCGTGACGTCACGCCGGGAGAAAGGCACGCGCGTCCAATGAGGGGCTGAGGATGTGCAGCGCGAGGACGGAGCAGCCGACAGAAGGATGATAACCATGCCAACCGAGGGATGTAGCGCGCGCTGCTGACTGGGGGAGAAACGAGAAGACAGAGAGCGAGAGAGAGAGAGAGAAGGGGGGGGACCCGCAGGAGAAGAAAATATAAAGAAACACACGCTGGTTTGGAAAGTGGAGGACACCGGAGAAGCTTTCCTGCAGGAGGAAGAAGACGACAAGGAGCTGGTAATTCTCCCTCTTCTCTATTTTTCATGTGGCATGTTCCTCCATCATTCCTTCTCCCCATCTCTCCCTCCCTCCCTCCCTCTCTCTCCCCCTCTCCCTCTCTCACGCGTCGGATCAGGGACTGCACTGCTGCAGATGAATGAAACTGAACAAGCTGTTTATTGTGATGCTTCAACACACACATATACACACACACACACACACACACTGAACAGCTCGTGACATTTAAAAAAAAAAAAAGGGGGGGGGGGGGGGNNNNGGGGGGG
>JAFBJW010000284.1:275262-401619 GCA_016785235.1 Pseudorhombus dupliciocellatus
GGGGGTGGGGGGGGTGCAGGACTGAGCCCGGTACCGCAGAGATGTGCGGGATCGCTGCTGGTGACCTTCTTCCCCTGGCTCATTGACGGCGTGTGTGTGTGTGTGTGCACGAGCGTGCATGCACGAGAGCAGAGGGAGGGGGCTGGGGGGGGCGCTTAGAGCGAGGGGAGGGTTTTTTTTTTTTTCGGAGGGTTTTTTTTTTTTTCTTTCTTTCTTTTTTTTTTATGAATGGAGCTGCACATTCCTTTTGGCGCGCGTGCTGGCAGCTCGAGCCGGCTGAGCTAAAATTAGCCCCGTGCCTGATTCCGTCTCCTGACGTGCACGCCGCAGCCGATGTGGACGCGTATTAACGAAGTTCTCACAAACGCAGGCGCGCGCGCAGCAATGACTCGTCTGGGCACGCGCCACCGGTGAACAGGACAACAGCTACCAGCCGCCGCCGCCGTGCCCCAGGACGTCATGCACCATTTTTAGAGATGCTCTAAAAATAGAATTTCTTGATGATGGTTTGGACGGAGCGGAGGTCGGACCCGCTCCTCTGGTCCTGGCGCCTCGCCGGTAGGAGCGCGTTTGTCGTGCGTCACGATGCTTTAGAGACAGAAATGGAGGGAAGTGTTTTTATTCACTTCACGGTGCATGTGTGTGTGTGTGGACGTGCACGTTGGGGGTCAACTGCATGTTTGCTCTGGTGAATGAATGTCTCCTTCCCATCATCCTCCTCTTCCTCGACCTCAAACTCTGACGTGTCCCCTCCCCTCCATGACGACCTTTTTGTCAACACACACGCCCACGTGATTGCTCCCGCCTCCTTATCGCTCGCTCCTTCCCACTTACTCTCCCTTTCGTCATTCTCTTCCTGCAGCCATGATTCTCTCTCTGGCCGCGGTGACAGCCGTGAGCAGCGGCGGCGGGAGCAGCCTCAACTCCTCCTACGCCCTGGAACCCTTTGACTCGTCCACCTCCTGGAGCCTGGCCGAGGACCCGTCCAACTCGTCCTCCGAGCCCGTGGTGCGAACTCTGACCCCCGAGCTCCAGCCGGCGAGCACCGCCGTGGCCGTGCCGGAGGTCAGCCCCTGGGATATCGCGCTGTGCGTGACGGGGACGCTCATCTCCTGCGAGAACGCTCTGGTGATCGCCGTGCTGTTCTACACGCCGACGCTGCGGGCGCCCATGTTCATCCTGATCGGCTCGCTGGCGGTGGCGGACCTCCTGGCCGGGCTGGGCCTCATCCTGAACTTTGTCTTCACCTATCTGGTCGATAACTCGCTGGAATACGTGACGCTGCTGTCGGTGGCGCTGCTCATTTCGGCCTTTTCGGCGTCCGTCCTCAACATTCTGGCCATCACGGTGGACCGGTACCTGTCGCTGTACAACGCCCTGACGTACCACACGGAGCGGACGGTCACCTTCACCTACGTGATGGTGGCATTCATCTGGGTGTCGTCCGTCACGCTCGGCCTGCTGCCGGCGTTTGGCTGGAACTGCTTGAAGGACGAGTCCACGTGCAGCATCTGCAGGCCCGTCACCAAGAACAACGCGGTGGCGCTCGCCGTCACCTTCCTCCTGGTCTTCGCCCTGATGATGCAGCTCTACCTGCAGATCTGCAAGATCGCCTTTCGCCACGCACAGCAGATCGCGGTGCAGCACCAGTTCGTGGCCATCTCCACCACCAAGGGCGTCTCCACGCTGTCGGCCATCCTGTGTGCCTTCGGGGCGTGCTGGCTGCCGTTCGCCATGTACTCCATCGTGGCGAACGCCAGTTACCCTGTGATATACACCTACGCCACGGTGCTGCCCGCCACCTGCTGCTCCGTCATCAACCCCATCATCTACGCGTTCCGGAACCCGGACATCCAGAAGTCGCTGTGGATGGCCTGTTGTGGGTGTGTCCCGTCCAACCTCTCCCTCCGCCCCCGGACCTCCAGTGACGTGTAGCAGGGATGGTCGGTTCTGTTCGGCACGACGCTCGATGCTCAGTCAGGGCCGCGTGAGGGAGAGAAGGGCACGGCGAGGAAGGACGAAGGTTATGATTTCCTCTTCCCCTCGTGTCGGGGCTTGATGGTTGACGCACGCGTGGCCACGGTGGCGAGGCCGGTAGGTGGCGCCGGTGGCACGGGGAGAAGGGACGACGGTGCACGAGCAACAAAACGATAAGAGCTAACTGGGGACGGAGGGGGCGTGAAACCAACTGCAAAACAAAGACTAAGGTATCATCATCAGGCCGCAGGGGGGTGTGTCAGGGTGCCAGAGGCCCCGCCCACTTCCCCGAAGGGTAGCATATATATATATACGTCAAGGTGGGGTTCAGCAGAACGTTCTCAATCTCCACAGGAGCTGAGTTTGGGCAACGCTGCATGGTTATGCAACCGGAGGGATCGAAGCTGTGTGTGTGAGTGTGTGTGTGTGTGTGTGAGGGTAAAAATACAATGAGCTAAATATACACGATGAATGACCTTGAGTATTCTCAGTGAGCTATCTTTGCAGCGTCAGACAGAAAACAGGAAGCTCCCCTCCCCTCAAACGTCTCCTCGTTCATCGTTCACAGAGTCGCCAGTTACTGACGTGCTGGGATTTAACCAGATTTAACCACAATCACAAGAAACGATTCCAGAAGAAGCTGGAGAAAAAACACCACCACCACCTCCTCATACGTCATCCCCTCCCGATGCACAGACAGACGCTGCCGGTTAAAATAACCTGGAGAGGCAGCGCCGCGGTCAGGCCGCCGCACGGCGTCCTTGGCATGGTGAAATGAAATCTGCTCAGAGAAGAAAAAAAAACAAAAAACAAAACACAGTTTCTCCGGCAGCAACCTGCGCCGTGACTGTGAAGCAGAGAGAGAGAGAGAGAGAGAGAGAGAGAGAGAGCAGGATTCAGCACCAAGGACAGCGGCACTGCAGAGCGCCGCTACCCTGGGAATGCTCGCCGCTGCGAGGGAGGGGCGGGGAGGGGGAAAGTAGGCTACGCTGTTCTCTCTGTTCACCACCATCACCATCTTGATGGGGAGGTGGGGAGGGGGGGGGGGGGGGGGGCTGGCGTTGCTTGATTGGAGTCTATTTCTGGTCAGTTCAGAGCCGGTGAGCTCCTGGTGTGATGGGGGGGGGGGGGGGGCCTTCATCACATTTTTAATTTGGTCTCACAGGTCGTCTGAGAGGGGGCAGCTTTTATTTGTCGAGGGCGGCGCTTTCAAATAAATGTAAAATAAACGGCTTTACTCGCCACAGCCGCTGCGAGCGCCGACCTCCCGCCAGGTTCTCTGGCGTGACTGGGACCTCGTCCCACGTCTCAGCGCTGGAAATTATTCATGAGAAAATAAAACGTGTGGCCCTGTGACTTCGAGTAAAATGAGCAGCAGATGTTCTTCGGAGTCCGACGGGATCTCGACGTTTCTCCGCACGCCGCCGGTTAGAGGTCACGTCAGCGTTCAGACTGATTGATTCGCCGTTAGCACGATCGTTACCGAGCGGCTCGTTAGTTTGCTACGACAACATGCTCTTAACAAACAAAGATAAACAGGAAGTCACATGGTCTGCGTCGCTCTGGCTCGAGTTCGACGCCTTCCAGCGTGTCGGCAGCAGCGGAATATTCACAACACACACACACACGCCGCCCCAGGGGCCCCTCGGGACGCTCGGCAGGTTAATGAAAAGCGAGAGGGGCGAGGTGACGCGGCGTGAAATAGAAACGCCAGGCGAGACACGCTCCAGCTCAACCTCAGGTCACGTCCGCCACCCGATCATTTCCCAGCGCCAGCTAAATCCAGCTGATGTTAATAACATCTGGGCGACAGCGGCCTGACGTACAGACGAGGGAGCGAAGGATCCGCCGTCTCACAGAGGGGGCGTGACTAAGCTGCTGGCGTGTGGGAGGCGGTCAAACTATAAAACTCACTGTTCTGTTTCTGAGAGGACGGAGGAGTCGCTTCCACATTCAGCTCTTTCTACCAAAAAAAGACAACAACGCACGGGAGCTTAGAACATGGCGCACGCGTGAAGCGGGTATCAGGACCGTTGGTCCTACCGTGTAAATACTTCAGCAGTTTTCTATTTTTCTCAGCGGCAGCAGCAACAACTGTTGGCGGGATTTTATTTTGAAAAAGACGGTGTCTTACTTTGGGCCTTATCGGAACGAAAAAAAAAAAATCCGCAATAATGTTTAAATGTAATTATTTTGCTGTGTACAAAAAGCCACAAAGAAGAGAGAGAGAGAGAGACGTTAACTCCAAACTATTCAAACTATGGTTTTAAACGTGAGCAGCGTGTGACCGCCCCCCCCCCCCTCTCGTCTCTGGAGGCGGAGACAGGAGGTGGGCGGAGCTGGGTAAAGATGATTCCACATTTGGACACTGATGTCCTCACCACGTCTGGAGATGCTAGATGGGACAACAACCACCACCAGAACCAGAGCTGGTTAAGGTCACATGACCCCGCCTGACGGGCGCCGTTACAAACGCTGACCGGCGTCCAACACACGTCAAGACAAATAAATTCTGCTCCGGCTTTTAGACGTTGGCACATTGGAACTCTTTGAACAGCTTCTTTAAAGCGCCGGTCCCATCTGGCACGTCCAGCCACCGCGTGGTCAACAACACACACTCATCTGTGAATACGCCACAAGTCAGTCGACCATCCCTGGGGCAGCAGAGGTGACCACTCACTGTGTGTGTGTGTGTGTGTGAGTGTGTGTGTCCTCCTGGGATCATAGCCAGTTGTAATCAAGCATCTCTCACTGTAAACACAAACACACACAGACTATAAATCAGACTCTAAGAAAAAGACAACAATACCGTTCGTGTGAGTGTGTGTGTGTGTGTGTTATTTTTCTTATGCAATGCTGTACAGAAATATGTATATTTTTGTAATGTTCATCAGGGCATGAGTTACAGGACGTGGTCGCTGCTGTGTGTGTGTGTGTGTTTCTTCCTCTTCTATGTTCTTCCTATGAACTAATGTCAGATGTTTCGGTCGGGGGGGCGGGGGGGCGGGCGTTTGTGTCAGAAATGCTGAAAAAGTGCCATAATTTTTCGACGTGTCTTATCTTTTGTGTTGTGTACATACACGTTTATCAGAGGGTGACGTCGTGCGTGAAAATGTAACTTGTAAAAACAAACAAACAAAAAAAAAGGCCCGGCGAGAAAACGATGTCCGTGACGCCGAACATCTGGGCGGCGGCGGCGGGGAGGTTACGTAACAGACGATGACCTTGATGTTATCGACCACGAAACTGAGCAGACGGAGGAGAGGCAGCGTCCGTCCCCCTCCTGAGTTCAGACTTCTATCGAGACGGACGGAGAGGGACCATAAAAAGAGAGAGAGAAAGGAAAGACGCGCAGTAAACGGCAGACGGGGGCGGGAGAGAGGGGGACGTCATGGAGTTAGGTTTCCAGTGACGTCACTTTGTCTGAGTCGTGTCGGAGGAAGCAGGTCGTTTCAAAGACACCCCCCCCCCCCCTTTCAAAAAACATCCCACGCACTCCCCCCCATCTTTCCTCTCTTTCCTCTCCTGCATCTCTTCTTCCCCTCGTCCCTCTCGGGAAGACGGGCGGCCGGGCTCCGTCTAAAAATAGTTAACCTGAAGAGAAGAGGAGGGGAGGTGGAGCCCAGCCCTCCATCGACAGTGACACGTCTGCTGTCGCTCCTCCTCCTCCTCCTCCTCCTGGGCCATCCTTCGCTTTCCCCTCTTTTCTGAGCACAAGAGTCAATCAGGCTAGGCTAGGCTAACGTTCCCCCTCTGTGACCTACAACCTGGCAACTATTCAGGCGAGCAGAGGCTGTCAATCAAAGTCAAAAACACCATGACAGAGCTAATTTTGTATCGGACCGATTATGGCCTTCATTGTTTTATGCACCGATGGTGTTGGCGCGGGCGCTGGGCTTGAGCCCTCGCCGCGAGGGCGTGACTGAAACTGTGATGTCAGAGACGCGACGGAGTCTTTGAATCATGTTTTTTTTTTCTATTTTCTTTCATCTTTCCTCCTGATTTGTGAAACGGGCCGTTAGGATTCAAAAAGTACAAATGCACTTTACCAAGATGGACATGTTACACATTGCACTTGTAAATGTCGAATGTAAAACCTTGAAGAGAAAGATTTATTTTTTGCTATTGTAAATAACTGAAGAGAAAGAAATGACTGCAAAAAAAGAAAAAAGAAAAAAGAAGAAGAAGGGGGAGACAAATTTGCCAAATAAAGTGAGAACAAAAAAAAAAAGGAGACGGTTGTAACGTCCTGTTTTTTTTTTCCGGACGGGGCTCGATGCTGTGACGTCACTGTGCTCGTGCTTAAGAGAGTGTGTGTGTGTGAATATCACAGGTCAACATGATGTTAAGGAAAAGCCCAAGAGGCGGCGATGAAAAAGGAAAAAGGAGAAATGCTGCTGAATTATTGAACCACCAGAGAGAGAGAGAGAGAGAAGAAACCATTTATTATTTCTGTTTTCTGTCTGAAACATGGAGCAGGTGGTTTAACCGTCACCTGTTAAGCAGGTGAGCGTTTGAATCCGACCCCTCAACAAGTCACGTGACCTGTGAGTCGGGGGAGAGCGTGTGTGACGTATGACTCACCTCCGGGCCCCACAGGGCGGCGGAGGGCTCCACCGTGTGGCCAGAGGTGAGTACTGCTGCGGAGTCAAGTCGTGAGGGAAAAGACGCAGCGCCCCCCGCCCCCCCCACTAATACACACACACACACACACACACACACACACACACGAGATTTATATACGCACGCACACGCACGGACAGTCACTCCATCCCTCTCTCTCTCTCTGAGTCAGGAGGCTGCACATCACCTTTGTGGACGTGCACGGTGATGATAGCCTGCATCTGCTGTGTCTGACTCACACACACACACACAGATAGACGCACACATGACTCATGCACAACTTACTGACACACCGCTCTTCTGACAAGTTCAAATCTTTGTTGTTTTTTAATCGGTTTAATCTGTTTTCAACCAAAACTTCTTCTTCCTCCAGCAGCGACTTGTCCATCGGACCAAGCTCAATGACACAAAAAGACGACGACTACGACCTCCGCTGACCCCGCCTCTTCCCCGTCAACATGTGGAGTCATGACAGCCTCCATCAGGCGTCCACACACACACACACACAGGAAGTGATTGAATCAGTCAAAATGATCCAGACGTTAACGAGGCCGCTCTAAGGTTCTAATCACTGTCACCGGCGTGACACAGGGTTTCTATCAATGGGAACGGAAGGAACCAACCGGCTCCTCTGAGTCACCCCCGAAAACCGCCCGCTTCCTGTTTTACGTCACGTCAACATCGAAAGCGTTTAATTTTTAAAGAAGCTTTTCCACAGTGAGGCCAAACTCGGTCACAAGGAGGGGAGGGATCCTGAAACCATGACTCATGTGTTTTTCCACTGACCTCTCCTCTCTGCTGTGGCGCCATCTGTGTCCCGAAATGAGTCCGAACCTGCTGGCTCCTCCTCCTCCTCCTCCGCTGGCCAAGGCCCAGAGCAGCAGGGGGCGGGAACCATGCGGACGCTGGTGGGCATGTCGTGGCGCCGAGAAGAAGAAAGAAAACAAGGTTTCATTCTCTGAGAATCCATGGGACAGGAAATGACCACATGACCTCATGTGGTCACTCTCAAAGCAGAACATCAATTAATTCTCCATTAATAAAGAGGAACAGACTGAAATAAAGTGGCAGCGCTGCCCCCTGCTGGCTGAATGAGTCAGTGCAGAATTAGAATATTTCAGAATTAAAGGTCAACAACACAAACTAGTTTCCTGTTTACTCACAAACATGGAGCCTTTCTCTCTCTCTCACACACACACACGCACACACACAGCACCGTGCATGTGCGCATTTAAAGTTAAAAACCAACATAACAAATGAGCGTTCCTTCAAATTAGAAGTAGAGGAGCTGAAACAACCACCTCAGCATATCTGACCCCAAATGGATCAATTACATCCGAACATACACGTTTAACTCGTCCGAGTTAGTGACGTCATAACCGCTGCTAATTAAGCTAGTTACTCAAACTTTTCCTTTAATTACGCATTGAGTGATTAACACACTGACTAACACACAACGCTGGAAGATGACTCGCTTCTTGAAGTGTGAATAACTTTAAGAAGCATTTGTTTGTCTAAGCGGAAGCAGAGTTTGCTGACTTACTGGGAGCTCGAGGCCGAGTCCGCAGACCGGAAGTGCGATCCAAACAAACAAATCCGCAGGTGTGGAAGTGACACAAACATTCAGGGAGTCCGAGCTCGTGAGGCGCAGCACGCGCGGCACGTGTGTGTGGAGCACATGTGGCGCACACGCCGGGGACAAGGGGACTTCTGGACTGATTGGACCTGAGCTCTGGGCCGCAGCTCGTGATGGCGTCTGACAGGAAACCGACATTACCGAGGGCCCGCACACCTGGCGGGAAATTGCCCGCAGACCGGAAGTGAAGTAGCACGGTCGTTTCAAAATAAAACAGGAAGCGAAAGGGTTTATAGGTAAATAATACAACATGATGACAGCGTTTTCACTTCCAACTTGAACTAAAGAAACACAGGACACTCGGTTGAATTCACCATTTATTGTCTATAGTCACATGCATACTTGCTAACAGCTGCTTTTAATGTGCAATACACAGTTTAATGTTGTAGGTTATAGTACTCCAAATGTATTTTTTTTCTTTACAGGCTGCCTTTACCAAAAGTCTATACAACATGATTCATTTCTCACATTTCAACACGACGACGTTTCTTCACAAGAAGCCATAGATACACAAGGGATGAGGGCGTGGCTCTGCCTATGGCGCCTTTTTTAAGAACGTTTAATAATGATTTGCTGCTTTTTGTCTCCCAGGTTTGGCGACTGTGTTTTTTTTTTTTTTTTTAGTTTCATCATCAGAGAACTGCATTCTGGGACATTTCGAGGCCACGGCGTGCTCCGATTTAAAAATGCTGGCTTATTTTTAGCACTGAGAATATCTCTGTGAAAAAAACTCCCACTCACTCACACCTGGACTGTGTTTTCTCCAGATTTTAAATTCCAGCTCAAAGCGGTTTCTCCGGCTGGAAGCGGCCGCAGGCGAAGCGCGTCCATAAACGCAGGTGTTGGCACAGTTTCCTCCAACCATCGACACGTCCGTGCTGTCGTAAATATTCTAGAGCCAGCGTGCAGCGGTTCTATGTACAGAAAACTAAAGAACGACCCTCAGGTTCCACAGCTCGACTTTTTCTGCAATAAACCAAACATGGTGAAAACAACTGTGCACTAAAAACAGTTTCACACATTATATTATAAATACTCTCTTCGCATTCGCAGGCTAATTTAAATTCAAAATATTTCAGCTTGACATTTTATATCCGATGTGAATCTGGTGACAGGTATAGAACTGTGTTCTAGAAACTGTTTAAAGTGCATGTTTTACTCAAGTAAACACGAGTGGACGAATAAAAACAAACAGCACTACGAGCACTACACTTCCCACAATGCCTTGCCTTGAAGCCGCGGCGTCTCCGACCAGAAAAAAAGTGAAAACAAGTCTGAGATAAACGGCGTGACTGTTCGCTCACCTGGAACCTGGAAAAGCAAAAGGCTGGAATCATCCTTTAACAGTAGAAAAACCCTCAAATGAAAGCGAACAACTCACCGCAGCACGTTGGAAAAATAAAAACCACATTATAAAAACACCACCGAGGCTCAGCCAAACCTTTGCTGAAAAGACAGAATATATTGTTAATTACTGGTGCAAAGTCTCGTGACCTCTGACCCCCCGGACCGGGGATGGCGAGCTTTGCGAGCGCGGAAGCGTTGCTATACGACCAATACCACAGCACACGGTCACCGGCTGAAATGTCAACTACAAAAATCAAAAAGAAAAATCCGTAATAGAGCAAAGTCACGTTCGCCGAGTCAGCGCTCGTTTCCCCCCCGACCAGCGCGTTCCTGGTGGGTGGCGTCACTCACCGTCTTCGCTTCTTCGAGGACGGCGCCGACCTCCTGGGAGTTTGGTTCGTTAAAAATCTGTTTTTTAAAACGATTAAAGTGCCTCATCAATTTGGTTTCTGAATTCTTCGATTTCAACCCAAGGGAATGAATTATTCGTAGATTCTGACTTTTCTTTATTGCTCTTGTGAATCGGCCATGAGCGCTGCTGGGTCAATGCATCTCACCATCTCCTGAAGTCCATCTCTGAGACGTTCTTCAAACTCCCGGGAGTCCGGCGCCCGCACATAAACTTCTTTTCCCTGATTATCTACGATCATAGATTCTCTCTCAACATTTGGCAGGTTATAGGTTCATCGCTCTATAACGCTTCTTGTGCTGTACCATGTGATCTGTAAACACGCCCCCTCCGGCCACACACACCGAGCCTGATATTGCTGATCGTTATAAATTCAATGTGTGTCCAGGGAGTTTGATTTTCACAGCTGAGAGAAATGAGCGGGTGGGGGTGCTGAGATGTGGGGGGGGGGGGGGCACAGAGAACAGGTGTCGTCGGGGGCAACCAGGCGAGATGGAGATGGAAGAAATGTGTGTGACTCTTTCATCTTTTTTTACTGCGAACGCTTAACTCCTCCTTCAGGTTGCCCCTCGTCATCATCAGCATCATCACCACCACCCACCGGGCCCCGCCTCTCTTCAGGCTTCAGTCGGACCACTCGTTCTCGTCCAGCTCGGAGTCGTCGTCCGACTCGCTGTACTCCACGGCGATGCGGCGCGACAGGATGGTGGCCACGTCGTTACCCACGGGTTCTCGCTTGGCCTCCTGCTCCCTCTGCTCCTGCACCTTCCTCAGCTGGATACCTGGAGCGAGGAAGGGAGGGAGGAGGAGGGAGGAGGAGGGATGGAATAAGAAATGTTTTTAAAAATTGCTGACCAAAATAAAACTCCTCCATTTTTGACACGTACCTCGACGTATGGCGGCCAGCAGGTCGGAGCGGGCGTCGCTCATCGGGATCATCCCCGGCATGGCTGACTTCCTCGCCTGTGCCGCCGCATCCAAGGCGGACTGGCTGACGGCGGCGTGCGGAGGGGACGGGTGGGCCTGGTGGGCGGCGAGGGCTCCGGGCGGCGGAGGCGGAGGGGCGGCCGGGGGAGCGCCCGAAGGCGGGTGGGAGGGAGACGGCACGTAGTTGGCCGGGGGTGGAGGAGGGGACGGGGAGTAGGGGCGGGAGAGGGCGGCGGAGGTCGGGGGGACGGCGGAGGCGGCGGCGGCGCCGGGCGGGGCCGTGGTGGAGTCGAAGGCCGTCTGGGCAGAGGGGATGGTGGGAGGTGGGGGAGGAGGGGCGGGTGGGATGTAGTACTCCGGGATGGTGGAGGGCTGACCCCTGAGGGAGGAGACACAGGAACACGTTAATAACATCGACTGATCGCATCGACGAGGCGGCGGCTCGCTCACGGACCCTTGCGCAGCTCGGTAATCCTTCACCGACTGCTGCCTCGGCCCGTTCACCGTCGGGTCTCCGCCGGCCTGGACGCCGTGTCCGGAGGGGGTGCGGCCTAAGGAGGCCGCGTGCCTTCCCGCCGCCGCGGCTCCGGCGGCGCCCGGGGGCTGGTTGGCCGGCCGGAGGCCCCGGTCCAGGGACTGAGTCTGGGCCGCGGCGCTGAGGTGGTCCCTGGCGTGGTGGTCCATGGGATGGCCGGCGCCGGGGGCCTGGGTGGAGGGGTGGTTGGGGCTCGCCGGGTAGGAGTCAGACGCCATCGATCTGCGGAAGGGAAGAGATATAACGCACGTGCTCCAGCTCAGCTTGTCCACAAGAGGGCAGCAGAGAGCTTTGAATCTGTGTGTGTGTGTGTGCACCTGCTGTCAGGCGACAAGGAGCCTTCGGACGACATGCCGTGGTAAGGGGAGGGCGTGAGCCTGGCGTCCGGCCTGAACTCTTTGTCGTAGGCCAGGACGTTCCACTCCTGCCGGCGGTTCCGAGCCTTACGCACCTTCAGAGAGACAACAGGTTAGTGGTCCCATCCCCGGGGTCGGGCCTCTGACCCGGACAACATCTGAGACTTCACCGACCTTCTTGACCTCTCGGCCCGGGTCCTCCACCTGCCGCTGCTGCTCCTGGGTCAGGGGGACGGACAGAGAGAGACAGAGATGAGACGCATGAGAGGGACACTCATCCATGGAGAGGGAGAGAAAACACAGCAGCTCCTCCACCGGGGGTTAAAGTCTCACACACACACACACACACACACACACGATAGTCTAGTCACGAACCCAACCAGCACGAGGTCACACGGACGAACGCCACACAGTGGACGACACGGGAGGACGCCAACAAAGCAAACACAGAGGGTGAGGCGGCAAGCTAACGCAACGGGACACACACACGGACACAGAGGGGAGTGTGTGTGTGTGTGTGTGTGACTCGTCTGTGTGTCTTACCTGCGTCCTGGTGAGTGGGGTGTGTGTGTGTGTGTCTGTGTGTGTGTGTGTGTGTGTGTGTGGGGGGGGGGGGGGGGGGGGGGGGGGATAGGGGGCAGGTCAGGGGTCGGGGTTGTCTTACAGAGATGGACAGGGGGCTCCTGGGTGGGGCCTGTCTGGAGTGGGGCCTGTCAGGGTGGGCCGGACAGCCCTATGGAAACATGGGAGAAAAACAACTGGAGCGTTAGACCGAGCAGAGGAGGGGGGGGGGGGGGGGGGGGGGGGGGGGGGGGGGGGGGGGGGCGGAGCCAATAAAGACAAGTTCGTTATTTTGGTGACTTTGAATCGAAATCAAATTCAACGCATGAATACTACGTCAACGTTCCACATCAAGACCCCGCCCCTTGTCTGTGGGTGATGGCCCCGCCCACCTGCTGCTGCACCAATAACCAGCCACGACAACGAAGCCAAAAGGAAAACGAATAAAAAAAACAACAGATCAGCAAAGAAAAGCACGAGATGTTTTGATGTTTCATTCTCTCTCACACACACACACACACACACACACACACACACACACTGGGCCGCACCTTCTGCCGTCTCTTCTCCTTGCGCTTGTCCTCCGTGGCCTGCAGCATCTTCTCCTTCCACAGGTTGAAGAAGTAGGACGGGTCGGTGTAGAACTTCAGCGCGTCCTTCTTGTCGTCTCTACGAGGGGGGACAGAAGAGACGGGTTTGAAACGGTCGGCAGACACGCCTCGCGGTGCCTCGGGGGCGTGGTCGCGGCGCGCCGACCTGTACGGGCTGAGGATGTTCAGCGGCGGAGGCTTGTCGCAGCGGTGGTAGATCTCCACCACCGGGTTGGGGACAGACGTCCTGGACACCACCTGCTGGTCCTGGATGGTGCTGCTCTTAAACGCCTTCCTCATGTTGATGTCCTGCAGGGACACTGGAGACAGAGGATGGACACATCAAGCATACATGACGTTCAGGTTGAACGTGAATACGTGCGATCAGGAGGTGGACACGTCCGCAGAGGACAGAGAAGCTCCGCCCCCTCGCTGATGGTTTATTGATTTTCATTTTAAAGCGGTGAGATTGTGAAGCAGGAGGAGCAACGAGAGGAGGGAGGAGGCGAGAGAGCCAGAGAGGAGAATATAAAATACACACACACACACACACACACACACACACACACACACACACACACACACACACGCTGAGTAGGTGATAATAGGACAGCAGGGACAGATTAGTCTTAGAGCTTGTTGCATCAGCTTTACACACACACACACACACAGAATGGAGGGCTATGTGACAATGTGATCTGTGCACATGTGGCTGTGTGTGTGTGTGTGTGTGTGTGTGTGTGTGTGTCAGACGCAGAGAGAGAGAGCGATGGAGAAAACACGACACGTATGTGTGTCAATCCCTTAACGCAGAAGAGATTTAACACAACTGCAATGCTATCCAGGATCTACCAGATGGCTTCACACACACACACACACACACACACACACACACACACGCACACACACACACACTCTCATGCCCACAGCTCAATGTATAACAAGGTTAAACTGTGTCAGTGTGACATATGTTCTGAGTGATTTACTGACCACTTGTTTTATACACACACACACAGTGTGTGTGTGTGTGTTTGATCATTCCATCCTCACCCTCTCTCCCTGAAGCCAAATGAATAAATGAATAATCCACACTAGCAGCTAATTCAACTTTCATTCAGACACATCTTCAAAGGAACCTCACACACACACACACACACACACACACACAGAGCTAATGAGCAGATTCATGTAATAAACTGACACGTTTCCACCTGACGGCCACGATGACGTCATTGGTTTAAACTTTGAACCCAGATCATGGGGGGGGGGGGTTCAAACAGAATCTGTCCGTTTGTGTCTTTGATCTTTTCTTTACGTGCTCTTATTTTGAAATGTAGCCTGGGTGTGAATAACACAGTGAAGGGACGGCAGATGAGTGAGTGAGTGAGTGTGTGTGGTGGGAAATGAAGAACAGACGAGTGGCTGGTGCGTAGGAGGAGGAGGAGGAGGAGATGAAAGGAAAACATGTGGGAGAGGAAGAGGAGGACTGCTGATGGTTTGCTTTTCATCCACCGACTGTGCTGCGGAATGACGAGGCAGTGCCAGCGAGGGCAGAGGGGAGGAGGAGGAGGAGGAGGAGGAGGCGTGAGACCCACCTTCCTCCACCGTGGAGTCGAGCTGCGTGACCTTCACAGCCAGCTGGTCGACGCGCTCCTGCAGGCTGCTCATCCTCAGGTAGAAGCTGTTGGCCTCGTTGAACAGCTCGCCGAAAATGTCCTCCGCATGGCGACCTGCACGCACACACACCCACACGCGGTCACAGGCACGCAGCAGCTGACCGGTCACGTGACCGTGTGAACCGGGACTCACTCAGACTGCCCAGCTGTTTGATGATGGCCGCCAGGGTGCTGTTGGTGACACACTCCAGCTCGCTGGTGACGCCATCTGGCAGCGCCCCGCGGCACAGGTGCCGGGGCTCGATGTTCCTCTTCACCAGCGGCATGCCGGTCTACGCCTGAGGAGCAGGGACAGGAGAAGGTTAGCGTCGCGCCAGCTGCGGTGGGGTCGGAGGCGGCGGCGTCACGGCCGCCGCGGGGCTCCGTCGCTCATTACACATCAGCGAGGCCGGGGGTGGGTCAAACGAGGCGGAGAGAGGACTTTAAATGTTGCTAACGAGCCGAGACAGAGAGGGACAGAGGGACAGAGACAATAAATTGAAGTGTTCCGTGAGAGGAGGCGGCTCCGTGTGGACTGAACCAACTCTGTGTGCAGTGTGTAACCGTGGTTCAGAGAGTGAGCCGCACGTGTCCCTCTCATGTCTCTGAAATAAGACGAGACAGCGGAGGACACCAGGAACTCACAGATGAGAAATAACATGGCGGCGTCTCTCTCTCTCTCTGGCTCCGCCCCCCCCTCCTCTGCATCACAAACCAGCTCAGACTGAGGTCGACGCCCCCTCCTCCAGCTGTAAATAATCTAACACCACAGCTGTTCAATAAAACATACACACTGCTCCTCATCCTCCTTCATCGTTGCAGTAAGACCGCCTCCCCCCCCCACCTCCCCGCCGCCGCCCGGTGTCATTAATAAACCAGTGGATATGTGTTTTATATAAGGGAGGGGGTTCCCGTGTGTCTGCTGAGATGCTGCTCACACTTGGGATGTCGGATCACACACGTGCACGCGTACGTGCGCAGGTCAGCCGCAGGGCAGCGCGGCCTCCGCCCGGAGACAAAGACAGTCAAAATCTCTCTGAGCAGATTTTAAACGATAAGAAATGAAAAGAGCGGACAGGGATCCATCATGGACGACTTTACACGTCATCTGGGGTCAAAGAGTCGCTCGTCTCCCTCTCTCAGATAAACACAGAAGAAGATGAGGAGGAGGAGGAGCATCCCCGGCGTCAGACTCCTGACCCTCGGCGAGATGCGAGATGAGATCTGGGCCTGTTTGATTTGTGCAACGCTATTTAAGGCGTTCAGAGACATTTTGAGGACACAGAGGGAAAGAAGAAAATTAACAAGACGACGAGGAGGAGGAGGGAGGAGGGAGGAGGGCGGTTCAGAAAGTGTGCCGCGCAGCCCTGGGAACGTCGCCATGGCAACACGCTGAGGAATCCGCTCCGCTGCTCGAGTCTGGAAATAGTATGACAGAGACGGCGAGCAGAGACGAAGAGGGACAGAAAGCGGGGGGACGGACAGTAAGGACAGAGGAGGGGTGGACAAACAGAGACTTTAAATTCAGGACAGCTCTCCAGAGGATTTATCTCGACACGTGTGGTGACAGAACGCCCGAGGAGGCGCAGGACGATGTTTGACGTGGGAGGGAGGAGCAGGGAGGAGCTTTAGATTCATCAGGTCAGAGAGACACGCCTCCTCTGCTGAGTCATCCTTATGTCTCCATGATTTAAAGTTTCAGGTTCAAACCTCACACGGGTCCTCCTCTGCTCCTCTCACGCCTCCCTGTACCTCTCCTCCTCCTCCTCCTCACTGAGGGCTGGGGCTATAATTCCAGCTGGAATCAGAGGAGCCGGACTGGGCCCAGTGATCCCAGTCCGGCTCTGGTCTGAAGAACCTGGAGCTGCATCATAAACCAGGAGAAGCGTTTCTGGATCAGAGGGGAGGTGCACGAGGAGGAGACGGTTTAAATGACTGAGCTCCTGCAGGTGGTCAGCTAATGCTCTTAGCCTCCGTCTGCTCACACACACACACACACACACACAGGGGTCGGCTCTTTGTTTAATCACAGCTAATTATCTTTCCACAGTAACTAACACAAATGACGGGCTCCGCCTCCTCGAGGCGACAGAGCCAGTAACCCCCCCCCCCCCCCCCCCCTGGCCCCATGCTGGGCGCCCCCACGTCTGGCCCCATGCTGGGCGAACAACAAGCGCTCTGGAATCCGTGTCCGTGCAGGTCGGCCTGAACCGCCAGAGGCAGCGGCCCAGAAACTCAACTCATGAAGAGGAGCAAGCCCCGCCTCCGCCTGGCCTCCTGTCTCACTCCATCCCCAACTCTGCGCCTCCTCCTCGCTCCTGCCTCCCTCTGTCTTTGTTTGTTGATGCTCTCGGGTGAGGAGCCCCCCCCCCCCCCCCCCCCCCCCCCCCCCCCCCCCCCCCCCCCCCCCCCCCCCACCCCACAAAACCACACACACACACTCACCCCTCTCTCTAATCCTCCCAAAAAACAAAGCAGAGAGAGAGAGAGAGAGAGGAGCAGGGACTCCTCCTCCTCCTCCTCCAGGAGTTTATCTTAGGCTGAATAAGGAGGTGACCACACAGATCATGACGTCTCATCAGCTCATTAAATGTAAATATAAACAGGGACTGTGGTGCGTTCAAGGGCGCTCTGTGAATCTAAGCCTTATGACTTTTTCAAATCAACACGAGAAGTTTCTGGGCTTCAACCCTGCTTGAATTAAAATGAGGAATTAAAAACAAACAACACTGACGCGGCTCAGACGAAACATCTGCAGGAAACAGCAGCGACAGTGGAAACGAGTCACGCTCATTCCTGCTCCTTTATTCTCCGCTAATGTGGTCGGTAAACAGGTCAGCCCCGTCCCTGAGCTGCATTCATGCGACTCTGTCCCTCACAATTAAATGTGTCGGCCTCAGCACGATTGCAACAAGTCATCCGGCAGAAGCATGTGACCTGACACACACACACACACACACACACAGGCAAACTGGGAGGACTGGTGCGGGGCCAGTGGGCAGCAGGGCCCGGGCACCGAGGCCCCGTCACGTTAAAGCCGGGATGTGAAGTGTCACCGTGTCCCAGATTCAGAGCAGGACCCTCAGGCAGAAACCAAGCAGACCTGAGGGGGAGAGGAGTGATAACACACACACACACACACACACACACACACACACACACACACACTGATCATCAATAAAAGCTCCAGCAACACATGAACACCCTCCATAGCAACCGTCGCCGTGGAGGAGCAGCCCCATCGATCGCCACAGGAACCAACCATCGAGGAAACGGAGGCGTCAGAAAATGTGTCATGATTTTCTACTCTGCGCTTGGGTCGGACCGAACCATTGACCTCAGCCGGTGCCGCTGGGCCACGACCAGAAGAAGACAGAACACGAGTCAAAGGATGGAACCAAACGGCCCCGTGGCAGCTTCCAGCTACTCACATTGAGACTGTGCACGGCCCTGGAGCACGTCTCTAAGTGGACATCATCACCATCAGGAGGAGGGGGGACGTCCTGTCCTGAGACAGAACGAGACACCCAACACCAGTTTGAAGGGAAAAAAAACCCCCCAAAGAAATCTGTTGGAATGTTTCCATCAAATCCCAGTTCGCCCACCTGGAAACTTTTAAACGTTTAAACAGCACATCTGCTGGGGGGGGGGGGGGGGGGGGGGGGAGGGGGGGGGGGGGCAGGAAGGAAACATGCATCTGGAAAACTTCTAACATGTCAAGAGGCTGAAGACACGGAGCTCACCTCTGGAACCCTCATCATGCTTCTCTCAGGCCCTCAAGTACAGTGTGTGTGTGTGTGTGTGTGTGTGTGTGTGTGTGTGTGTGTGTGTGAGATCGCTGCAGCAGGAGGAGGCCACACTGGATCCTCCATTTCCCATCATGCACCCCGGTCACCTCTGCTTTACATCTGTTCAAGTTCACGAAGCTTCAGGATCATGTTGGTTCATCGAGTGCACGCTCACAGTACTGCACTACACAGGAAAACACGAGTACTCTATGTATTTATATACACAGTTACAGAGAGGTGGATGATGTCATGGGGGGGGACACCTGAGCGGGGGGAGGGAGAGGGTGGGAGAGAGAGAGAGAGAGAGAGAGAGAGAGAGACGGTCTTGATGAGAGGAGGAGGAGGAGGAGAGAGAAAATGATGAAGGGTCACATCCCGTCGATTAATTAGACTCTAATCAACACGCACGCGGATGTGCGGCCCATCAGGGCGCTGCGTTTCGCGCGTGCACGACGCAGTAACAACAACAAACGCACCCTCCCTGCCTCCCCGTGCACGAGCAGACATGTGTGTCACACGCAGAGCAGATTAACATCCCGGTCACACGCACCTGTGCTCACCTCCTCCTGGATTCCTGTCGGCTGCTCCTCTGCTCCTCCGCTCAGGCCAGCTCCTCCATGTTCGAGGAGGATGGAGGGATGATGGAGAGATGGAGCGAGGAAGAGGAGGAGGAGGTGGTGGTGGTGGAGGAGGAGGAGGAGGAGGAGGAGGAGACGTGGGCCCCGGTCGCAGCGCAGCGCGTGCACTGGATCGACGTCGTTTCCAAGGCAGCGTCCTCACGAGCTCGGGAAACACAGAGAGGGACTTCCGGTAAATGTTTCAACATAAAAGCCTCAGCTTTATTTATACAGAATCTCAAATGACGTAATGCGGACTTTTCTTTTCAGATTTCAAATGTGTTTGATCTCAGATCAAACACATGTCTCATGTAAATATACTGCAATATTCAATTGAAACCATCTGAGCTGCAGGTAAGCGTCAGCTGGTTTTATTTTGAAAGGTTAGGTCAGTATTTCCGGCGTCGTCTCTCACTAGCTTGACACGGATCAGACAAACGGCTGCAGCAGAGGGGTGGAACCGCGCATGCGCATCCGCATCGCCAGGAGAGCGCCACCCACTGCTGGACGGAGGGCCGGAGCGCCCTCCTGTGGAGGAGGAGCGGAGCTGCACTCCTGGTGGAGCAGCGATTCAAATACCGGACAGTCCTGTTTATACGAGTCTATGATTTAATCATAAATAAATAATACCACAGCTACTGTTGAAGGTATTTCTGATTACAGATACAGGGACAGGAAATACTTCCACATATATTTAATAATATATATATATATATATTTTTCAATTTCTGAGACATGTTGGTCTCACACACTGCAGGAAATTATGGGATGGAGTTCCACCACCATGCTGTTCCCTGCTCCTCCACTCGGTGGCGCTGTTGACTGATGTTTGAGCGTCGCTGTCCTTGGTGCTGATCTCACTGAGCCTCAGCCATGACGTCATGATGACTTCGAACTCAAAATCCTGGTACTTTTTGTGTTTTGTATATTTTATTGTGTTTTTTTTTTATGAGTCTTTATTGTTAGAATATTTTAAAAATACTATTATTATTTCTGTATTGTATTACTTTGTGTGAAATAAAATTAATGATTAATTAATAAAATCTGTGACTAGTTTGTGGAGTGGAGCCGATGAAAAGTACAAATGACATCACTGTCCACATGTTAGAGTAATATTTTAATAAATAAACAGCAGCATCACACGGAAATAAAGAAAATATACGGCGTGGATGATGTCATAGAAACTCAACGTGTGTTTTAGACGGACATTCAATAACAATCAAAATGATATAAAAACAGCCACTGCAGAACAGAAGAGGGTTCAACACGGAAAGGAAAGAGAGAAAGCTGAGCCAGGAGCTCCGGGTCGGGCCGAACTCTGGAACCCGACCTGCAGCTCCGGGTGTGGGCGGAGACGCTCAGTGACAGAGCTCCACGGGATCAGCTCCTCCTCCCCCACGCTCCTCCCCGGGAGGAGCCATTTTTATTATTGTTATGATAATGTTGTGCTCAGGTTTCAGAGTGGAACTCTGCCAATGAGCGTCTCCTCACGTCTGTACACACGGGACCTGGATCCGATCAGAACAAGAAACCTTCCCAGCTTCTTTCCCAGAGCGACGCGGACTCAAGCCATCGACCCCACAGAGAGGGAGCGGCGGGACGCATCTCAGGCTGCGCTCTGATCCAGGCCCGCTTCACACACAGGTACACAGGGAACAGTTATTACAACGTAAGGAGGGGGCGGGGCCTGCACTGCCGCTCTGTGCTCGAGTCCAGAGCGTCCTCTCTCCTGCAGTTTCCTCACGCCGGCTTGTTGCTGCTGCTGTCGTTTTTGCATCGTCAGATGAAATGGAGGAGCTGCATGCTGCGGCCGCTCGCTCTCCCTCCTCCTCCTCCTCCTCCTCCAAGTGTCAGTGGTGAGAAGAGGGAAGGAGACGAGCGCGTGGGACAGAGAGGACGCGTCAATCATGCATGAGATTTCAGGACAAAGCTCTGAGCGGTGACGACCACTGTGAGTCTGTAGCACACAGCGAGGGGGCGGGGCATTGGACAGAGGAGCCGTGGCGGCGGCGGCAGACGTCAGGCTGTGCTTCCGTTTGGTCCAGGAGATAAAACTAAATGCCCCCCTGTGAGGGGGGGGGGGGGCATGGAGGAGTCACTCCCCTCTTGTGGATAAAACATTGTTGATGGAGTCGGACGTCTCTCAGCGTATCGACTTCCTGTCGGTCTGAGGGGACAGATGAGGCCCGGAGGTAAGTGCTCGTCTCCGGGGACGTCCTGGCCGACGGCTTCAGGGTCTCTGGGATTCTCCAGCCGCTCGCTGATGATTATTCAGAGGCAGTTTGACCTCTGGAGGTCGAGGAGAGATTAATGTGAAGCCTGACCTCGATGTAAAAGCTTCCGACAGAAACAGAAAATGAAACCAGAGGGAACTTTGTGTCCTTCGCCGGCGCCGTGAATCCCAAACAGCCGAGATTTAAACACATGACATCACTGCGCCTAATTATCTCTCTTTCTGTCTGACATCTGACGTCATTGGCTCCTTTAATATTAATGAGGGCGGCATGATTCAATTGTGAATTGAAACAGGAAGCAGGAGCCTGAGCGTCTGCGCCGCGTCGTCCAGCCTCTGCAGCGTCACGCCTCCGCCCCCGGGGGGCGCTGCGAGTCCACCGTGTACATTCCTCCGCCTCTTCTTGGGCGGCAGCGTCCAGAAAGTTTCCTCCTTCGGAGTCTGTGGGTCGGCTGTTCGACCGGCACAAAAATAGATTTGGTTAAGTCACCATTTGACCCCGGTGACCTCAGCAGTTGGTGCTTGATCCTGTGACCTGCACCCGGGGGGGGGGGGCGCCGGAGCCGGAGGCGTCCCTTCGCTCGTCCCCGTGAGGAGACTGACGACGCCTCCATCGTCTGTTTGTGGAATGAACGCCAACATTTTGGCAACAAATTAAAAAGCGGCGGCGGAGGCCCTCGCTGCCGCAACGGCGCCCGCTCCGGAGACGTGAAATGAAACGGCGTGCGCGGTCACACGCTGCTCGTGTGTTCTCTGGACGCAGGATTGTAGCTGATCAGAGACAGCTCCGTCTCCGTCTCCGTCTCCGAGAGCGTCCCCACGTTGAGGCATTCCGACATGCTGTGCGACACAATTCCAATTTGCGTCTCGTCGTCCGTCGTGTCCTCCGGGTCCACCGCCAGCCTCCCGTTGTCCCCCCTGCTGCCGTTGCGACAGTTACTGTTGCGGTCCACGCCCGCTTTCCCGTGACTGCCCATGAGCAGCGGCGTGACGGCGTGCGACGGGCACGGCGGGGGGACCAGGAGGGTTTTGCAACTCTGTCCGACGGCGGCGCCCATTTTGTACTGACACCTGATGTAGCTGGAGAACGCCCTCCTGTAGGTCTTGTTGAAGAGGGTGTAGACCAGGGGGTTGACCCCGGAGGAGATGTACCCCACCCACACGAAGACGTTGAGGAGGTCGTTGAGCAGCGACTCGTTGCAGGAGCCGCGGCACAGGACGAAGGTGACGTTGGTGATGAAGAAGGGACACCACATGATGAGGAAGAGGAAGAAGACGATTCCCAGGACCTGAGGGGAGAGAAAGACAAAGAAAGACAAACGGCTCACGTCCCTGCTGTTACGTCACCTCGCCGCCGCTCGCCATCCTCACCTTGGAGGCTCTTCGCTCGTTCTTTATGGCCTGCATCATCCCCCGTCGCCCGTGGCAACCCGACGTGTCGCTCCGCCCCGGCCCCGCGGCCGGCGAGCTGAGCTGGGACGCCGCCTCGGAGCTGGGGATGATGCTGATGCTGTCCGACTTGGAGGCGCTGAGGAGGATGCTGGGCTCGGCGCCCTTCAGACAGCTCAGGGTGTTCCGTCTGCTCGGAGGGGGCGGGGGCTTCCTCTCTGCGGCGGGGACAAAAGAGACGTCAGCGACCGATTAGAGGAGACACAGGAGGCGTGTCTCGTCCTTCTGTGGCGCCGACGGCATTTTTTGCTGATTCGGCTTTACCTTGCGAGTCCGGCGGTGCGAGCGTGTTGATCTGAGGAAGGTGGAACGTGCTGGACGGAGGCTGCAACGTGTTCGTCAGCGCCGGCGTGTGCAAAGGCTGCTGGGAGGAAGCCTTGGCCTCGCACAGGAAGACGGTGGCCTGCCTCTGGAGCACCTGCAGAGGAGGGGGAGGGGGAGGGGGCGGTGAGCGCCGCCGCCGCCGCTCAGTACAAGCTGTATTTGAGTATTGCAGTACTGGCGTGTACCTGTATGGTGAGGCAGTACGTCACCACCATGATGACCAGCGGGATGAAGAAGGCCACGAAGGAGCCAATCAGCATGAAGCGCTCCTCGTTGAGGACGCAGCTGCCGTTGACGAAGACTTTGTCCTCGTTGTGGAGGCCGATGACGGGGATGGGCATGGACACACCTGGACAGACGGAGACAGACGGAGACAGAGGAGCTTCAGGAGGAAACGTCCAAACCTCAGAAGAAGCAACGTGGCGTTGATTTAAATAAACGACAAACGGCGTCGGCTGTCGGGATTCATTCAGGAGGAAGTGCATCGTTTTCTTCGCTGCTGGTGGGACAAAACAAAACACACACACACACACACGCACACACGTGCACTCACGCTGCCTGGGAGGATGAATTCATTTCCATAATTGCTACCGGTTTACCTGAATGTCCAGGTAACCTGCGGCGAGCCAACAGTTCTGACTAATGAGTCTGTCCAACGATCTGTGTCGAGTGTGTGTGTGTGTGTGTGTGTGTGTGTGTTCTGGTCCCTGCTGGGAGACGTTCCTCTCTCAGACCTCCTCTCTGAAGTTGATGTTAACTCATTAAACCCGTCAGGATCCGACTGGTCACGTGACGCTTTCTGTTCCTCCGAAGGAGGTGAGAGGAAAGAAAAGCCTCTGGAGACAATGAGCGTGTTCTGCTGCTGCGGTTCAAGGACGACGCGTTTCTATGGCGACGCGGCGAGCGGAGGACCTGCACTGATAACGCCAAGATGGATTCCTGCAAACTCGTCATGCACCGTCGCCACAGAGAGCGGCGGGGAACACGCGTCACGGCGGGGTCACGGTCACGGCGCTCACCTATGGAGATGGTCCAGACGGCGGCGATCTTCATCATGGCCTTGGTTCTGGAGTTGAAGCGGCTGTGCTCGATGGGGTTGCGGATGGCCACGTAGCGGTCCAGGGAGATGGCGCACAGGTGCATGATGGAGGCGGTGGAGAAGAGCACGTCCAGGTAGATCCAGATGGGACACAGAGCGCTGGGGAGGGGCCAGGCGTAGTCTGCGGGACACACGACCGACCTTTAGTTACCCAGAGGGCACCGCGGCACGCCTCCCCGGATAATGACATAGTGTAGGAGGTCAAAGGTCACGGCTGGTGACAGCGTTACACCGCAGTGAGAAATATCACTGAGACGCAGCCCCGCCCCCCCGTCATGCTTCCTGTTGTGACAGACAACCAGCGCCAAGTTTGAGCCTCCAGCTATTTACATAAGACACACACACACACACACACACACACTCATTTCAGCTGGCAGGACGAGCTGCAGGTATGTGATTCATGGCTCTGTGTGTGTGTGTGTGTGTGTGTGCTGTGTAGGAGGCAGATTACATAACTTTTTAGAGGTCAAATACTTGGCATGGGCATGACACACACACACACACACACACACACACGCAGGTGTGACTCAGCTGGAGGGAGTTCCTTGACAGTCGGACGGAACATGAGCCAAGAGAAAGAGAAAGAGAAAGAATCCATTAAACTCTGACATGGACCAGAACCTTCTCTGAGCTCATGTCCTCCCTTGTGTCCTCTACTGTCCCGTCCTCTGTCTGTCCATACACAGTTTACCGCCCAGTAGATATTCTTCATCCTCCTCATCCATCAGTGCAGCGATGACAGATCCCATTTAACCCACTGACAGGGAGGAAGTGTGTGTGTGTGTGTGTGTGTGTGTGTGTGTGTGTACATACGTGTTCTCTCTGTGTGCGTCTTCCACTCCACCGCAGAGAGATCGTCCTCGTGATAACTGTGATTGAGTTGGCCTTCAGGTCAAACACTTGTATGAGAGAGTGTGTGTGTGTGTGTGTGTGTGTGTGTGTGTGCGCGTGTGTGTGTGAGAACTCGCATGAAAATCAGATTCCCTGAACAACGATATTTGATGAAGATGATGACGATACTTCTTCACGTCCAGAGAGCAGGCAGCTGATTAGCGTGTGTGTGTGTGTGTGTGTGTGTGTGTGTGTGTGTGTGTGTGTTGATTAATGCAGTGAGCAATCATCATCATCATCATCATCATCAGCAGCAGCTTAAAGGAGCAGACTCTGTAATCAACCTTGCTGAGGGTGTGAACGCATCACGAGGGGATGAATTTCCAGACGTGCAGTTTAAAGATCGACGATGACGACGACGATTATTATTATTATTATTATTATTATTATTATTAAATGACCAGAGCTTGGATGAAGCACGGCAAACACCGAGTGCTGGCAGCTCACACACACACACACACACACACACACTGTGTCATCCTGGACCAGCGTGTTCTGTCACATCACGCCTGTGCTCTGCTGCATATTCAGACCGATGCTAATGTTCTTCAGCCTCCATACCTGGCTGAGATGCTGACAGGAAACCACTCCTCTCTTTAATTTCATGTTTTTACTCAACACTCGGCCCACGACGCCACGACCCGCCGTCCCGTCCGGCGGGCGTGGGCGCGCGCGCTGGCGGGGACGTTGTTGATAGATGGAACGATAGCGCAATGATCAGAGTTGGCATCCTCCCGGATTTTGGATCGGTCGCTAAACGTTAGCAGAAATCTTTCCTTTCGACGCGCTGAGAAAAAGACACGACGGGGTGGAAGTGGCGCTGACAACAGCTGGTGAGGGGGCGGGTGCTGGAGATTTACAGGCATGCGTCTAAATTGAGAAAAAGACCCGGGAGAGCGCCAAGGATAAAAAGGAGTCGGTCACTCCGCCGCACACGCAGGGAAAAAGAGGAGGAGGGACACGGCGGGCGAGGGGGCGGAGACTCACCGTAGAGGATGTTGATGAGGGAGATGGGCATGACCAGGATGCCCACCAGCATGTCGGCCACAGCCAGCGAGCGCAGGAAGAAGTTGGTGGCGTTCTGCAGCTTCTTCTCCAGCGACACGGCCAGGATCACCAGGATGTTGCCGCCGATGGTCAGCGCGATGATGACGAGGATGAGCAGCGCCGGCCAGTTCTTCTCCTCCATCGCCGCCCTGCTGACGGACTCCTGCGTGAAGTTGTCCACGCCTGCGCTCATGGCCGCCGCCGCCGCCGCGCTCCCGCCGCCGCCGGCCCACGGCAGCGTCTGGTTGAGCTCCAGAGGGCTGTTGCTCGGCCAGGACACCCAGCCGCCGACCTCCAGGGAGGAGGAGGTGGTGGAGCTGAAGCCTCCGAGCAGAGCCCGCGCCGGTGCAGCCATCCTGACGGAGGTCGGTTTGAGCTCCTTAACGCGGGGGCTCGCTGCCCATGGGAGGGGGTGGGGGGGGGTCACTGTAGGTTTCAGGTCTGGTTTATCTACGGAGGGAAGCAACAGCAGAAACAGGTTGAACTCCTGTTCAGATCTCACATGACTGACAGGGCTCCTGCCCCCCCCCCCCCCCCCCCCCCCCCCCCGAGGCTCATTCACGTGCGTCGCTCTGATAAATGTTCAGGGGCGACAGGAACAATCAGTGTCACCGCCGTCGCTTAAAATGAAGTGAAGGGGATAAAATGAAACAGAGGCTTCGCCTGTGTGTGTGAGACGTCCTCTCTATTTAACCTTCCCACTCAGACAGCGCCGCGATTTAACACCTCATAAACGTCTTCAAGGAGAGGTGGAGGATTCAGAGAGAGAGTGTGTGTGTGTGTGTGTGTGTGTGTGTGAGAGAGTCTTTCATCCAAAGCCTGAGAGACTGAAGAGCAACTGTGCATCTCTGTGAGTTTGGATAAAAACATCTCCAGACGTCACGCTGAGACAGTTTATGAGGTGTTGAGTCTATGAGAGAACAAACAGAAGAGAGGAGGCGACGTGTGTGTGTGTGTGTGTGTGTGTGTGTGTGTGTAAACATTTCACTCATTACTACAAACACAAGAATGAAACATCTGTTTTGCATTCCTTCTGCGTGGGCACGTCAAGTTTCTGTTTCGTAACACGAGCACAGTGTCGCGGTTTTGTTTGTGTTTGTTTGTTTGTGTGAATTACTGTGTGCACAAATGAACACACACACACACACACACTGGTACGTGGGCGGGCTCACTTCGTCGTCACGGACACATCGTAAATAAATTCAGCGCCTCGCTCTGTGACCTTCACCGAACACGGTTCGCCGTTGTTCAAGGAGCAGATTTTTAGATTTGTGTTCTCTCACACACACACACACACACACACACACACACACACACACACACACACACACAGACCTCCACCTGGATGTGCGCCCCTCCCTCCAGGAAGCCTCAGACGCTCTGTGGAGTGGTTTTCATTTCCTGCTGAACGCAGACGACTCAAAGAGGAAAAGAAAAAGATGCATCCTCAGCCTCCTGCACCTCCTCCCCTTTAATCTGCTCCCTCTCCTCTCAATCACTTCTGCTTTATCTCTCCAATCTTCTCTTCATCTAACCTTCCACCTCTGTCTCTCCATGCTCCCGCTCTCTCCTCCTCCTCCTCCTGGCTGTGTGATGCATTGCCACGTTATCGGACCAGTTCAATGGCTCGCCTGCAGTGCTGTTGAGTTCCCTGTGAACTGTGCTGATCGCCTCCCGCAGAGGAGGCGATAGGAGGCGATAGGAGGCGATAGGAGGCGGCCTGTCTGTTCCCCAGAGAGGAGCAGGAGCGACACACACACACACACGTGTATTTACGCTGCTAATCCTCGTCTGCTCTCATATTTCAGATGTTTCCAGTGTTGTTTTCAAAGCGCCATCATTCAGATGAATGCAAACAACCATCTCATTAATGACGGCAGGAAACCGCACGGCTCTGCAGAAACAGATCATCCAGCAGCCGGATAAAAAGTCACCGGTCTACATGTATAGCGTCAGCGAGCAGCTGGCGTGGCGATGGCGTTTGGACCGAATGAAATCACAATTTATGCATGTACAGGCTCCGCCCCTCACCTGTTGCAGGTGCGCTCTCTCCAGTCCAGGGTCTGAGTCGCAGAGTTTTCTGTTTTTCAGTTCCGCTCAAACCGATTGCTGCCGTCACGGCGACGCTCCCGTCTCGCCGCGGGGGCGCCGTTATAAATGCGGGGTTACAGAACAACGGAGCGAAAGGAAAAAAACCTGACTGTTGTTTTCATCTCCCCGCCTGCTGCGGCGAGCGCCCGGCCGAGTGGAAACTGCCCATTTTTTCCTTTAACAAGCTGCTGGAGCACCTGCCGGAGAAGTGAGACACATCACTTCAGGCGCCGCCGCCGCCGGGGTCTCAAAAGAAATAGAGGAAGAAAGTTGAAGCGAGAGGCAAAGTGTGGAGTCACCGCCGCAGTGAGCGATGCTCCTCAGCCGGGAGATTTACGCTCTGCGGGAACCGTCCCCGAGGAGCACGCCGCTCCTCCAACTTTACTTTGATTCGCGGGAAGAAAAGTGTTTGAGAGATAACGAAAACAAAGGAGAAGAGATAATGTCACGGCTACAATGGATGGAGGAGGAGAAATGACGGGGGGGGGGGGCAGAAGGGGCAGAAAGACACATCACTTCAGGCGCCGCCGCCGCCGGGGTCTCAAAAGAAATAGAGGAAGAAAGTTGAAGCGAGAGGCAAAGTGTGGAGTCACCGCCGCAGTGAGCGATGCTCCTCAGCCGGGAGATTTACGCTCTGCGGGAACCGTCCCCGAGGAGCACGCCGCTCCTCCAACTTTACTTTGATTCGCGGGAAGAAAAGTGTTTGAGAGATAACGAAAACAAAGGAGAAGAGATAATGTCACGGCTACAATGGATGGAGGAGGAGAAATGACGGGGGGGGGGGGCAGAAAGACAAAGAGAGGGATTATGAGGACGGAGAGAATAAGTGAGAGACGGCGCCGTCCCAAAATCAGTGAGTCTGGTCACTTACTCCTCCTCCTCGCCTCCCGATCGATGAGCCTGACCTTTGCTGCTGTTTTCCGTTAGCGGCGGCGGCGGTGGCGGCGAGCCTTCCCGACGCTGCCGCGCTCGCTGTCCCCCGCTGTGTCAGTGCCTGTGTCATCTGTCAGTCCACACCTCCGGAGCGAGGGATCAGCACCATCCATCTGCAGAGACACGGGGGGGGGGGGGACCGGGAGCGGAGTAAACAAACGTTTCAGATCAGAGCTGAGGTTAAAAAGTGACACACACACACACACACACACCTTTAATCAGCCCGACAGCGGTGCAGGTTTATAAGTTTGACTACGTGTGAAAACAGAGCTCAGGATAAAGTGAAGCGTGTTCTTCACATGAGCGGCGAGCGGCGTCATGTGACGCTCAGCTGTCACTCCGTGTTTGTGTTTGTCACACTACCGTCCCGAGAGTGTTGTCGAAGCGCTCTTAACATTCACGAGCACGGGAAGTGAGGCGATGTGACACGGAGCCGCACTTCACACCGCCGTGGCAAGTGGTGCATGCCGGGAGGGGGCGGGCTGGCTGCGTTGTGCACTTTCATCCGAGCCGCCACTCAGCCGCGAGTGCGGCTAATGGACGGATGCACAGATGGAGGGGGCGGGGTTTGCAGAGCAGGAAACACTAAATAAGGTAAAGTCACATACCAGAGGAATCGTTATGTTCAGTCCTTGAAATGAAATGAAAAAGAATTAAAGATGAACCAATTCATCTCACGCCAAGGGGGGGGGGGGGGGGGGGGGGGGGGGGGTTGAAGGTCAAATGTGTTTAAAGAGTCACAGAGTTAAAGTTGATCCTCCCTGATGATGTAAAAGGCCACGAACACAAAGCTGCACCGCTGATGTGATCCTGCATAATCCATCTGTGAGAGGAGGGCGGAGTGTGAACACGTTCTGTCTGTCAGCTGGGTGTGTGTGTGTGTGTGTGTGTGTGTGGAGGCATCTCGCTGCAGTGTGTAAAACTGGGCCGACAGATAACAGATCACTGGCTCTCACACACAATGAGGAACAGAACAGAGCGTTCTGCAAATCAGTCCAGAGACTTCACATTATACACAGGGGGGGGGGGGGGGGGACGAGGCTCCGGGCGCCGCAGGGGGGGGGGGGGGGGGGGGGGGGGGGGGGGGGGGGGGGGGACGAGGCTCCGGGCGCCGCAGAGGGAACGAGGCAAAGAAGAAAGAGAAGGATTCAAAGGATACACATGACATGCGATGACAAAGCCAGAGACACGGAGCGGAGGAGAGGGAGAGACAGAGGGAGAGACAGAGGGGGGAGAAGGAAAGAGGAGGAGGAGTTTTGTTCAGGAGGCCTTAAACGGTGACCTTTGACCTTTTCACCGCAGCAGAGCGTGGCAGGACCTGCTGCCGCCGCCGCCGCCCCCTTGATATGTCAAAAACGTATTGATGATGAATTAGCCCCAAGACGTTCACACAGCCGAGTAATTTGTGTTCTTAACCCCAGAGGGACGAAGGAGGAGGAGGAGGAGGAGGAGGAGGAGGAGTGAATAAGGAGGAGAGATGGGAAAATGTCACTCAGGAGTCGATAAGCGAGGTAATGAAAATGAAGCGTTTTTCATCGCAATCAGTGTGAAATGTACGAAACAATGTAAGACACACACACACACACACACACACACACTCTTCGGCTGGAAAAAAACCTCATTATGTTTTCTGAAAGGCCTCATGGCTATTAATCAGAACCCCCCCCCCCTCCATCTAACAGCCTGCATCAGTGAGCTGAGACACACAGTGAGGGAGCACAAAGGGAGGAGGCGTGAAGTCAACACGACGTGGAAGAATCTCCAGAAAGAAACTAATTAAATCTCACACAGAAAATGCAAATGGAGGCCGTCTTCCACGAGCTGGATAAAAACGATCGCCGAAGAAAAGGTGAGTTTCACAATCGTTCATCTCACACGGGGGGGGGGGGCACTCCACCAGGAGTTCCCACATGTTCCAGTCCCTTATGGACGGGAGCTGACGTCTGTAGAGTCCCGTAAAGGAACACGCAGGCTGAACAGGAACCGGCTCCGGGCGATCGTCATCACTCATCCAGCAGCTGCGCTTCCCTCCACATTTATCACGTCACTAATTCAGCTGCTGTCTGAGGGAACGTCACGAGTCACAGACGGAGGTTTCCAAACGTTGGAGATTTATACTCCCAAAGTGCTCATCTTTGATTCATGGCGGCACGAAGCGGAGACGCGGTGGAAACATGGAGGAGGAGATGAATCAGCTCACGTGGCCTCCGCATCCCAAACCCTCCGTCATGTACTGTTTGTTTATCCTGGATTTTAAGGCGGTCGCGGCAATCTATTACACCGAGAGCACACCCGCTCTGACCTTGACTCTGTGTGTGTGTGTGTGGCAACACAACAACAACTGCTGCTGACTTTTGTTTTGCTTTTGATTTAAAGTTATGACACTCCTGCAGTGAAGAGAACAAAAGCACAGAAACACTTTATGTTCAGGCCTTCGGACTGTGTGTGTGTGTGTGTGTGTGTGTGTCCACAGTCTCCTCCGTGCTGCTGTCAAGAATTCCATTAGAGCTCAGTTGACGCATCAACATCATAAGTGCAACAACAACTGCAGCAGCTGTGCGGCGGCAGGCAATCACAGGGACGTTTCCACCATCTCTGAAGAAACAGGTTCAGTGACAGGATTTCTTTTTTCCTGATTCATATTCTGCTCAGCCAATACTCTCCTTATCGACACACTCCTGATGGAGGCGCGGGGCCCCGAGTCGCTCCTTAAGAGCCCAAAGTGGCGTTCGCCGCTCGTTGTCTCAATCTCAAAGACGCAGCTCCATCCGGCGGGAGCGCCAACCGGAAGGTTCCGATTCTCCGTTAATGAGAAAAGATGGATTCACGTGAGAAGAACAGAAGAAACTAAACTACGGGAGGAAATCAAATGAAGGAGGTGGCGCTTGAACGGCCTCGCGGCTCTCACCGGTCACGATACGGCGGCAGATCATTAATTCAGGAGTTAACCGTGATGGACGTTGAATCTCCCCTGTGGCACGTTCACCGCTGCACTCCGCCATCATCACTCTTATTGGTGCATTAAATGCGGCGGCTCCGCGGAGCCTTTGAAGCTTTACATTTTCACTTCAATATCCCGGTGACTGCTTTTTATTTTAATCGGCTGGAAGTGATCAAAGCCAGGGCAGAATGACCCAAAGCAATTACTCACGTATAGTACTCAGTATTACTCAAGTCATGGAGGCACGAGGGGAGCGGGGTCAAAGACACGTCCCGGCTGTGCGTGTAATTCCCACAATGCACGGCTTCCCCTCCTGGAATGTAAATATAATTCATCTCCCTCTGGACGGCTCGGACAGATGGCGTCCAGTTGTGGCTTAGGTACTGTACACAAGGCGTGTTTACACGACGGCGAGGCTTCATCGGAGCAAACACGTGGCCCGTGTGCGGCTACTCGTGGCTACAATGACGGTGATCACAGAGCGAGACGCCGCACGCAGCCAGCCGAGTCACAGCGGCTGAGTGCGGACAACGGGCTGTAAAATGGCGGCGGGGAGGAGAAAGAATCTAATTCTGTGGAACCAAAGAGCAATAAAATGGACGGTCCAATCGGTCTCTGGGCGCTTCCGTCCCGCCGGTGATGATGATGATGGCGCCCACATCTGCTCGGGCTCAGCGGGTTTTAATGGTAATGAGACATTATGCAAACAGCACATTATGGTACATTAGATATATTGTCCTGTATGGGACACACACACACACACACACACACACACAGGGATCAAACCTGAGCTCCAGTTCCCTTTCATAACCTTCAGCTGGGAGCGAGGTGAGGAGAGAAGAGCTTGACTTCATTCAGCCATAATGAATTCGACAGAGAGCGAGCAAATCTCTGTGTGTGTGTGTGTGTGTGTGTGTGTGTGTGAGCGTGCGTGACAGCTCCGTCCAGTTTGTTCCAAACCCATAAAAGCTTTTTCTTCTGCCTGGGAAACCACAAGGGTGTTTGACTGGGACTTTCAGGAGGCGGCCATGTGTGATGACATCACCACACGCGCACACACGTGTGTGTTTGAGTCACGCACGTTCTGTGTGTCATCTTTACGCATGTTCTGTGTTCTTTCTCCTGCAGCGCACTGGACAGATGGAGATTGAGGAATGTAAATGAGGAAAGAAATCATTAGCACTGACACAGTGAACACGGTCAGAACATGATCCCTGCTGCTGTGATGATGTTGTGCTATCAGATGATCAGCTCCCCTCCTCCATCGCGCCACTCACACCCTGAGGTATTAGGATGGATTACCACCACGTGTGTGTGTCACCAGTCAGCATCGTACTTCTCCACTAACCGTTTACTCCTCGTCTCATTCAAGTCCTCCGGTTCTCTCTCATTACCTGAGGCAGCTGTTAAAATCATTAGATTTATATGTACACAGCTTTGATTATTTGGATTAAAACTTTATGAGTACCAGGCGTCTATGAATAAACTGTCATCGCTATTAATTCTACTTCCTTTTCAGTCCCGTGCGTCGGTGTCTCGCGGCACCAAGAGGAACGTGAGCGATAAGGAGCGTCACCAGAGGGAAGGAAATCTCTGACAAAAGATGAAAGGCCGAGCCAGAGGACGAGGGAGAAGGACAGAAATCAAGAGGGAAGAAGAGGAGGAGGAGGAGGAGGAGGAGGAGGCTGACGTGACTCGTCTGCCAAGGTGCTCTCTGCCCTCGAGTGGGCGGCGACACACTCCTCCATCGCTCCCCGTGCCTCCAGGTACATATTAAGTGGAGGAGAAGAAGAAGTGAAAAGCAGACACTCCGGGGGGTGTGACACATCCTGCCCCCCCCCCAGCCTCCATCGCTCCATCACTTCATCCTTCAGCCTCTGACGTGAGGTCACGCTTTGGAAACAGCACTTTTTGTTTAATTTCTGAACTAATGGAGCCAGTGGGAGCAGCTGTGGAGGGAGGAGGTGCTGGCAGGGAGGTAATGGTGCCGGTGCGGCCCGGTGCTTCCATTCTCCCTGAATCATCGCCGAGGAGGAGGATGGGATGAATTCATGGCGGCACCGCCTCAGGGCCGCACGCACACGCAGGCGCTGTATATCCACAACACGCCAGCGTGGAGGTCAGGCCCAGCCTGATGGATGCTGACCTGCTTCGACCTCCATACCTCCTCTCCATCCATCGCCGCTGCTCCGTCATGATTCATGACGGCGGCAGCCTGTCACACACTCTCCCTTAATTTCTCCCGTCACCTTCCCTCACACACTCTCTCCTTCATTCCCGTCTGGCCATAAAACTCTGCAGTTTTTCATTCGCGCAGAACGCACGATGAATCATAACGGGGGGGGGGCGCTTCATTTATTGTTTATCTGTGATTCACGCACGTCCATTCAAAGCCTGAGATTTCAAACCCTCGTCATCAGACCCGGAGGTGTGATGGCGAAGGTGAGCAAGAAGAGGACCAAACGCCACCGACCCCGCTCCGTCTTATCAACGGCCATCTTCAATTAATTTACACGGGACAAACGCCGCCGGGCTTTTCCAGAAACGCTGCAAATGGAAAAACACAAACAGATGAAGTGAAACAACACACACAGGTAGGGGGTGATGCACCGTGAAATGAAACACACAGCAGGGTGGAGCAGAGTGTGTGTGTGTGTGTGTGTGTGTGTGGACAGAACCAGAGCCTGGCCCTCGTGAGGCGGGGAACAGAGCCCACATGAATATTTGAAGGCGGTTCTCCTCCTCTCCCGGTCGACGTCACACACACCAAAGAATTTCAACGACCTCCCGACTTAGGAGGAGGACAAGAGGCCAATAAGGGAGCTGAGAGGGAGAAGGAGGCGGATCCATAATTCATTCCAGAAGTGGATTTTCAGCTCATCTGATATTTTAAAGGAGTTTCTAGAAGTGTTTTCATGCTCAGTGTTAGAGCCTCTGCTGGTGGGGATGAGGGGAAATCACCTCTTTACACAACACACACACACACACACACACATCAATGATGCTAACTAGAGAGAGAGAGAGACCAACAGTGATTAACGAATGTAAATAAATCAATTATGTGTGTTTGCCCCCCTGAGGACAGTAAACAGGCTGTGACTGTGTTCTCAACATAATTCAACCTCACTGAGACTTTCTCACACACACACACACACACACACACACACACACACACGATCAGAACTGTAGCAGCAATTACAGATGAAGTGATCTCAGTGATTATTTAACCAGACTCCACAATCAGGTTCATTTAACCAACATTAGTTGTTGGTTGTTGTTCTGGGACTGCACATTACCCATGATCCTCTGCTTCCTGCACATTAACCTCGAGCAGGCCAAATAGAAAACATTAGGGACCACGTTCGTTCCCACTCGTCTTTATGAATCGATGTGGAAAACTCCTCCCACTGTGGCTTTATTAGGAGTATTTATAGAAAACTCAGCCCAGCGATAAATACTGTAATACTGAGTAAACAGTCTGTGTTTTGGTCCTTCCACCCCGAGGGGAAGACGTGCCGCATCCTAACCAGTTAAATGCCGCTTTAAAAACAAAGGCCGGGGGAAATGTTTCTGTGCATGTTGTTTGTTCATAACCGGATAAACTGGAACACAGGTTTGATGAGGGAGAGCAGGAGCGAGCACGCAGCAGCCGTGCAGCCCGGCACGACGTGCACGCCGCATGAGAGCGAACACTAACACAGGACGCAGGCCGTTCACGCTTCACCGCACGATCCCGCCGTCCCCGTGTCCCCCCCCTCAGCGACAGCAGGAGCCGGTCTGAGAGGTCTGAGAACTGAGAACCGCTCATGCTTTGTTTTCTCTCTCTTCCACATTTGAGTTCATGAGGTTTCCTCCCGTCAGTCGTTCGGGGAGAGATCCGGCTCGAATCATTTCCACCGCAATAACCTTCAGGAGGAGAATCGCTGCAGACGGTTCCACCCTGAAAGAACTGGCTGCTCCAAACGGAGCGCGGCGGCTCGAGGCCTTTCGTTCGCATGGATCCAAAATGAGAACGACCCCCCCCCGTTCAAAATAAGAGTTGGAGGATTGATCAGCGGCTCAGTTGGGTCCAGATTTAAATTCTCATCATGTCCTTCCCTCAGGTTTTCTGTGGTAATGAACTAAAATGGCAGCAGGGACAGCTGAGCCCGGCTCTCTGTCAATCAAACGGATCTGCTGGAACAAAGCCTCACGCTGCATCGACGAGGAAACGACCAAAGCAGGACGGCGCTGACACCCCGTCCTCTGGTGTGGTGTCTAAACATTTCAATAAATAAATGGAGAGAGCGCACGGATCCCAACGTGAAGGTGTGAAACGCTTTAAGCAGATTAACGGCCCACGGTCGGTGCGGCTGGAAATCTCCAGACGTTTGCTCTTGTTTTCCTCCGCTGAGTGACTTCCAGCCAGAGCTCAACAAGCATCAAACCTGCAAGATTATACTTTTACTCTTTTTTGAAAAGATGAGACAATAAAGCTGCCGCTGATGAAAAATGCATCGGGCGAGCTCGGAGGCAGCTGCCATGACTGTACAAGGCTCTGGGCCGCTCCCGCTGTGTGTGTGTGTGTGTTTGCCTCTGAAAGACAAATAAAAACACACTCATCCACAGGCAGAGACAGACGCCGCCTTATAAAGACGTTGGAAGGCAGAGCGGCGAGGACGGAGGTCTGCTCTGGTCCGTGGCTCTTTTTCTGCCTGGGTGTCGAACCCAACCCATCCTGTTTCTCCTCCACTGATTTGAATTTTTTAGAGACCTTGTCCTTTTGCGTTATCACAAAAAAAGAAGAAAGAGTAGGAGGATGGCGAGCGAGAGTGTGTGTGTGTGTGTGTGGGAAGCCCTGAAGAGTTTTTACATCCTGACGCAGCCCTCAACTTTTCATTATTGGAGATTAAACAAAAGCAAACTCTCTCCTCCTCCTCCTCACTCTCACACTCACACACACTGACATGTTCCTGACGGTGTCCCCGCCCCCAATGACGGAAAAAAACAACAACTTAAACCGAAAGTCAACCCAACAAAACGCCCCCAGGGGGCGGAGGGGAGGAGCCTCAGGGGCGAAGGGGAGGATCCAAATGTGCCGTGATTTTAATTAGAAAGCTCGTTAGCCTTCTCCTCCGTCATTAGCGCCCTATTAGCATGTGATTCCGAAGGCGGTTTGATGGACAGCCTGGAGGGGGCGGGGCCAGCTGCCATGTTTCTGATGATGAGTGAGTTTTCATTGATCAGAGGGACATTTAAAAAAATGACTCACGTGGCTATTTACATGCAATCTCACACGTACGTGTTTATTCAGCGACACGTGCACGTTGGCGATACAAACACAGCGCGCCGATCTGAGACGGGCGTTTGTTCCGAGGGCCACGCCAGCCAATTACCTTTCTTTCTGGCAATGAGAAACCTGCGAGGAGTAATTGTGGAGGCAGAGGAAGATGCTAATTAAATGTGATTGCCCACTTGAAGCGCTCCATTTTACCAGCAGGAGGGAGACGTCGCAGCTGTCCTCGGTTTACAGCGCCGGCAGGAGCGAGACGGCCGATGAGGCGTCGTGCTCACGCAGAAGGAATCAGAGCAGATTCTCTGCAGACGCCCATAATTTACACTTGAGCTGAATCCAATGCTTCCTGACAGGCACCATCACAGGACTCAATGTGGCTCGTCCCAAAGACAGTTTATCACCGACGTCTGAAATTAGAATCATGGAACATTATCTGCACGGTCGCAGGCGCAGAACATCGAAAAATACGCGAAGCAGAGATTCACAAGAGATCAAGTCAAGTTTTATCTTGGAAAATTAAAAATGACTCACAGGAAACTAATGTGCAAGAGGAGGGGTCAGACTAATTCCTGAAACAACAGCGTTTGTGCTATGTCGTACGGGGAAGAACGACTGAAGCCAGCGTGGTTCCAGCAAGGAAGGAAATGAAGACATGTTTGTCCCTCGGGGTTCTTCACTGACTCACAGTCTCTCTTATCAGAGGGATCCTCACTTCATCTCAGAGGATCCCTGCAGCCAAACGGAGCCAAACACCCTCGGCCGGGCGCAGGAGACGTAATTAAACGAAAACACGAAAACAAACCAATTCCAGCTTCAGGACCGGAGATGCTGCGATGATATCTGGGTCCCGGGCGAGAGACGCAGCAGCGTAAACACACGTGAAGAGACCTTGGCGCTCTGGTGGAGGGGAGGGGCCACAGGGAAGGCTCGTCCAGACCCGAGGGCCGGAGACGCTAATTAACTCGGGAGACGTGACCTTTCCCTCCTCCCCGGGAGAAAACACGTGTGTCACGGTTTGTTTGAGCGTTGAATCAATCAACCAGTCGCCACCGCGTCACGTGACGGCGAGCGAGGGGAGGGACCCATGCTCGTCACCTTGTGACTCCACCCAGCCACCAGCCCCCCTTTACTGCTCCAGCTTGGGAGCTGTCAAACTGTGAAAAAGCAGCTGTCAACGTATTGTCTGGATGGTTTTAAGCCACCAGCATCGTGTGTGTGTGTGTGAGGGACTCAGCTCCCCCTTGTCAGACATCAGCAGGCGGCGTTTTGCTAACAAACGCTAATTCATGCAAAGACGTCAAACTTGGGCGGAAGCTGCAACTTTCCAAGATTGAGAGCACTGGAGAGCGAGGCAGGCAAACAAAGAGGGAGTGTGTGTGTGTGAGGACTCCTTTAAATAGACACCATCGGATGCAGTGGGAGGCCGGGCGGAGACAGAGGTGAAAAAGGCGGAGGAAGAGAAGGGAAATCAAGCATCCGCTGTTAAGGGGATAATTCGGAAATCCAATGGTGTGTGTGTGTTCACGTCCTCATGTGGGAGTTTTCCTGCTCGAGGACAGATGGTGCCACGGAGCCCTGGATGCTGCTGTTCTGTCTGACACGCTAACAGCGTGTAAACGCCTCTCTCGTGCGTTCGCTAAAACCCCGTTTACAAAACGGGAATCGTGGAAACAACTGTGAAGCTAATCCAGAAGCTCAGCGCGCCTGCTGATGAACTCACCCTTGCTGAAAGCTGATTGGACCGTGGTGTGGAACCAGCCCCTCTGGACTCCCGGTGCAGCCGTGTGCTTGCTCAACACCGTTTCTCCAGCCTGGGTCCAACCGGCACTGAAACAGGAGCAGAGAGGACTGGCTTTAGACTGTCTTGTGGAAAAGTACTGCAGTGATACTCGTACAGGACCGATTCTGTCATGAATTATTCTCAGAGAAAGCAAAGTGTTGGAGGGTAGAAGGTCCCTGGGTATCCACACACCCAAACACAGAAAACCACCAGATGTGTCTCTCGCTTCAGCTGGATCGTTTAGAAAAGAGGATCAGAAGGTGAAATATTGACTCCGGCTATCCGCTGGAAACTTGTATTTGGCCGTAGAGGTAAAATAAATCAGAGCAGTGGACGTCCTCGTCCTCCTCCGCTCATATCAAGCCTTTGATGACAAAGGTGATCCATCACGGCGAACGTGGAGCGCTCGTTATCTCGTGTCAATCACCATCAGTCAGAGGATCACTCCTCCCGTCTCTGTTGATATTTGATCAAGTTCGTCTCTATACGAGGAGCGAGGCGTCGCTGGGCTCCGTTCCAACCAGAATCTAACCAGCAAAGAAAAGGAGAGAAAAGTGAAAGCTGAGCTGTCTGTCTTATTTGGGAGTGAGTTCATCCAAGTGTGTCCCATAACACTGAATTTTTATTGACTCCTGAAGAGAAAACATATCGACCCCCTCTCCTCTTTCTCCTCATCCCTTCTTCTTCTGCTGCCTTTTTTACTTCCTCTTGATTGTCAGAGGAAGCCGAATAACAGCGTCCAGCTGCGGCGCGCCCGGTCCCGCCACCCTGGACCGGCGCTATTATTACGCAAAGGCGCCGTCACAAAGGAGCACGAAGGACAGAGCCACGCCGGCGGAATGAAGTGTTTTGTTCTGTCTCCTTCGCCGTCTGCGGGAAGGTTCTTCAGAAGGATTTCTTTTGACTTTTATTCATCCAGGGAAAAAAGAAAAAACTTTGCTTGACATTCAAATAACAGCGCGTCGGGGGAGGGGGGGTGGGGGCTGAGCCGTGTCACCTATAGTTTGTTAATTCACTAATTAGATCCCTGGCTGCCAGGACAGGGCGAGTAAACAGTCAACAGATCCTCGAGAAGCGCAGGCGCCCCGAGAGTTTTCAAACGAGACGTCGCAGAAGCAGCACTTCACAAATCTGAGGCAGAAAATCCAGACTTGATTAAATCTTGTTTTTGAACCGATTGAGATGTAATTAGTGTTAAAATGACTCCGTGTGGAGCCTCTGGGACGAGATGTAAAATGTACGACGTATCGCATCATTTCATTATCCAACTGCGAGTTCAGGCCGAGGTCTCGTGGACGCATAAGGCAGGCGGCGCACGCGGCGTTCAGGAAATTACAGGCGGCGTATCTGGAGTTGTGGAACGCAGGTGAACAAACTCCTGCTGCTTTTTTTATCAGCACAAGATAAGGACAATAAATCAAGTTGTGGAGATTTCAGAGATGCTGGAGGGAAGGTAATGCATCAGCATGAATGTGTACATTTTTTTCCTCAAGGTTATCGCCGAGCTGTAACACAGCCGAGTGTGTGTGTGTGTGTGTGTGTGTGTGTGTAGCTCGGTGCTGTTTTAATCTTCTCTTCATAACTCACTCTTGTAACTGACGACAGACGGATGTGCGCGCTCTCTGGAGCATCTGTGCTTGTATCTTGTATCTATGCAAATGGCGCCGCAGACGGCGTGCGGCCGCTTCGGGCGGGTGAGAGATGTTTTCCATGACACCTCTGGTTCTCACAGACGGATCCGTGCAGGTTCAGCGTGTTCCGCTCCTGCCACGTGCTCTCACTCGTCTCACAACATCTGTCTGTGGATTAAAGTTTTCTTTCTTCGCTGTAGCTCCGCCCACCCTAACCCCACGTGCAGCGGCCTTCCGCGGCGCCGTCCATTAAATCCTCCGAGCGAGAAAACAATATGGAGGCATTGTGGGAAGCTCTTCTCCAGCCTCAGCAGTAATGGAGATATGAAACCGTCCGGGCGTCACCAGGGCATGTTTGTGCATAATTACATGTCTCACTAACAACAGCAGCTACACCTCCGCCTGCACGGGCGATTACACCCACACCACCGCCCCCGGCGAGCGCTCCAGGAGACAAAGCCAGCTCTCTTTTTACGTCAAAGACAAGGAGAGCGCAGGTCGATCGCAGCCGAGAGCCGACGCCTGAAGGAGCCGGACACGAGGACGGAATCACTGATGGGCCCAGAGCGTGACTCACACGGCGGGTGCCTTCCCACCGACGGTCCACAGCTTCCCCGTAAATCAATCACACACACACACACTCAAGTAGCTCTCTGCTGATGGCTCATTCTGCAGGGATCGCTTCTCCTTTTCAAAATCATCAACGCACAATCAATACGGTTTCCACACACACACACACACTTGGCTTTACTCGCGGTCAATACTGACGTTAACCTCTGCGCCCAGGTCAAACGTGGCGTTCGAAGCGTTGGTTTACCCAGTGAAATGAGCGTTTATCCCGGCGGATCGATGGCGGACTTGTTTCCACGCGTGCACACTTTCATCACAATGCTTCGTCATGACTCTAAGCGCCGGGGGGCGAGCGGCAGCGGTGACCTCATCCCGTTTAAATCACCAGATTAATCAATACCAGAGGCCATTTTCAACAGTCGTTATCTAAAGTACTTTCAGGAATTGGCGAGTAAGCGAAACCCCCGACCACAGAAATATGATGCAGTCGATGGTCGGGGCTTCATTAGCGAGCGATCTCAGAGCCACAGCTAACAACCCGTCACTTCCCGGGCTCTTGTCGGTTCTGGACTGGCTTCAAACCAGAAACCTTTATTGATCTCTGAGGGAAGCCAGTAATACTTAATAAACATCCACGGCCCGTTACTCTGCCCGTCTCCTTCCTGCCTTTGTTCAGAGCGTTTGGTTTCTTCCTCCTCCTCATCCTCACTGTCCTCACTGTCCTCACTGTCTCACTCTGCCTTCCTCCAAGTCCATTATTTGTCCATTAAAAGCCGGGGTGACCCATGTGATCGTCCACAGCGACCGGCTGCTAACAGAAGCGTGTGCGTGCGGCGTTATGGTTCACACTCTTCCTCACAGCGCAGGGACTCGTCTTCCCCGTGAGGACAGGAAGTCTGAAGACGTTCATCGTTGGTTGGCTGTGAATGAAACCGCGTTCACAGACACGTGAGACGGGAGAGGAGGCGTTCAGGCGTACAACACGTGGACGTGAGATCTGAAAGGACAGAGCGAGGACGAATGAGAAGAGACGCGGCGGCGGCAGAGAGAGGACAACAGCCGCGGTCGGACTGTGAACTCAGCGCGAGGTTCAGCCAATGATAAGTCGAGCTCGGTGCCATTCAGGAAATGTGTCTTCAACAGACACAAACGAGGAGCAGCAGCCGAAGCTGCCGACGAACAGCAAAGGTCCCTCCTCCTTCCTGCTCCCTCGCCCTCAGACCCCCTGTAGCCGTCCCTTTGGATTTACTGCTCCTTCGTCCCAGTGTCACCTCCTCTATCTCCCTGAGCGAGCGGAACCGCACCAGTGTATAAAAAACATTTTCATTTCGGGGAACGGATGAAATGCGTTTCTTCTCTGGTCGACTTGGTCCGCGCTCGTGTTATCATCAGCGACCAGGCTCAGCAGTAATCTCATATCACAGTGGTTCATTCCAGAGAGCGGCCTCGGCCATTTCTTACCCAAACGATTTGTTCCCCCGAAGAAAGATGTGAAGCAACACGCCGACCAGATGTAAACAAACAGGGTTTGAATTCGTGCTCCATCCAGGCAGCCGCACCAAAGATGAAATGAGGGGAGTCGTTGTTTCATACCAACAGCAAAGCACAAAAGCACTTTACGGAATAAAAAAAGAATTAGAGGAGTAGCTCAAATGAATATTTCAACATCATTTCTGTTTGAACTGAGGAAGCATCAAAGACAAAGTAATGAAAATGCAAAGAACCAGTAAGTTGATAACAGATCAATTAAAGCCGGCCTAGAAATGAAGCTCTTGACATTTAAAACTCATCTGAGCCTCTTCGAGCGGCTCCTCTGGGACGGGAACCTTCTGTTGAACATCACCTGTGGCCGTGACCATTATAGCGGACGTATCATAATGAAAGTGATGGATTAGCCTGTGACGGACGGCCGCCTGCGTCCACGTTGCCACGGCGCCCTGTGGTATTTACTGACATTGCCAGGACACTCTGTAAAACAGGCGCCTGCCAGACGGAGAATTACGGGACGCCGAAGGCCGGACCGGAAGAGGTTCTTGGGGAAAACGATTTCCCGTGAAGCGGCCGACGCTGGGATTAAAGATTCATTCCCGACCTTGAGGAGCTGAAGAGAGGAGCTGCGGCTCAGTCGCTGTCGGAGCTCACGATAATTAAACAACAACAGCCTGTTGAACGCGGCTCAGATCAGGGCCACAAACTTCCCGCTACATCAAAGTGGGGGGGGGCACGTGCAGCGGGAGGAGGCTGGTCATGAATGATCAAAGACACGAGCGCGTTCTCTTTAACCTCATGTGTGCGATCGCCATTAATTCAGCGGATGTTTGAGGAAGCTGCTGGAGACCACGATAAGGAAAATTACACTGTCAGAATTTATCAGCGCAATCATCCACACGTGTCCTGGTATGTGCACGTGAGTTTGCCGTCTGTCTGCCACTGGCTCAGGATGCACGGTGATGGGAGAGGAAGAGGAGGGAGGAAGAAAGAAGGAAGCATCAAAACAAAGGTGCTAACTTTCATTCACTTCCAGTCCCGAAAATTGACTTTTTACCATCAAGTCTGCAGCCATTTTGTCAGAGCAGGTGCTGCAGGCTTCCCCTCTGTTTTGAATCATTCTCCTCCTCCTCCTCCTCCTCCTTCTCCTCCTCCTCCCACTTCCCCAAATGGTGGATTTCACAGTGGGAAAAAGAGAAAAGGACAAAATCACTGCAGAGGTGAGGTGAGAGGGGCGTAGGAGGGAGAGACAGGAGGAGGAGGAGGAGGAGGAGGCAGAGGATGAGGTGAGGAGCGAAAAGAGAAAATGGAGGCTGAAGAAGAAGGAAGAGGAAGAGGAGGAGGAGGAGGAGAGGGGAGGTGTTCTCCATCCTGTTTGTTTTTCATTAAGGGTTTTCAAATCTAATGAGAGGCTAAGATGGAGACAAGAGGGAGACAGAGGGAGGGAAAGATGGAGCCCACACACACATTAAGGCAAACATGCAGGAAGTGGAGGAGATCCAGAAAAAAACCAGCAGAGCGATAAAGGGCAAATAAAAAAGGAGCAAGAGAGATAACGTGCGTTAAAAGATAGAAGCACAATGATGAGACTCCAGCTTCTACTGGCACTGCATACAAATGCACGGCTCCACACACACACACACACACACACAGAGAGAGAGAGAGAGAGTCTCCACATTGTTTTCACTCGGCCTACGTTTCCAAACAGCATCTCTAATTAATCTGGTCCTCTGCAAACTCTGCTTGTTCCATCACCATTACCCACAACCCCCAGCACCATCTCGGTCGTTTGGAAACATATTTGAACGAGTGTGAGCTCGTTTTCAAAGTAAAAGACAAAGAAAAGAGTCAGGGAAGATTTAAAGAGGCTTCATCTTTTGAGCCTGGAGTGGGACCAGGACGTTCAGAGCACAGGAAACACTCTGGCTTCAGACTCAGTCGCCAACATGACTGATCCCTGGATGAACCCTCCCTCGCTTCCCCCACTTTGATTTGTCTCTGTAGAAACCGGAGGGATCAGTGTCTCCCTCCCAGCAGCAGAGCGAGGAGAGGAGCCGGAGCCAAAGGGCGCGAGGCAGGGAAACGATTGATGCCAATCAGCTCCGTCCGGCTGCGTTGTCCTGCGAAGCCGGGAACACTGGGTCACCACACAAACACGGCCGGGGTCGGGATTTAATTTCCCTGCGGACCACCCGTAGTGGAAACTCATGGACAAGGTCGGCAGGAGGAGGCGTCCTGATGACTTCTGATGGACGCCCTGTAACCTGGAGCCTCCTCCTCCTCCTCCTCCTCCTCTGTCCACATGACAGCGGCGCCCGGCTGCACGCACAGCAACTCATTCATGCGTGTCAAATGAAGTGTGGGCTGCTGCGGTGTACGAGTGTTTCCACGACATGAGTCAGGCCGCTCTGAATACATGAATAAATTGCATGTAGTTGTGTGTGTGTGTGTGTGTGCAGGTGTGTGTCTCTGGGGTATAAATGCAGATTTGCATGTGTGTGTATATATTTGATGTGTTTTTCATGTGTACGTGCCTGTAGGCTGAGTGTGTGTGTGTGTGTGTGTTTTCATTATGCAAGGCCAGGTTTGGAATTGCTCAAAACTGAAATGACATCAGCAGTGCGAGTCCCCAAACTCTGAGAGGCTCTTGGCTCTGATGGAAGACGAGTCACGTGTCAGTGGAAGTGTGAAATAAGCAACAACATGGATCCAGCTTTTAAAGCCATCTGATGTGCACGGTGTTTATTGTGCAGCCTCATCTGGTCCAGACCCGCTGAATGATCACATGGCCCAACCTGCAGAGAGTTTCAATCAGGCCCGACTCCTCCTCTCCAGGTCTCCATCTGCCTCCTTTGTGCCATTGCTATGCTTATTAGCCAGGAGCTAATTACCCAGCGGCACTCCCCGTGGGATTGGCTCGCCCCTCGCTAAGCGAATTAACGTGCCCCTCATTGAGGAGGCGGGGCTGCAGAGCGAGGGGAGCAAATAGCAAGATGTTTGGAGATGGGACTTCAGGGATTAGTTGTCAGACTCGAGTGGTTGTTAGCTCTAAATCTGCGGAATAATGTGGCTCAACGCAACACAAAATAGGGCGCTTTATTCTTCATTAACCACCGCACGTCCCTCCTCGTGGAGCTGCTCCTCCCCGTTGCACTAAACTGGGATCTTACACGGGCCATTATGCTGCCGCAGCTGCAGGAGATAACAAGACCCAAAGATAGCTGCAGCGGGGCGGGGCCCGCCCACCGGGGTGAGCAGGGACGCGGCGAGCGGCCCGTAGGAAGCGAGAGCCACTTGACTCACGGGGAAGAGTCCCTCGCGGCAGGGGACGCTCCGCGCTCGGCCCGGCCTATAGGCGCCGCTGTGGGCGGGAACACCTGTGCGTCTGCGAAACGACGAGCTGCTGCACCGGGCTGAACACGTGAGGAGCGTGTTTTCTTTTCCTTTGTTTGCGAGTTGTCCTTGAAAAGCCGAGGTGTCTGCGTGTCCCCGCCTCCACATTGCAGGCGCTGTGTGGTACACAGGAACACACACAGCATGCACAATGAGGAGGCCGCCACACGCCGCGTCTGATCCGGCCAGACCGACCAGACGATGAGACAACAGGGGGCGGAGACGTCTCATTACGATTCATTTCACTCATGTCTCTGCTGTCGAGCTGAAACCTGCAGCACTTTTACACTTTTGTTAAATTGCTTCAAACGTCTTCATTTCAGCTCCGCCCCCGCCCCCGCCTCTTTTCAAACACGGGCCTATGAAAAGAGTTGTGCTGTCCTTAATAAGCCATGTGACGAGAGCCTCTCAGAGCCTTTAACGAGCCCCGCCTCGTCTTGAGGAACCGCCCTCACCTCATCACTTCCTGTACGCTGCTGCAGTGACTGGGAGTTCCTGACCAATGAGGACGAAAAGCGGCTATTTATTCCATTAAGCTGCAGCCTCTTGGGTCTCAGGTAAATGTACACACGTCCACAAGACCAACCCCGCCGCTAACAACCAGGTCTGCGTCCCCATGTGTCCCACAGCCCAGGACCAACCGTCGCAGGCTAATTGGAGCGAAGACAAGTGACAGTGGAGGGGAGAACGTCCCTGCTAAAGCTGAACTTTCACTGGCGCCTCTGGTTTAATACCTGTTCTGGTCAAGAGCCCGATAATTAGACCGCGAGACGCAGCGAGAACGCAGACGTGGCTGAGGAGTCATTAGAGCCGGCTCTGTTCTCGGCTCCCTCTGAGGAGCAGAGGCTGCTTGTTTGGGATATTTATCCAGACAGACTCTTCCCCAGGAGCTCCTCCGAACTTTGCACCAAACTTTCTCAGCCTCACTTTTTCAGATATTGGCTCCATATATATTATACACGACATTTTCCCTTTCTTTACGATGAATGCAGATAGTCCCAGCGACCACAGGAGCCGTGTGACCTGCAGTGACTTTTTAATAAATCAAACGGCCATATTGGACCCGCAGCAATAACGGATCCAATATGACACCTTGGTATTATTCAGCAACGTGCTTCATGAGCCCACGTCACAGAAACCATCTTAAACAATGCAGCAGAGTCAATGAGCCCCCCCCCACACACACCTCGCCGCTCATTGGCTGAGAGCAGCAGCCGACACTCAGCGGGCCTATCGGGCCGAGTTTGGCCGACAGCTCGTTCGTCGTATTATTTAAGAGCGATATGTTCTATGCTCTGTGAGGACGTTCTGTTTGTGCCTCAGATGAGACACACTGGGCATGAAAAGGGTTTTTTTTTTTCAGAGTAAACACATTGGACCTTTTAGAGAGTCGATTATGCAAAGAACCATTTGCATGACAATGACACGTGAAGGAGCGACCGTGCAGAGGAAACGAGGAAAAGGAAAAAAGGTACAAAGACAAAGATTGATGAAAATGCAGCGAGCGCTAAAGGGCTTTGATTTGCTGAGCACAGAATCAATAAAGGGCCGGGGCTGCCTCATCAGAGGGGGGAGGGAGGCGCGCAGGAACGTCTGGTGCATCTGAATTCACAATCGATAAAATAATCCTCTGAGCTCTGACGCCTTCATTCATAAACTCTCCTCCTTCTCCTTCCACCTGACGATGACTCAAGACTCACAAACGCCTTCCTGCGGACCCAGACACGGACGCTGAGGGGGCGCCGGCGTCTGAGCCCGCCCCCGGACTGCGTCCACGTGAACGTCTCTCATCCTGCGCGTCGTCGTTGCTGCCTCTGGAAAGTTTTGCGTGCGACCCCTCTCGGGTCGACCAGCTTAATGCAGAGAAGCTGAGCGATTAACGGCAGGTGCACGAGCATCATCGCTATTCAGCCAAAGGAAGGACGGGATGTACACTTTGTTGCCATAACAACCAGCGGCCACTTCCAGCACAGAGCACTCAAACTCCCACCTCGTTAGCGCCACCTCAGCCCGGCCGCGAGGACACGCCCCTGCTTGGGTTTCTCATCTCGCCATGAAGATCAAATTACCGAAGCAAACAAACTGAGTCTCTGCCTCTTGAATACATCCTGGCCTGTTCCCAGCGACAGCCCACGTTTGCTCTCATAACAGAGCCCAGGTGCTTAAGTCCGCCTCCGCGCTCTGTCTCACTCTGCGCAGAAAACAGCCACGTCAGTGCTCGTCACGAGACGCGTCCGTCACCTTTAGACGCTCAAACAATCGCTCTGATTATTGTCACGGTTTAAAACGACCTCGCGGCAGCATCGGTCAAACCCACTTATTGAACTAAAGACGATGACAATGTCCCTAATTAGACTGGAGGTGTGCCACAGGGACAATGGGGTGGACAAGAAAATAAATTCACACAGCGCACGTGGGACTGTGGGTGATGGCGGCGTGCACGGCGAGAGGAATCTCAGCCTCCTCCAGCCATATTAAAAGTTTCCTGAGCGTCAGTCCAGAACCTGCGCTCCGATCGAAGACGGCTCCAGCTCCGCCCAGAACTGTGTCGCCCCACTGAACGCCGGACGTTACCCATAATCCCCTGCTGCGGCTGGAACAAATCCACCAAACTCACAAACCATCGGTGGAACCCACCGGCCGCGTCCTCTGACTCGAGTCAGCGGGTCTCGTGGCGAGCTGCGAGCGCAGCTGATTTCACAGTGCGACTGCAGGAGCCGCGTGTGGGCGTGTGTTTGTATTTTGTTGTTTGTGCGAGTGGGCGGAGGTTGTGAGGTGGAGGGCTCTCGATATTTTGTAGTGAATCTAGTTTGTGTGCGTTTGAACTTGGATTCTGCAGCAACAGATCAAACACTTGAATTCTCTGTTTCACCTGCTGTGCCCGTGCATGTTCGTCATTAACTGCTAATTCCCATAAACACACACACACACACACACACATTTGTGCAGCTCAGGATTTTCAAATTAAAAGATAAGAAAAGATATAAAGGTGCTGGCCTGAATGAGGCAGAAAACCTTGGGCTGTGTGAGACAGACTCTGGATCTCAGCTCAGTCAGAAACAGAGAGATAAACGTTACGCTGGATCGCGTGTGTGAGGCTATTAGAGACAAAGCGCTGCAGCCCATTGACAGTCGCTGGACTCACAGGACACGTAGAAGCTGATAAGCCCCTCCCCCCTCTCTCTCTCTCTCTAAGCAGCAGTTTCCACCGTTTCAGTCCATCATCATTAATCAGCGATGTCGACTCCCTGCACTGAACCAGGAGCTGCTCTGTCGGACTGAAGCCTTTAACTGAAGGAGAAACAATAACGTCAAAGAGCGTGCGTGCTCGTTAATGAGGTCCAGAGGCGAACCAGACGAAGACTAACCCTCATCCTCGCTGCTGCTCCGACGCCGGCTGGATATTGATCTTTCCACTATTATGGAGACGAGAGGCACTGTGAAAAAAATGTTTAACTATCCTCTAATGGAGGCTTTAATAAAAAAAAACTATGAAGTCATCAGTTTAAAGTGATGCTGCTGCTCACACACACACACACACACACACTCTTTCGCTGGAAATAACAAAATGAAAAAAAAAAACGTCTTTGGAAACGACGTGGGAGGTCAAAGCTGTGTCTGCAGCCTCACACCTCCTCGCTCGCCATGGCGTGCCACCAGCGCAGTCTGCTCGCCGCCACGAGACGGAGCAGGGCACACAGCAGGGCCGTCCATATGGCGACGGAGGTATAAATACACACAGTGGGCGTGTGAGTGTGTGACAGAGAGAGAAAGTGCTGCTACTCATGAGACTCCTCTGACACGCCAAGGTTAAAGGTCAAACTTGTTCCCCTCCATTGATTCTTTAGCTGTACAGCTCTGTATCGGCCCCCCCCCCCACAGCTGAGCCGTGCCGGCGTGCACGATAACCACCGACAAATGGAGGAGAAATGACTCAGAGAGGAGCTAAATACCAAAACATTTATGGGATTTACGGCTCACACGTAACCTTTTGTTGTAATTAGCCCGGGCGCCGGCGAGGGCCCCGTCCGCCTGACTCTGGCGAGCACGATATGTCAGCAACACCTGGAGGGAACCAGGTGCTCACTCGGAGACGAGGATGGACGCAAAGGTCCAGGTCACAATGTGAATCCATGAAATGAATGAATGAATGAATGCCGTATTTCAATGTTGTTGTGGGTCAAAGGTCACATTCATTCTGCTTCTGCTCCTTTAATGGGAGCCATAACTCTGTTCCCTCTGAGGTCAGGTCGCCGTTCATCTCCATCTCCTGACTCCTCCTCCACTGTCCGTCATTTATCTCTTCTCCTAAATCTTCCTCCCTCCGTTAATCTTGCCCCTCTGATGTGGCTGAAGCATCTGTTACGGTCAGAACCGGTTCTGATGGATGACACGAAACATCGATCAAAGCCCTCGTCTGTGAAGGCCTCAGAAATCAAAGCCCGACTAAAATATCAGGACGAAGGCGTCAGGCTCTAATCTCACCCGCTGTTAGAACCTCCCGTCTTAATGTGTTGCAATCAGTCACTGTCCCGCCGCGAGGACACGAGGACACGTGCTCAGAGCCTCAGACAGAGCGTCAACGGTTCCTTAGCGTCGAGGCCCTAGCCGCCTCGGCGCCAGCTGTGCAGCCGCTGGCGCTCAGAGCCGGTCACAGCTCGGCCGAGGCCTGACGGGGAGAATCAAATGAGAAACTTCAACTGATTCTGCAGAATGAATCCTGATGAACTGGATCATAAACAACCAGAAGACAGAGACACGGAGCCTGGAGTCAATTATTCAGACTCAGAGTGGCGACGAAGACACGCTCTGAACCAGAGACGTCCTCCCTGCTCCGGCCCTTCGCCGCCGAGACGAAGTGCAGAGACGATTTGCATTTGTTTATGCAGAAGAGGAGGCCGGCGCTCTGCAGGGGCCGCCGCCGCCGCAGACGGCAGATGAAAGGAGACGGGTCAAAGGGGCATTTCTACGACAGACATTTCTACGGTCGCACGCGTCAGGGGGGTTTGGTTTTAACGTATGAATAAGTGGCGGAGGAGGTGATCCAGAACTAGACTCACTCTACTCCTCTTTGTCTCTTCATCAGTCTCTCGTGGCATCACCTCTCCCTCATCCATCATCGTCTTGTCTCCTCTCGCTCCCTCGTCATCGCTCAATCTATCTCCCCGCCCTTCCGCACCTTCATCTGGATGCCGCTCGCCGCTCCTTTATTCACTCACGGCTTCATTGTGATTCCCTCCCCGGCCCCGGCCGCTCCTCGTTTCACGCCGATGATGTCGTTACTCACTTCGTTCACGAGCTTTAACGTGTTTCTCACCGGCTGAGGCGCAGTCGCTCCGGGTGCCTGCGACCATAAAGGAGGATGGATTAGTCTCGGGGACGCCGCCATGATGGAATACGTGGCGAAACACTCGATGCAAAGCAAACAGGCCGCTGCTGCTTTGCATGAGCGAATTCCTCCATCGCTCAGCCTCTCGTCTTCACTTTTCTCTTTGTACTATTATTCTGTTTGGAGATCAAAGCCCCCGTTATGTGAGAATGCTGCAGGTTTTCTTATCGCACAGGTTGACGAGCAGCGAGAGCCGAGGCAGGCGTGACGCCCGCTTCTGAGGAACTGCAGCAAATCCATCGATGAAAACTTCATCATCACAAAGTGTGTGCAGGGCATTCCAAACCTGATCTCATTACGCCGACCACATAAATCCACGGCCTCGCCGTCCTCCAGCGCTCACAAGTTAGCCAGTGCCCTTCAGCGAGCCGCCATGTTCCCGGGCGCTGCCCCGCGCCTCGCGTTGACTCACCCGCACAGAGAGGAGATTTGTTTGCGTCGAAGGCGAACGTGAAAAAAAGCCGGGATCCAATTACTCGGTGTAAAATTGCTAATAAAGTTATCTGCCTCGGCGGCGTGAAGGTGGGTGGTGTATCGGAGCGCGGGGACAAACACAACAGATAGCGCTAATCCCCCAAAACAAGCCGGGGTGCACGGGTGAAAACAAATGCGGGTATATGAGGGCGCGCACGTGTCCCGATAAGAGGATGAAATGATGGAAAAACACACAGAAACGTCAAATTCAGCGCTTCTTCATTTTAATTTGCTCCAGGGATGGATAACATCAACACAAACAACGCAGGAGGAGCTGTCAAAGACGTCCTTGTGCCGCAGATGAGATAGCGTGCTGGAGTGTGTGTGTGTGTGTGTGTGGACACGGCGTATCAAAGTCCTTGTGCCAAAATTAAAGGCAGAGAGGAACCAAATGGAAAGAGACAGATGCGAGTGAAGGTGAAACAGGAGAACAATAACAGAAGAGGAGCGATAACAGAACGTCCCTGATGAAAGGATCGTGGCGAGAAGAAAAAAAAGAAGTTAAATGGAACGCAGACGAGGGCTTTGAAGTGAGGCTGACCTGTCCACTGTTATTATCAACACCTTCACTTTTAGCAGGATCTGGAGCTATCAAAGCTCTCAGCAAACACCTGAACGGACGGGAGATCAAAAGAGAGGAGGAGAGGAAGAGGAGCGGCGAAGAGATGATGGAGAGACGAGACGATCCGGGAATAAAACACAGCTAATGTCTCTGTTCTGAAGTTTTCTATTCAGACTGTTATCAGCTTTGTTTGTCACGGGTCACACACGGTGACGCATCGTGTGTGTGTGTGTGTGTGTTTGTGTTTCGGATCCTGGAGTGAGAGAGCAAACACATTCCTCAGACTCTCAGATTAGAGCGACGGGGCGGATTCCAGTTTATCAGCGACGGAGCAGAGCCGCCGTGAGCGAGTGTTTCTCACCTCCACGCAGAAACAGAACGGTCTCAAGACGCCTCAGCCTCAGATAATAAAGACGCCAAAAGGTTGATCATGTTTCGGTGGACCACATTAAGCATCCATTCAAACCCACATCTCCTCCTTGTCTCCTCCTCCTCCTCCTGCAGCTGAAGCAGACGCTCCCGCAGTGACGAGATTGGAAAGAATGATTCCAGCTCTCCCTCACCTCCTGGAGAGACCAGGCGTTGTTCTATTGTCTCATGCAGTCTGACCGAGTCCCAATGTTCTGGACTGGGTTCAACACCCGTCATGAACCCCACGATCAGTCCCCCCCCCCACAGGACGACCTGATGTTGACTTTCATTCGTCTGTCTCAATGCCCCCTTTTTTAAAATGATTTCTCCGTCCGTCTCTTTGATTTACTGCCCTTGGCATTCTCTCTCAGTCGTTTGCTTTTCTTCCACCAGATGTTGTTTTCTGTGCCTTTCATTGATTGCCCATGTGTGTGCCTGCAATTCCAAACCGCTGAATTAGACGACCTCTGGAGCCGCCAGTGAAAAATCGAACGGCAGAGAGAGTTTCTTGTTTGGTTGCCAGAGTTCTTTTGTGGCGACGTCTTTCTTCCATTAGAGAACAAAGAGATTTGTTTAACCTAATCTCCCTAATGAACTCACACTCGGCCCAGGACAATGGTCAGCGCTGACCGCGGGGCTGCACAGCTTCAGCTCGCTGAAATTATTCCAAGTCCCGTTTGCCGTCACACATCACAAACCAGCGGCATTAACTCGCAGAGCAGAGATCTGAAGCCTCAGCCCAAATCTTCCTAAGCTCCTCCAGATACCGTCTGAGCGTTTGCTTTGGTCTGACTGGGGGTCAGAGCCCCGCGGGATTTGACTTTGGGGATGTGAGCCCGTTCTGCTTTGCCGGGTTCACGCGATCAATTCTTCCCGGAGGGTTTCCGACCGTTTCTGAAGACGCGCGAGACGGGGCGGAGGAGCGGAGGGTCGATGGCGTGGAAACCTGCGAGGGAAACCCTGTAATCCCACGGCTGAAGCAAATGTGATGCTAAATGCTAATCTCCTGTTCCCACTTTTTTAAAAACGTTGTCCGGGGAGCGTGTCACAAAGGGGATGCAGGCCTGGTGGTCAGGAGGTTTCCATCGATATACGTCTCCTGCTATAGAGACAAAAGGCCCTGGAAGCGTGATCTTAGGGAGCAGAGGGACTCTGAGTGACTTCAGAACGAGCGTGTTTGTGTGTGAGACGGGAGGCAGAGGCTGGAGATGCTGAGAAGGTGACAAACTGGCCAGAAAAGGACGGTTTCTGCTGGTAAACTGCTTTTGTACAGCCTGCACGGCTGTCAGAGAGAGAGAGAGAGTGTGTGTGTGTGTGTGTGTGTGTGTGTGTGTCAAACTGTCAAACAACAGTGGAACAGACAACTCCCCAAAGCACATCTCCTTCAAAGGGAGGAGTGTGTGGCGACTGTATCACACACCTCACACTGTAGGGCTGCTCTCTAAGAGCTCGGAGGAGAGAAGGTGAGAGGAATACAGAGCGAGTGAACAAAGGCAGAAGAGAAGGAGGTGGAGTGGAGGGATGAGGGAGAAAGAGGTAAGAAAGGAAACAGAGGGGGTAAAAAAACGAGTGTGGAGAAGATGATGAAAGAACAGAAGAAGAAAAGGAAGAGAAGAGATGAATGAAAGTGAAATCAAAGGAGAGGAGGAGGAGAGGGAGGAAGAGCAACACATGAGCAGCATCACTGAAGAATTAACTGTCAGACACTGAATGATTTCATTCCTCTTTCTAAACATCCACATTTTATCTGCGTGTTCCATTCCATTTATATAACGAGTGTGTGTGTGTGTGTGTGTGTGCTCACTGTAAGCTCCTCCAGCACTTGACAAATGACATCAGGGAATTGTGGGTAGTCTTGACGCTGCTTAAACACACACACACACACACACACAGACAGATGTGAAGCAGATCCCGTCCACATGACGGTGATGGAAACTCCCCAGGAACCCTCAGGACACGCCTGGAAGACAGTGTGTGTGTGTGTGTGTGTGTGTGTGAGATGCAGCTGCACTCGAGGGGCGTCTGCTCCTCCACATCAGACACTAATGAAACTCTGCGTGGGACGTGAACGCAGCGCGGCCTTCTCTGCACCGGTGGACGTGTCAGGAAGTGACGAGGAGCAGACCGGATCTACCGGGATGGATTTTGTAATTGTAACGTTAACACACATGATGACACGTCCCTGACAGTCACAGTCTGCTGCGGTTAAATTATCGCCTTGAGTCAGAGCGGGGAACATTCACCTCAGATACAGACGACACGGAGGGGGAGGGGCTTCTAATGAGATTCCAATAATATCCTGGCCCAGGCCGAGGGTTCTTCTTCATTGAAACTGGAGTAAATAAATATCTGAGGGCTGGATTCAACCCTGATCCACTTGATCCAAACTAAACCTCCTGGTCGATGAAGGAGCTCGAGCGTGAGGTATTTCTCCAAAAGTTTCCCTCACGTCAGCTCCTGCCAACAACGACAAAGAAATCAAGTGATTCCATGAAGCTTTCACGATATTTATACTAATAAAACCCACAAGTCTATTTAACACCTCCCTCCCTATTGGCTGCCTCAGCCAATGAGAAGTGTCCTGGGCGTGTCCATGCACACTGTGAGATTAGATCGTGAGATTAGACCGGATTACAACCGACCTGCTGACCCGGTAGATATTAATTGTCGGATTGAGAGGCAGCTGCACGGCGTCTGGTCGTTACGGACGCAACAAAAAAAACGAAACGTTGCTTTTCCATTCACACTTTGTGACTCCTCCCTCCTCCCTCGTTTCAACCCCTCTAATCATGTTTGCTGTTCTCTCGTACGGATAAACCTGTTTCAGATCTCCTGAGGTTTGAGAAGCCATTCAAGGTCCCCGCGATAAAAACTCGGCGATAAAGCTCGGCGCGCGGCCCGAAGGTCGCCGCTGCTTTTCAGAGCGAGCCTTTCATTAGAGGCGCTGCAACTATTAGAAGCTCCAGAGTGCAGCGAGGTGACGCGCAGAGAGCGAACGAGCCTGATAACGCTGAAGAGGCCGGGCCCGTGAAAGGAGCGCTGAAGGAGCAGTGTGGCGGCGGCAGCGGCGGCGGGGAGGAGGAGTCGCTGAGCCGAGTTTTCATGCCTCGTGTCGGTTTTGTTTTTCTCCCGAGAGCAAATGTTAAGTGTTTTCTGTCTTTCTCGTCCACAAAAAGCTTCTGAAGGCCTCCTGCTTATATTTGAGAGAAGAAACAGTGAGGAACGTTTCTAGTGACCTCAGCTGTGACCCCTCAGAGTACAAATGAGGGTCCCAGAGGGCCACCAGGGAAAACAGACTCCATCACATCTCCAGCTCCATAAATCTCAACTCCAACGACCCGGGTCAAATGAAAGCAGACAAAGCCTCTCGTCCTCGTCCTCGTCCTCACTCTGAGTGTCTCTCAGGTCTCAGGTCTAATGACTCTCGCCACAGACGACCCCGTGCGTTTCATTCCGGAGCTCTGCGGGCGGTTTACATTCCCTGAGAGGATGAACAAAAGTCCCCTAATTAATATTTCAAGAGCCGAGATGAACACATCTCATTAGGCTCGGGGAGTCTGAACAGTTTAAAAACGAAAGGCGATATTTGCTCCCTCACTTTAAGTCGGCGTCTCACTGTGAAACAAAAGTTAATTAAGTTTCCTTTTCTTTTTTTTACACCTGCTTTGAATTTATTTTGCTGACTCGCACAAGCCTTGAATTCAAGTCCAGATAAGGAGGCGACCATCGTGGCTTCGCTGGTGCGGCTACTGTGACAGGGCGCTCCGGCGTGGGTGGGTGTTGTCATCGTCCAAGAGGGTCAAAGGTCAAATGACTTCCAACACTGCGACGCATGGACTGATCCATTATTCATTCCAAGGTTTAAACCATTCATCCGTACCACTGATCCTCCGAGGGCCAATCAGCTACGGCCACTTCCGCCAATATTACCCATGATGCTCTGCTTCCTGACCTGCCGGTCACAACCTGAATGCAAATGCAATGAAGGCAACGGTCCCCGTCCAGTGATTCCACCAATCAAATAATGCATGATGGACGTGACGTCCCCAGGCACAGGCACGTTTGTTTTAACTTTTCATTTAGCGTCCGCCGCCCCTCAGGCCTCGGACGCTCCCATCTGTCTGAAATACAAACGCCGTGGTTAATCAACCGTTATGTGTCCGCTGGCCGCGTCTCTCCACGTGAGGACTGACGGCATCATTTCATATGGGGGGGGGGGGTTCTCCACTGTGTCAGCAGGAGGAGCAAAAAGGGGATTTCCATGGAACTTGGTGGGAATCAAACCTGCAACCCTCCTGGCTGATGCTGAGCTTTGTCTGATAACAGCCTGGAGCAGATTGGTCTCATTAGGACGCCTTTATGTCCCCCGGTCCTCTGGGACCACTCACGGGTCCAGGCGGACACAATCTGACGTCCCATCTCTGGGAACACCCCCTTTGGACTGGAGCCTCCACCAGATGCTGCGCATGCACGAGCCGTGCATGTGGAGCAGTGGCTGCGTGTCTTGGGTGCTGCTTGTCTCTCTCTCTCCGTCTCACGCACGATGTCGTTGAAAGAAAGACGCAATCAAAAAGAAATTAGGTCCCAAAATGTCCCAGGCGCTCTAATCCTCCCTGGAGACAGGTGGATTAGCGGGCCGTTCATTGAATAAAACACGCACGCGCCTTCAGGCATGCACCCCGCCACCACACACACACACACACACACACACACACAGCCGGGTGATTTATTCCCAATCCGGTGCAGGTATTTCCTGCTGAATCTCCTCGAGCGAGGAAGAGACGCAGGAAGCAGCCGAGCACACACGCACACGCGAGCAGCCACACCCTCTCATCTCTGAATGGAACCAGCAACGCGCGCACACCCTCGGAACCACGCACAGCCGGTCCCTCTCACGTCTGGAGCCGCGCAAGACATGCGGATGTTTGACGGGAATCTGCGCAAATTCCTCCAGACTTTGATTTTCTGATTGTGAAGTGATGCATGGTGGGAAAACATCAATAATAACACTGGGAGAATCAGAAGTTGAGTCGATCACTTGATGCGCAAACACGACGAGCTGCGTAAAAACGCATCCAACCACCCATCCATCATCCAACCGAGCGGGTCTAAACTTCCTCCACCTGACCAGGCTGGACACGTCCAGCGTGTCCTGGTCTTTCTCTAACGTGGACAGACTGGCGTCTGCGTGACAAACTTTCCGCTCACATTTCTCCGCACGAGCACGGCACCGACACCAAACTCACGTTTTCTAGAAAAATCATCCACTCACCCGTGAAGACATCCGCTCCGTCCTCCTCCGTCCTCCCGCAGCGCGTGGTGTCCCTCTCCGTTATTACAGCCCCATCCTCCTCCTCCTGCTCCTCGTCGTGTTCCAGCGCGTGCTACACAATGCCCATGTCCGCTCCTCTGCTCCTGGCGCGTCTTCTGGAGGGAGGTGCAGCTTCAGCCTACCGCTCCGTCCCGGTCGCGCTGGCACGGCACCGAGGGGGACGCGCCACCGGACGCGTTCTGCGGTCCATGTTTGGTCCGGTGCGCGCCCAGCACGCGCCCTGCACCGACCCAGAGGACGAAGAGGATTAACACACCGGGTTCCCCTTCAAGTTCCAGGCGGAGCAACAACGGAGTCCACTGAGGAAAGTCAAAAAAATAACGAGGAGCAGCGCGCGGAGAGGATGGAGGAGAAGCGGCTCCTCACTGACTGGAGCTGAGGGAGGGATGAGAGAGAGAGGGAGAGAGAGAGGCTGCTGCAGACTCCGTCTCGCTTCACCGACCACCAGTTGACTCCTGCTCCTTCACGCTGTGACCACCTCCTGCACGTTTTCACTCCCAAAGCATGTGGTGGCGTAGCAGCCAGGAGGAAATGATGCGACCCATGGAGGACGTCCAACATGTCCCCTCACTGTTGTAGTGTGAACTGAGGCAGGAATTAATGACCTGTCCTTCTCACGCCATGAGTAGGTGGAGCTTTGCTGCGCTGATGGCTCTGCGTCTCCATCCAGGTGTCAAGGGTGAGACACCAGATGCTGTGAAATCATGGCTGCAGGGTTCAGCCGTGACCCGGGGCCACGTTCAGACAGACGAGCGCCAGGCCCCCGGGGGCGGGACAGGGTCATGACACACGCACGTCTGGCGGGCAGCGAGCGCGAGCGGCCGATATCGGGCCGCTCTGCTAATATCGCTCTGTGGCGTGTGTGTGTTTGCTGGCAAACGTCCTGGGTTTCTTTAGCGCTTGGCACTGCGCTCAGTATCACCGCACACAGCCTATAGCTGCTGAAACCCACACCACGCTGATGACTTGGCACCACACCGCAGTTTGTTTAATGGGAAGCCAGGCGACCACCTCCTCCTCCAGACAGACTCCTCCGAGCCATCACACCTGACGGAGGAGGCTCCAGACATGTTTGCATGATAACCTCCTCTGGAGAAATCCCGTTCATCCCAAGCTTCGCGCACAGGCGGCTCTTTATTTGACAAACCCCGGGGACGACACAGACAGAAGCTCCGGGAGGTTATTTGATCGCAGCCGGGGTCAGCGATGAGAGAAAAGAAAGGCTCTGCGGGGGGGCTGATGGTCTCACAGCCTCGTTTTCAGTGTTGCCTGAGGATATATTCGTCTGACGGGGATCCCCGATGACCCTCGTCTCTCTCAGCAGCGAGATAAAAAACCCACATTGTCAGGATTAAAATAAAACATTTCTGTGCCAACACCATTATGCTACTTTTGCTGGAATCACATCCAGCTTTGTTTAAAAATACCACTGACATGGCGTTTTATAAAACCCGCCATTAGAGCCCAAACCCGACTTCCTTTCGGGATGAAGGCTTTAATGGGCTTCTGTAATCCCATAATGGCTGGAAAACCTCTGGGATACGTTATTGGCATTAAAATATAAAGAGATTTTCAAACGTCCCTCCTGAGCGATGAAACACACAAAAGTAATGTGGGAAGAAATATTCACCGCGGATAAGAGGCTTTAAAGATTTGACTTTTTCCATTAACCAGGCAGGAATCATGTAATCATGGAAACATAGGATGGATTTATGGGAGCGCATCAGTATTTACAGACGCTCGGCGGTGAATTATTAGAGCGCGCTTACGATGCTGATTCACGCCAGCGCTCAGGGCGGGGACGAAAGATCCTGAAGCCTTTCAAGGTCCAAAGTTGTGCAGCTCTCTTATGATCGCGGCCGCACAGAACAACAAACTGGAAACTCTGGGCGAGAAACACAGCTCCTGAAAACGCCGGCACGCTCGTCCCACGTGAAGTTAATCTAAAACACAACAGTCCCCGGCTCTTCAGCTCCTGCCTCGTCGTATTTAGCGTAACCAAGCAACCGACCTCTGCAGAGCAGAGAACACGTGGACGCTCTCAGGTGCGCCACTAACGCGGAGCTACAGTTTCACACCGTGTTGTTGTGGGTGGCGTCTTAAAGGCTGAGGACAGAGTGACGTCCTCTGTCACAGCGCAAGGCGCTCGTACAGAGTCATGAATCAGAAAGTACATGGGTTTGATCTCTGTAACCCCCCCCCCCCCCCCCCCCCCCACAAAAAACCCCCCCCCCATCACAAAGAGCCCGTCCTCCTTTCATCCCTCGCTTGAAACCTGGTTGTTCCTGGATCAGCCTCTCTGCCAGCGAGAAAACAAGAAGAAGCTGAAGCACAAAAGACGAAGAGCTGCGTCAAGACAAAGGTCTGGGGACGAAGGAGGAGGAGAAGCTATGCCCAGGTTCCATCAGAGCAAGCGTCCACACCTCATCACGTCCTCACCGCTCCTCTGTCTCCCTCCCACTGGAACTCCACGTTCAGCCCTGTCCTCGTTTGTCCCTGCTTCGATATTTGAGGAGAGCAGGCAGCTCTTCGTCCTCTAATGCAGCGATGGTGTGAGTCCACGTCGTGTTAATCAGTGACATTCAGAGCATATTCATGTTGTTAATTAAAGGTAGAGGAGCAAAGGCATTAAGATGCTCCTCAGTGACTTCATATCAGGAGCAAGGTCTCCTGAAGGTCAAACACCGTTGCAGGGCTTTTCATCACATTTGCTCTTGTCATTGTGTGTGAGTGCAGCTATTTCCAGCTTTTCCAGCCTTATGCAAAATTCGGTTTGCACCCCCCCCACCCCGCCCCTCCCCTCTCTAGTTGAAGCTCTCGTGAATACAGATCTGCATCACATCCGTTGACCAGGACCTCCGTTGTTTGATCGGACCTGTGCGTTCACACAAAGTTGAAAGGAGGAGGACAACGTCCCCGACTTGAACTGCAGCGTCCTTCATTCCGCGGCGCCTACGCAGGGTCAAACAAACCGTGAAAGCAAAAAATGACTCCGAGTGTGGTCTTCACAGGGGACATTAGTCTCACGACAGAAGACAGGCCCTGAACGCACGCATCACCTGCCGCTGCTGTCTGCGACCCACTTCAGGCCAGGCTGCTCAGGGCGGAGCCTGGTGGCTGGCGGCGACACGTCAGCTCTAACAAATGGAGCCTCAACGCTTCACCTTGACAAAGCCCATTGGCGAGGTGACGGCCGGCCAGCACGCCCTCGCTCTGAGGACCCTCGCCGTCTGGGGGTGGCGTCGCTCTCAAGGTCTGCATCGCTCCAACGTGCACACACAAAGAGACACACGTTCCATATTAACATGCACCTGTTCACAGCACGATGAGACAGAGCTGGACAGAACGTGCACGAGCCTTTTCTCTTGAGGGGGGGGTTGAATTGCCAACAATCCATTCGCCCGTGGAGCGGCGGTCGGTCCGGCTGGCACCGCCCCCGAATGATTCATATTCATGATGCTCAGCGATCCTTGTTGAGGAGGAACACAACCGTGTTTGCAGGGAATACTGCAGTATTTTTGTTCCATTGCAGTTTTCCTGAGCACGCTGCCATCTTGTCCCCAAGGTCACGACCCCCTCAGCTCCTCCATGTTATCAGATGGGGCCATGCTGGGATTCATCATTCTCACACACACTTTATGAACCTAATGAAAAGTCTCCTGACAAATCCAGAGTTAACGTCGAAACGTTATTTATCTACATGCCGCTCGCCGTCCCCCGCCCGTCATGGCAGACGGGTTTTTAATGAGCAGCCAACTCCTCGCTCTGTGTGAGGTTTTGAAACGTGAACTGTGAACCTCTCCAGACAAAGTCTCTCATTACGGCCGCGTCGTCTCAGACGGTTCATAACCCGCCCCATTAAGCGTCCTCCTGCAGCCTCGCCGCCCGTCTCCGTCTGCCCGCAGAACGCCGTGTCAAGAGGCGGGCTGCCGGTGAGTGACAGGCGCCGCGCTCGCCGGGGAAAAGGAAACACCTCGCACAAACTGAGCGGCGCTTTCTCTATCATCTGCGGCGCCACGCGCTCCCTCAGCAGGCCGCCACCCAGTCAGGACGGATCGAATTTACTCAGGTGAGGCGGATGGGTTTTTTTGTTTTTTTTTAATTATTATTGCAGCACAAATTAAACTGAGTCAACCCCCGGCGGTGCCGTCCTGCGGGTTAACAGGGTGAATATGGCTCCTATTAAAACCGTAGTTTGGCTGATGAAAGTTGCATTGTCGTCGATTCTGAAGGACACGTCTTTGTCTTCTAGTTCATCAGCTTCAATAACTACCGTGGTTATCCCAGTCACCGCTCTCTTCACGAAACAAAAAGGATGTTTCTGGTCTATTTCAAAACAGAATCATTAGCCGCCGCCGAGTCCAGAGAGAAACAAAACAGTTTTGATTACCTCTGGTCGTCCTCCGCTCTAATCACACACTGATTTGCACCTGGTGGAGAAATGAAGCAGCTGGCAGCAGAATAAACGTTCTGCAGGAACAAGCTGGTGGACGCAGTCTCGCTGAGGCGTGTGAAACAGCCGTCAGCCGGGTGGGACCGCCACTCAGGAGGCTGCAATGGCCGACGGCGAGCAATGACTCACAGAGGTTAAATACCTGCGGCCCGGTTCAGTCCATTAGAGCGAAAGAGGCCGCGGGGGCCATCTTCAAGAAACACTGGCCAGTCTCGCTGGACACACACACACACACACATGCAGTTGGAGAAGAATTCCTGGGAAAATAGCCGAGCGTCTCTCCGCCCACGCAGACGGAGCTGTTGTCTCAGCTGGATGTCCAAACCAAATGGTTTCCATCACATCTGCCTCATAAAAGAACTCACTTATATTTTCAGACACCATCGAGCGAGCGCCATAAAAGACGCCGCAGGCCTCAAGTCTGAATGTCTGGGACGTGTTTTCCCACCCAGCTCAGCTCCGCTCGCTTTCCAGTGGAAAAGAACACGAACACCACTTCCCTCCTGGAAATCTACAGGCTCCAACCACCGACCACGCCTCCTCCACGTTAGCAGTTGGGACGCAGACCCTCTCAAACGTACACGTCAAATCCTAAAGAGAGGACACACGTCCCTCTGAGGGGGACGCTTGACTGAAGGTCGTCACGTGACCAGGAACACGGGCTGGACGTGTAAATGAGGCACGACATTGTCATGATGCAATAACCAGTCAGTGTTGAGTCCCACCTTCCTGTGGCCGACCCCCCCGCTTTAATTGGGACCTTGGTAGCACTGTTTTCACAGGAAGATGTTTTCTTGCATCACCTTTCTCTCTCTCTCACACACACACACACACACCTGCGTCGTCACACAGGGGAAGTGGCGCACTCACACACTCCAACGTGACCAGCGTGCCGGGACTGACGAGTACCGTAATGGCCCGTTCTCACGGCGTCAAACTGCGAGCGCTGGCGTGAGACAAATTAGATCTCTACGCGGCAGCGTGGGTTCTTTGTCACCGCTGGTTGTGACCGTCACCGGGTTTACGAGCCGTCACGTCGCGTGGACAAGCATCTTCTGCGCGTTGACCTCGGCGTCCTCAATACGTCGACTAGCCCCTCCCCTCATGGTGCGTTTGGAGCGACCACGAGAGCAGCCGGCGTTCAGCGTGAGGAGTGACGGCTCGTTTTAAACACGTCTGTTCCGCTCACCTCGCCGTCCGACACACGTCTACAAATACACACACACACACACACGTGCACATTCCCGGACCATCTGCGTCAGTTTTCCCGACACGGGGCCGCAGCGGTACGGATCACTGACGGCGGCAGGTCAAATATGGAATACGATCAGATAAAACAACACATGTAGATTAACAAGAACAAATAATCTCCTGATGTAACTCTTGATTCCATTTGTTCTGTTGGTTTTACCAGAAAGTCCAGTTCCCTCCCTCCCTCCCTCGCTCGCTCCTTCACGCCAAGTTAAAAGCCACTCACGCACTCATGCACATCCTGGAATGGATTTACTGGAATTTGACGGTTGAGTAAAAAAACAAACAAAAAAAAACCAACTCAGCATTCCAAACCTTCACGGCTCTGAGAGATCCAACCTGTCGGCAGAGCTCAGGGCGAAAACTTCAAACAGACTAAAACCATCAAATCAATAAATAGTCAAACGGCGAGCAACAGTCTGCCGACTGCTCACGTGTCCCCCGCACCTGTCCCTCGGCGTCCTCGAGGCGAGTCCTCCGCCAGGCGTCTCCGTCATCAGGTGTGACACAGAATTTTTCAATTTGCAGTCTGAGATTGCACGACAGGCCGGGCCGCTAATAACGCCGCCGCCATGGCTGACAATAACAAATCACCTCCCTCGCTCCGACTGACAGTCTCTGTTTTTACTCTCCTTCAGCTCTTTGTAAACCTTGTTTTACAAATGCACAAATGGGATCTTACCTTACGTTAATTTAAGAGCCAGTGGAGCCGCCCTCTGCTGACCCCTCCGTCAGGTCAAGTGACCCCCGAGGACGCATCAGGGACGCGACCTTCAATCATCCGGGCGTGAGGACCGGCAGCGCTGCGGCACTCTCAAGGATTGTCCTCCGCGACCTCCACCTACGGAAATGAAATCACAGGGCTATGCATAGACTTGAGGCGAGGACGCCGCTTAGGAGGCAAATGGAATTGGCGCTCGCCACGTGAGAAAATAAATCAACAGAATGTGTGTTTCTGTCTAAGCTAACGAGAGAGAGAGGGTGAAGTGATTTCCAGGAATATGTTGTTCCATCTTATTTCATGTTGCCGTGTTGTCGTGTGTGTGTGTGTGTGTGTGTGTGTGTGTGATGCAGCCAGGGTCAGTCTGCCACACACACAATCCTTGACCTGAAGACACTGTCCTAGTTTCCCTGTGAGTAATCTCCCTCTGCAGTCGGCTCCATTCAAATGGATATGAAATAAACCCACTGCTGTGTGTGTGTGTGTGTGTGTGTGTGTAGCAGAGGCTGAGACTTGAATGGAAAGCTTCTGAGGCTCGCTCCTTACATACAGTACATATATATATATAGAAGAAGAACACGTTTCATATATTTTTTTCACAGTGAAAAACGAAGAATGATGTTTTTGCCTCTAAATATAAAGGAGACGTTAACGTGCTCAGAGGATCGGTCCAAACGAAGACACGTGTGCTGGGGAGCGTGAAAGGGGACAGAAACGGTTCTGTTGGCCTCCAGCTCCCTCTCAGACCCCACAAAGCGATCAAAGGCTTCTGGGATTCCTTCTTGCACTCTGATGTCACGTCAACGCACGCCTCCGCACAGTGATGAAATATGAATCACTAGCTCTCAGGTGGGGCTTTCATCAGAGGAGAGGGCGGCTCCAATCAAAGCCGACCACGGATTTTAAGAAATGTATACATGCTTAGCTGAATTCCCAGAATTCCCCCTGATCCAGAGCCACGCCCCCAACCCTTTGACCGCAGGTAGTGGGAGTTTGTCTCTGGTGAAGTGCTCGACGGAAACAAGCTGCCATCTATTCTTAATGAAGACGAACCACTGGGACCAATTACTGAAGCGAGCAGCCTCGTGCACGCCGGCCGCCGTGCACGCATCACGAGGTTTTCAGGCCATTACCAGCTCAGTTTGTTTTTTTAATCAAGATCTGTGATTCAGGCCTGATGGAAACATGAGAACGACACGCAACCCTGCAAACACACCGATGGGAACAGGAGGAGGAGGAGCAAGCGTTCTCATTTCTCCTCTCACAGCTTCAGCTAAGTGACACACACTTTCACGCCTCCTCCAGTTTGAAGGAGCTCCAAAGACGCAAGATGCCGGAGGGTTCTGCGGGAACTTCCTCCGCCTTTGACCCCTCCCAGGTGGCGCTCAGCGAGAGGTCAGGAGAGTCAGGAGAGCGTCACGGGCCAGTCACACCTCCTGCGCCTCCTTCTCAGGGGTTTTCCCTCCCAATCGCCTCCTGGCACGTGCACTGCTGCTCTGTCAATTTGGAGAAACGAGAGAGTCGAGGGTTTCCAGAGAAACGCTTTTGATCCCTGTTCGATGTCGAGCGCCTTCGTCACGCTCTGATTCATCCCCCCATCAGGGCGGCGGACAGAGAGACAGGGAGGGAAGGAAGAGGAGACGTGAGGAGAGCAGGAGTTCATCACTCATATTGACAGACATGTTACTTTCTCTCCTCCTTCTTCTCGTTTCCTCTGCTTCTTCATCCCTCCCTCTTCTCGTTTATTCAATTTAAACTTCTACTTGCCTCTTGATCGTTCTCTAACTCCATCTTCTTGCGTCACCTTCATCCATCAACCCTCCCCTCCTCCTCCTCCTCCTCCTCCTCCTCCTCCCTGTCTCGCCCTCCGATCATTCATAATAATTGCTCTGTGGCGTTCCCGCTCCCCGGGTGCTTATCAAGCCGCGGCTGCTATCTGCGCACGCAGCGTGCCGTAACAACGCCGCCGCCTCGTATGCAACCCACACACGGAGACGCCGGCGCCCAGACGCACGTCCAGGTAAACGTGGTCGTTGTCGCACGGCGGGACCAATCACACGCCACTTAGGGGGCACAAATCAATGGCCCTGCCCACCCCCCCGTCGGCCCATCCAGCCATCTGTCAATCACGACTCCTCCCCCTCGGCGTGAAGTTAACATCCGTCCGCAGGTTTGACTTTGAGCTCCACTTTCGAGTCTGTCAGCTGCTCGTCCATCGCAGCCCCGCGGACACCATTTCAGATTCGTGGGCAACACGTGCACGCCTTAAATGCTGCAGGTGATTAGTTTGCTACGAGCACATTCAGAGCGAGCGAGGAAGACGAGGGTGAACGATTCGTCCCTGAGCCCCACGGGAGAAAACACTCGGATTCACATGTAGGAGTATTCTCTCATTTCAGCCGCAAGTGTGTGTGTGTGTGTGTGGGGGGGGGGGGGGGGGTGTTTCCCCTCCCCCGGGGGGGGGGGGGGGGGGGGGGGATGCTTCACTGCACTACATCACCACAAGCTGCTTTAAAACATTTAGTGGGTCCACGTGCACGATCACTGCTGGTGCATTCACAACACAGACCAGTTAACTGCAGTAAACCACGTCCTCCTCACAGTGTCTCATCGTCTATTCAGTGTAAATACTGCTGCAGGACAGGTCATTAATCCTGCCTCCTCCGTGTCCACACATGGGACACGGACCAGTGGCGTCATGGTGAGGCTGGAGGTTTGTTGTCAGAGTGAGATCAGAGCAGGTTCAGGTCAATGAGACGCATCAGAGCTCCGTCTTAATTAAGATAAACATGGATATGAATAAATGTGTGTGTGTGTGTGTGTGTGTGTGTGAGCCCGGAGCAGAGCCATAGGCAGATGGAGAGAGCAGAGACCCGTTAGAGACGTCCTCATAAATAATGGACAGCATTCACAGAGTGGAGTGGTAATTAGAGAGAGAGAGAGAGACAGAGCGTCACGTAAACAAATAGAAACACAACAAAGGAACAACAAAGACCTGGATCGAGTTTCTCCACATTCTAACTTAACTGTGTGAGTGCGTGTGTGCGTTTTCCACTGCTCTTACTCACTCCGTCCTCCTGGGGGTGGAGACTTAGAGCCGCCGCTCCCCCGGGCTCAGACGCTCTCTCACAACTGACAGTCATCTGTCAGTAATTGCCATTTACGCATTTACCCGTTTTCATCATCCTCTCATCTTTTTTTTATTTCCTCAGACACTTTTTGTCATTTAACAAACGTCGTTGAATGTCGAGTCATTTTCACATCTCTCTCTTTTTATTTATTTTCTGAGCGTTCTCATCTTTGGTCCACTTCAGCTTCTCCGCTCACTCTCTGCCATTAGCTGCTTCCTCGGTGAATCACAAGTTGTTCATGAGCCGCTGACGAGCCACAATTAATGAACGAGGGCACAACTGTCTCTGAGAGCTTTGGGAAAAATAAACAAAAGCTTTTCTGGAAAGTTATTTACTATCTGCTCGCTGTAAACGATTTCAACGCATGACGAGTAGAAGTGAAGAACAACGGGAACATGGACCTTCACGTCGCTGCGTCAGCAACTTTCCAAAAATATTAAAACCAAGTTTGTCATGATGGGATTCGGAGGCTTTAGGCCAGTTTGTGTCTCCTCTTTCATTCAGTCCATCCTGAGAGAGAGGAGGCTTAAATGATTCAAACAGCAGGATTATTCCTGGAGGAGGCGGATCCCTCACTTCAGCTGCAAACCTGAGATGTTTGACAAGTAATCGTTCCGCAAATAATTTGAATTCATGCTCAGGCGCCCGGAGAGGTTTAAACTGCAAATAAAATGATGAGGTGAGCATCTGCACTGCTCTCCTCTGTGTGTGTGTGTGAGGTGGGAACAGCTGGAGAGGACGACGCAGGACGAGAGCAGAGCGGGACAGACAGCAGAGAAGACAGCTTTCCATTCTCACGCCTCCATTCATTCATCATTTCCGTCCCCTCGCAGCGTGAACACATGAACCCGTGATTCAAACCAGACGTCTGAGGATGAATGCACGGCTGTGTGTGTGTGTGTGTGTGTGTGTGAGTCCAGCCGGCCTGAAAAGCCCATTTTCCTCTGATGCCTTTGAATGTTCAATCCTCATTTTCCAGAAGCCTGATCTCCGCGATTACTTCGGCTCCGCACTTTTCCCAAATGCAATTTCGTCAGGTTACGCAGATCCAGCGCGGCTACGAGTTCTGAACTTCTGAAGTTTCCAGCCTGCAGCTCAAGTTCAACATTTCGAACACGAGCCACAGCCGAGCATCCTTCACGATCCCTGTGCCCTTCACCCGTCGCTCCCTCTGCTCAACAACCAATTATCTCATCGTCTGATTTGACTTTCTCTGCTTTTTTTCTTCTTCATTTTCTTCTCACTTCACACACACACACACACCCATATAATCGCGTAATAAGAGTCCTGCTTGGCTTTAATCTACCGAGGGATTCGTCTACATTTAGTCATTTGGGCTAAATGTCAAATTAACATATTGGCCTTTGCTGCATGGAGCTCGGGCTCATGTTCTCACGGCAGCGGCGGCGTCCCGGCGGGAGGAGGAGCCACGACACGAGGAGAGTTCCTTTCGTTAAATACTTTTTTTTGTCAGGATAATCCGCTCTGTGTGTGATCACATGACTCCAGCACGTGTTGCTGATGAGGCGTCTTCAGACACCCAGAGACTTTCTGTCCCTTGATGTCTTCGTCACACGTGGGTTCGCTGGTTTGGAATGCTTTGGTTTGGCTCTCCTCCTGTCTTCCTTGAGGCGTTTCTTTTCCTCTTTCGCTGCCACGTATTCGCCAGTTTTAGACACGCCACTGACGGCTCTGTTCTCAGCTCGCCGGGTGTGTGTTTACATCCCTGTGTTTGTCAACACTTGGGAGTTGTCGGAGCGCATCGCTGTCAGATCTGGAGCCTTTTGGTCCCCGGCTGCTTCCTTCAAATGGCGTCTTGTGTTCCAGTGCACCATCGTGACTCCGTGCCCTGAAAAGTCTCCCAGCGCACGTGTCACTGTCAGACGCCGTGACTCGGGATTCAAACACAACACCTCAGAACAAGACGGAGCTAGAGGAAGAATGTTCGATATGAAGTGTTGCTTTTCCAAACCACTCTGCCCTCTGTCTGGATTAATATTAGTAGAGATCGGCCCCTTAATTAGGGGTGTGCCCACAGTGAGCAGCTAATCACGACCCTGATCCATTTTTAGGGAACACACACATTGCAAAAATGTCCTCATGGCAGAAGTTTGATGCCCAAATTGGAGGCGGCTTGCATGTGAATGAGCGGAATACCTGCACTGCAGCAGCTGACAGGTTGTTGAGTGAACACACACACACACACACACACACACACACACACTCGTGCCCTCCCTCTAGCCTGGCTGCCATTCTGTTGTCTCAGGGGTGTCACCTTAACAGAGTGTGATGCACCGAGCGCTTCATTTAAATGGAATGCTCTCTCTCTCTCTCTCTCTCTCTCTCTCCTCCCCCCCCCCCCCCCCCCCCCCCTTGTTTCTCTCCATTACCCAACAGAAGTCAATAACCAATAAACAGCCCTGTACTAAGGTTCAATTGATCAAACGTTTACGATGATGGACGACGTGACGGCTAAACACAACTGAGGCCGAAACGCCGCGGCGCCCCCTGGTGGCTTCAAGTCTGGACAGAATTACCTCGTGCACTTGAACCATCTCAACTCGACTCAGTGAGTTTGAGTTCAGGGAGAAATCAAGCAAACACCTCAGGACCCTGGTCTCCTCTCTATCACCCCTGAAGTGGTTTTACAATGGAGCGACACAGATGTTATGATATTATGTTACGGCGGGCTCCATTAAACTCATGGTGCAAAGCAAACCGACACAGGCGCGCCGTAATAGGCCACCGTACAGCGGCAAACAACCTCCTCGCCACACGGCAATAAAATGAAATGAAACGGCGTCTGAATGTGAGCGACGTGACGCCCGGAAGAATACAACACGGCTTCAGGCGAAAGGCTGATCGCCGCGCGGCCGTTTGGGAAACAGGTTTAAAACACTTCCGATGGAAATGTCCTGAGACTGAGCTGATTTTCACGTCAAGGTTTGAGCCCCTCATCGTAAAGATGACACACCGCGACCACGCTGGGTCCCACCCGCTCGCCCCGCGCCGTAAATCTATAATAGCTGTTGTTGATCCAATAAAGTGCGATGCAGCAGAATCATAAATTCTGAGAGTTGCTTCACAGCTCACAGCAGAGGACGCTGCAGCTCCTGGCCGCGACGATTGTGTTTGGTATTCACGAGGTGCGACACGTGAAGCATTCCTGCAGACGCTGGGTCGCCACGTGTCCCCGGGTTCGTTCTCTCGAGTCAAGGTGACCTCGAGCAGAGAATAACACCGCAATTACGGAGAAGGTCAAAGCAGAAGGACCGGTTTGACATTAGCTGCGGAGGAGGGAAGGGCGTTCAATCAAAGAGGTTTCTCCATAACTCCATCAATGTCAAACCGAACATCCGTTAACTCTTCCCAGTCACAGCTTCTCGGTGCACAACAGCGTTTCGGCGGAGACGGGCCGAAGCTCTTAACGTTCCGTACCGTTCTGACAGCAGTTCTTCCTGATTTCATCTGTGTCTCATAAATCTATATTTGCCTCTGCAGAGCTGCCTGTTAAACCAGAGATTAATGGATTCTGCAGACTCCATCTCAATAATCAGACAGTGTTCAAACCGAACGAGGACATTCGTCTGATTGCGGCATCTCTTCGATTTATCTTGAGCATTGTTTTCATTTCGGGGGTTTAGCTGGATCAAATCAAATCAGTGGCAAGATCCTCGGGCACTAGAGCTTTGAATCAATGAGCTGCAGACTGCCGGGTATTAACCCCTTCACACGCTTCCACAAAACGGCTGTGGAATTCAAAAAATTGAGCCAGTAATTAAAAAAAACAGCAACGATTTAAAGACTCATCCGACTGTAATGTTGTGAACAAGTGGAGTCAAGGCCTGGGAACGAACAGCCTACATCTGGATATTGGTTTCCTTCTGTCTGTCAGGGTGCTGACTTGAGTCCCAGCTGCCTCCTCTCAGCCGCACCGCGTTTCAGAAATCAGCTTTCAGAATAATTACAGCCGGGCGTGCGTGTGAGTGCTCTGCTCTCCAGACTGCGTGGAGAGGGGGAATGTTTTGGATAATGTCGCACTCCAAGGCGCTGCTGGTAATTACCTTCCTGAAACTGACTGCTTTTCTCGCTGCTGCGTTTTAAAGGAGCGGAACGCTCGGCGGCGGCCGGCGTCCCTCCTCCCTGCACGTCCTGTTTTTTTATTGTTGATGTGATGGTTACGAGCCAAATCAACGTCACACGTTGTCTACTTAACCCCTCCCACTCACTCTCCCCCTGGTGGCTGGCGAGTCTCGTGTCCGGGACATCTTGGCGTCCCTTCTGGACAGAGGGAGGAAGGGACGAGGCGTCAGCAGTCGATGGACACGTCTCAGATGTCAAATGAAAAGACGAGTTTGGACGTAGCGTAGGTGCAGACAATAGACTGAATGACTGCGTGTCCGTCCTTGCCTCCTCTGCTTCGCTAATCACTCCAACATTCAGAGCCCGCCGTGGTCAATTCAGTCCCGCAGTCGACGAGCGCTCAGCCACTTGCTCAAGCCTCCAGAAAATAACAGAGCGACACATGACGCTAAACGCTAGAGTGAAGAGCCGCCCTGGAATTGATGGCGCCGATAAAACAGAACCACCAGCATTTTTCTATGAATATAAAACAAAGAGGACGGCCTTCGTGCCAAGGATGGTTTTAGGGGCTCCTCTCGAATGGGAGGTGCAGGAGGAGGCTGTTGTTCTCGTGGCAACCGGCCCAGAGCTGAATTATGGGCTGCGCGGCCGTTTGGACGGTCACTGTTGTCCAGGATTACGTAGCAGCTGTTGGAAGCGTTTTAAAGCTCCACCAGCGCGGTGTCGAGGTTGTCATTACGCGCTGCCCTTTTTCCCCGGCTGGCGTGACGTCGCTTTTTTATCATTTCTCCATCTCCCAGACTCCAACATCCATTTCCTGTGCTGCTTTCACCACCTCTGCTGGAGACGTATAGATTGTGTGTGTGTGTGTGTGTGATGTTGTCACCTCGCCACCGGCTCTGCAGTAATGGAATTAGCTGGAGTGAGCGGTCAGCTTTCCGTAAGAGGCAGAAGATATATTGCACTGGAGAGAAGGGACGTGAGCCAGTGACTTACTGGAAGTGCTTTGTTTTAGATTACATTTCACCAGTTCACGCAGTCTTTAGCCAACACACACACACACACACATTCTGTCGGTATCCACGTCTCCTCAGGAGGAGGAACATATTTGTCAGGTTTTAAGTTTAGCCACAGGAGGCTTTTTTTCCTGTCTTGACAGAGATGAGGAAACGGTGCCACGGTGACATGATCTGCTTCCACTTTGGTTGGAAAAGTGATTACATGTGTTGAATTAAAACCTCATTGGGAATCGCAAACACTCCTCCAACGTTAATTGTTTATGACTAATGAAACAAGGTTTCAACTAATTAAAAACTCCCAAAGACAGAGAACAGCGTGAGAAGGAGCCACACGCCACCTCACCGCCGTGTTTGTCCACACACAGGACGTGATTACATCATTAGCATCATGAACAGTAATTCCTCCTCTCAGGGTGATCGCAGTGATTGCCCCCTCGAAGGTAACTCTGTTATATTTAGAGCCGCTCGTAGGATGCAGGGAGAAGACGAGAGGGAGCTCTTCTCTCTGTCATTTTGCTCCAACAGCAGAATTATGCTGGATATTACCTGCTGGGTAAAGGTGGAGGAGCGCCAGGCCTCCGCCTTCCTGCACAATCCATCTAACCTGAGGATAGAGTCCAATCTAAATCTGCAGCTTCGCCGCGTCGCCACCCCCGCCGTTGATGCTACGGTTTAACTTTGGCTAAATGTTATCGCTCTCAGACTTTCAAGAGAAAGGTTAAAGTTTAATCTTCACATCTTCATCTCTCTAACTGGGGACACGAAGCGGAGTAGAGGCCAGAAGAACAGTGAGAATTATTCAGATTCACCATCTGCTTCTCAGCGGTGTGCTTGACATTGTTCATCATCCGCACGCTCCACAATCTTGTAAGTTGAATATTTCCGTGGTTAATGTCACTCAGCTCGAGGTAGATTCACCTGCAGCTCATCACAATGAGTCCATTTGTTGCTCAGGAACCGAAGGACGACGAAAATAGGACGGGAGTCGTCACTGTGACGCAGAGCGACCTCGAGAGAGCAGATAACTTTTAGCTCTTGGTGGGTTGCTATAGTAACTCACAGAGATGGATGACAGTCCAAAAGTTAGACCAAGGATAAAGACAACTTTCATATCGGAGGGTCCGAGGTTTGTCGTCACGCGGGGTGGAGACGTGAGAGACTGACGGAGCATAAGTTTATTTTGAATGTTGAATCACTAGCACTCAAATAACCCATCTGACGATATTTGTGTACATGGCGTTCCCTAACGGTCCCGATTACGAGGCCGGAAAAGGAACGCTCGTTACCGAGCCTGGAGCACACGGGCATCGCTGCATTTGTCCTCCTCCTCCCATGTTCCAGTTGTACGAGTTTGGCACGGCACTCGTCCTCGGTCTCTCAATCCCTCACCCGTATCATGTGCTCCGATACGGCTGCAGATGCGCGCCGCACATTGATTTCTTTTTTTCCTCAGCCAAGTTGCTTCTAAGGATGGTGCAGTTCATCTCGCCGGGCCGTTTGCCTCTTGCCAGATTGTTTGGTTGCCATATTAGTACAAACGTCTCGGTGACGCTGCTTTATTTGGAAATTACCCGTTTGCTGAAATGCTCCCAGAGCTCTTCCCATTATCCCAGCACATCATCACCTGCCCGCTTTGGAATCAACGCCATTTTTTTCTTTTCTCGCCATCTGTCGGCAAGTCAGACCGCCGCCTCCGGCCCGGCGCCGCTGCCAACCCCTGCCTCGCATCATTTACGAGCTTCTATAATAAAGAGCATAAAAACTTTGATTACAATGGCTTCTGATGTTTATATTTGGACGACACAGACCACCGTTATAAATACTCACTGAGCCACTTCCTCTCGGGCAACGTCTCTACAAAATAAAAGCACAGAGCTGGCTTTGTTGCTGCGATGCTGTCTATCAAGCCTTTATTTTGAAAAGGCGATTATCACATCGACCGCTCCACTGACCCCTGACCCAGGAGGAGGAATTCTGAAGTGCTTCTCCTCTCGTCCTTCTCCCATCAGCCCCGGCGTAACAGAGTAACTGCACATGCATTAGCCCCAACGGCTATGAATCATTTTCATGCAGCTGTGTAATGAATACGTCCCGATCAAATCAAATTAACCTTTGTCAGGCCTTTCAGTTTCCAGATGCTCGGACTCTGGGCTGAAGGTGATGCAGCACCAGGGGTGTGTGGACGCTTTAGGCTGACGAGTTGAACCACGTTCTCGTGACATCACCAGGACAGAGGAGACGTTTTCCACTCTGCTCCACCCCCCCACACATTTTGTAATGGTACGTACCTCCGTCTTCTTTCCTCGTCCTCCATCTCCTGTTGGCGCCGTCACTTCTCCGCCAGCGCAGGACGCCGGCCTCCGTTGATCCTGCGAATCAGGGGAGCGGACCTTAGCGCCGTTTATTGTTTGTGAACGGTTTAGCGAGAAGGTGTCATGGTCATGAATGAGGGGATTTATTCTGGGCAACGTGTCCAAGGATCCAATTGAATTCATTTTATTTGCATGGAGCCAAATAACAGCGCACCTCCTCTCATGGCCTTTACTAAATGTACTTTAACACTGAAGTCTGTGTGCGTAAAAATCTCTTCATCCTGTTTGCTTTGGAGGATTAATAAGGAAACTCTCTTTGGAGAGAAACAGCTTTCAGTATCAAAAGGTTTGGAATGAACAGACAAAGTGAGCTCTGTGGCGCTGGATTCACTTTAAACGAACCAAAAGGACTTTTTCTGTTCAAGAAAATCCCACTGATGTCGGTTCTTTGTTGGGACGCAGACTCACGCCTCTGCAGGTCGCCGCCTGCTCGTCGTTATTTGCTGCTGCAACTTTGGGGGGGGGGTTTGAACTACTGTTGTACCTTCGCTACTCCAAGAAACCACAGGCCGAGTAAACACATCGGAAAGATCAGCAAAACTTCATCAGCTTTGATTGACACCACAAACACTCAGGCCTGGCTCGTCTGTCAACACCGGTGATTTTGCACACCTTAAAAATATGACACAGGAATCTGTTTTGCTTATCGCCAGTTTTTGATTTGTTTTTCTGTTGAACGCAGTGACAATGCTGGAGGACAGATGGTGCGGAACGTGTTAGCGTGAGAGTCAGAGGGAGTGCACGACGTCACCTGCCCCACGCTGATCTAACACTGTTCACAGCAACCTGCAGTCCCCGCGTCTGTCTCCCTCGGTTATGAAGACACACACAAAGGACGCGGACGGTTGCATCAACGGAGGGCTGTGCACGGTCACTCAGATTCCAGTCCTCTCTATACAGCCTGTGCACAAAGACGGATGACACAGCAGCTCCCCCTGGTGCCTGGGTGGAGTATCAGTCATAAATTCGGCCTGCTCCATGTAAGTGGATGGGACCTGGGCAGCTGAGACTGGCGGCATGTTTAAATATCTTTATCTTTGCAGTGGCGTCGTGTCTCTGTCGTCACGGATACGACAGGAACACGCAGCTGAGCCGACCAGAGGCAACGACTGCGGCCATGGGCCTCGCCGCCGCGCTGACGCTGAGCGATCGTCCCGTCTTCTTATCTGTCACCAGACGTCTGCAGATTCATCACAGTTCTGGCCTTTGCTCTGGAGCTTGGCACGCTGTGTGTGTGTGTGTGTCTGCTCCAGATTTAGAGATCAGAGCGAGGGGCTTGTGCACCTGTATCCCCTTCACATCTCCTCTCCTCTCCTCGCCTCTCACCCTTGTGATGTTTTCTTGGCTCACACTTAATCAAAGCTCCTGTAAATATGGCCTTTGTAAAAACACACCTGCTGTCAGAATCAATCACGGAACGAAGATGTTTCTCGGAGAATATGACAAAACTAATTATTTCGAGTCTGGAAATAAATCCTCTGTGAACGAGAGACTGGCTTCAAACAACAGACACTGGTCTCACTGGTTCCATGGCCCAGTGAAATACTACAGTCCCAGCACCGTGACGTCAGTAGCCCCACAGCGTGTGCACAGCTAATATAGCTAATGGAAAATATTCAGATTACTTAATAGGCTCTCCTGTGAAATATGAGCCGGGCACTAAACTGGGCTCAGGAATTCATCAGTCCAGGCAACATGTGATTTCACAAAGTGCCCTACCTCATTCCTCAGTTTCAGGCGGTGCTGCCACTTCACACGCACTTTCGCTAATCACGCCATGGAATGGAACCTGGACCCCTGCCATTTGGTAGCTGTCCCACGGGACTGCGTTCACCTGCTCCGCCCGCTGCTCCTCCTCCATCATCACCAGCCCTGCCACGGGCGCACCTCGTGTACCTAGAGTCAGCGTCCTCGTGGACTCACATGAACCTGCCCGCGGCACCATCTGGCCCGCGTGTCGCAGCTGGAGGCCGTGAATGACTCCAGCCGAGCGCCGCTGATGTGCGTGACGCTCGCTCGGCCAAACTTCCCTCACTGAGGAAAAAAAAAAGATGTGTGGTGATGTGTTGTGATGAAGGGCAAAACAAAGTTATACTGATTGCTTTAGGTTGTTTTTGTACACGATCGGCTGATATCAAACTTCTCTTTAGTTTCATTTATTTGATATATTTAGTTGATTTTGATGAGTGACCGTTGACACTTGTGCGCCTCCACAGTTGCTGGCATGAAAAAAGCCTTTATAAAAATGAAATAGAACAGTGCCTGACTTAAATCACTGGCCCATGAGACTGCAATATAACATTTAAATACATAACATAAAAGACGACAAAGCAATGTGCACGTGCTGTGTTTCCATTGACGGAAGTCGTGAATATTCACAGCTCTGTGCCGCCGCCGGTTAAGAAGCTTACATTCTGAATGCACGCAAGTTTTTCTTTTTACACACAAATGGGATTAATTTCATCACCGAGCTGGGAAGCACTGGAGGAGAGAGAATGACCCGGGGCCACAACGCCCTGGGTCTTATGTGCAGCACCATCCAGTGGGATGATCTCGCTTTCAATATGTTTGAGCTTGTTTTGCTCAAATCTGTTCAAAACTGTCGGCTTTGATTTGAGAGGAACACAAGATCCCTGTCCTGCCGAGGGAGACGCGGCTCAAACGCCGGGCCTGTTACGCCAACGTTTGGAGCAGAGAAAAAGAAAAGAGAGACTATTAAAAGGTCCTGGTGTTAGCGACAGGACATGGAGACGTTCCGATTCGAGATGGATCCGATACCTCCTCCGCTACACCACGAGAACGACAGGGTCATCAAGATAAAGCCGCCATTTTCTTCCTGTCGGCTTTATTAATGAGCATCCCATGTTTCATTTGAAACTGTCGGAATAAATGAATAGTTAAAGTTAATTATGTTTGGGACTTTGTGGCCGCTGATATGCAAATCCCAAGCGGGAAAGGAAAAACACATTTGGGAGATCTCCATTGAAGAGACTTTTCAAGGGGCAGGAGGAAAAAGATTATTCGGCTCCTTTAAAAGGGAAATGACGTGAAGTGTGAGGTGAGACAACAGGAGACCAAACAATCCCTTTTAAAAGCCACAAACTCCACAGCTCTGTGCAGCCTACAGCTCAAGCCCAGTTTGGACCGCTTGGACTCGTCAAAGTGTCAAAACCTGAGACAACAGCGTCGAGGAGACGGAAGAGTTACCGTCAGGGAAGCGTACGGCGAACAGATGATCCAGGCTCAGAGCTGTCAAATCTAAAAACACCACCTGGCCTCCACACACACACACACACACACACAGCGTGGGATATATTCCAGATCAGCCAGATAATCTTTAATGACCCAGAGTTTCCTGCTTCTAACAATATCAGTCGTGGTGCTTTTTCACTTGGTGGATGAGATGCAATTACAGAAAAATAATAATAATAATAATAATATTTCAAATGCACAAGGAAATGTGATATGAGAACTGAGACACTTAAGAGGCAAACCTCACCAGAGCCTTATTTTTACAGGACAGGACTAAAATGACACGGCTCACGTCAAATGAGGACAAAAATATTCAATATTGAAGAAGACAATTCCAGGTGGCTCCGGTCAGCTTTGTTTCATAAACTGGGATATATACATATGAACAACATGGGCAGAAAACGCTGATTAAACTGGCTGCAGATCAAATGCTCTGGAGCCACCGTCCTCAAGGTCAAGTCAGAAAAACGACTTTCATTGCAGACGCAGGAGGAAAAAAAGCTCGGCCAGCGACGGTGGGTTTGTAAAATCCATCGATTGCGAGCTGCCGCAGTCTGGTCACATAGATTTGTTTCTGAAAATGGTCGAGTAGATTAGGAAGGCGTGATGATGGATAAATGGAGAGTGTGTGTGTGTGTGAGGATCCAGTGGGGGAATGAATGATGATGGGAAGAGGATTTGACATTACGGCTGTTTTGTTTTCATTTGCTGTAATAGATCGAAAGTCTGCACACACACACACACACACACACTCATTAGTGTGAATGTCACAGTTTGTTTGCATCAAATAGTTGGAAAGAAACTCCCAGAGAAGAATGACTCATTGGTGACTGGTAAAGGAAAAGACGTGCTGATGAAAGCAGCACCGTTGACAGGTTAATGGTTTGACTAAAAATCATCCTATCCCCCCCCCCTTCCTCTCTCACTCCTCCCTGCAACCTTTCTTATCTCCTCCTCATCCTCCTCATCCTCCTGGCCTTCATCTGTAATCCTCCGTAGATTAGAGTGTGCTAAACGGGGATAAAACAGGTTTCAATTAAACACATGAGAAATTCAACTCACACTTCCCCAGAGCAGAGACGGACTCTCACTCTCTCCCTCACTCACACACACACACACACACACACACACACACACTCTGTGATGACGACATTTACAAAATGACAGATGATTCAAGCATCAGAGCCACAACAACAGTGACAGTGACTCACACGCCGTTATAACAGCGGTCACCCAGGACCACCAGGTGGAAGCCATTTCAAAGAGCGGGCTTCTCATTTTGGAGAGAAAGCCTTTGTACGCAGGTCACGCAGCTAAAAATAAAAAGTGGCCCTCCGCCCTGATCTCCTGGACGCCTTCAGAGTGAAGTGCTGAGAGGGGAAGACGGAGACTCCAGGGGCCGATTGAGACAGGAGGAGTCGGAGAAGACAGTGAGGATATTTACGATGCATCTTTAAAAACGGGTGAGTCACACACACACACACACACACACACTTACTCCCCTGAAGACACAGATGAAGCAGAGAAAGAGGCCGGGGTGTTAAAAAAAGAAAGAATAATAAAGAGATTTTGTTTCCGACACGAAGCATCAGGACCAAAAAAAATCTCTGCAGGGACCCGAGGTGGACGTTTCATTAAGGTGCTGGACATTAAAAAGTAATAATACACACGTCTGGATTCTCCACCGGTGAGGACAGACTGACTCTGATGCGGCGGCGAGGCGTTGGTCTGATAATTGATGGAGTCTGGGAGTCAGACCCTGAACCACTCGTTAATTATGAGGCCTCAGTCAAAGGACCATAACACGGCGCTGCTCTCATTCCAAATCCCACACCCCTGGAGCTGCTGGAGTGTGATCGTGGAATTCATTTTATCCACAGACGAGGCTAAAACACTCAAGACTTCCAAAGTCGACATATTTACGACAATGAAAAAAATGAATTGAGTTGAAATAAACTGCTTTAGTTTCCACAGATGTTTTATTATTTCACTTTTTCTACCTTTCCAGAAATCATCACGACCCCTTCACCTCAGCATTAACCTCAACACCACGTCCTCGCCGAGCGCTGTGAGGACATGAGTAAATGTCCTGACTTTGTCCCCGCGTGTCTCTGAGGACGTGGAAGACGAGGAGCCTGCTGCTGTGCGGCTGCAGGCCAGGGCATGAATGTTAAGATCCCACTGCCTTTGCATCGCGGGTGACGTTTCTTATGAACCGCCATGTCTCTGACCCATGATCCTCTCTGATTGTTGTCAATACAGGGGAATGGAGCCACTTGAACTGAATGAGTCAGTTGAATGCAGAAAGGATCCCGATGGAAGATAAGTGAGCGACACAACTGGTTGGACATCCTGTTTTTCTTCTTCTCAGATGACACTGTAAACCTGTCTGTTATATAATCACTGGCAAAGACCTTGATTCAATCTAAAAGAGCGACAGTATTTGGTAATTTAGTCATTCAAGCAACGTGGAACTATTGTGCGCACACACACACACACGCTGTGCAACAGATGGGTGTTGATATGTGACAGCCAATCTCCCGCTGTGTACACACACCAACAAATCCTTTCACTTTGCTCTGTGCACGATCACTGGGACATCCCCTCGTGAGTGTGTGTCACAGTGGGGTGGGCTGGGGGGGTAATGTGAATGAACAGGAAATTAATCGTGGTAACAAGTGTCCACCCAAAGAACGACCCAGTCCATCTCCATCCCTCTCTCTCTCTATCTCATCAATCCATCTAATTGTGACTGTGAAGGGATGAAACCCTGATTGATCGCCACTGGTGTGTGTGTGTGTGTGTGTGTGATGTTATTTATGGAAGGGATTAGGACCACAAGGGACACAACACCTGATTAAGGCAGAAAGATGCATGGAAAGTGGATTCAATTTAATCTCACACACACATTTGATGACGCCTACATCGCTGAACAACAAGCAAAACAGGCTGGGCTGCCTCGTGCTGCACGGAAGAGGACAACAAGAGGCAACCAGCCACACCAGCCTGGGACTGCTTCGTTTGCCAAGCAGGAAGACGATCTGTGATAATAAATCTTCCATCACTGAACTTATTTAACATTTTCAGAATTCCTGTCAGAACAGTGTGTGTGTCTGTGTGTGTCAAGGGGTTGGTTGTCGTTTGCAAGAAGCAGAACGAACACACACACACACACACACGAATGAAAAGGTTCCATATCATTACGTCAGTTAATCAGCATCATTACATCCAATTTCTGCTGACTCTCCTGCCACAATCACGTCTCCTCCTCATCTTAGCCTTCATCTCCTCTCCACCCAGGTAGCATCTAAACGGTCAGATATCACATCATGTTGAAGTCATTGTCATCATGTGGATTTAACAACGGACTCATAAGGAAATAACACTTGATCAACTGTGTGCAAAACATTCTAACACTGCAGAAACAACACTCTCGCAGGCGTGACGTGCGTAAAGGTGTGGCCTTTACAGACATGAGACACTTAAGGCTGGGGACAGGGTGAAGGAGACACAGCGAACATGGCTCTCCAAGTGTATGTGTGTGCTTTAACTGTGACCGTCCTTCTCTTGGGCAAAGGTAAGACAGACGGGCCAACACCTTGACTTCTGAATTATTCAAGAGCATTTATCTCATTGTCATGAGGACGTTGTTTTGTTTGCATGAAATGGGAACGTCTGTGAATTACACAGAGGAATAACTGTGCGTTTTCACTCTGTTCCTAAATTTCAGGTTGTCAATCAGTAGACAGTAAGTGCAACTCCAAGTCTCTGCAGCCCTCTTCATTGGTGAAAGTCAAATAAGGCATTGTCTCATCAAACAGCTGCATCTTATTTCATGTGAAGTTTTGTCTCATGTCTTCTGTCAGTTTGCGGTCTAACTTCAAGGAAGAACGGGAGCTCTCCTGGATTCTGGCCCTGGCAGGCTGCTCTTATGAGGAATGGACAAGTAACCTGTATAGGGTCACTGATTCACAAGCAGTGGATACTGGCGGCTCCTCACTGCATACCAGGGTACCTGTTCAAGAACTTTTTATAACAATCAATATAAGCTCTGCCTCCCCCGACTGAATTCTTTGTGATCGATCTGCCCGTCTCTCTCTCTCTCTCTTTCTCTCTCGCTTTCAATATTCAGCACCTTTACTGCAAAATCCACACACTCACAAACATCCATATTCACAGGTAAACTGATGAAAATGTCCAAAAACACATTGAAAAAAAAATCCTCCTCAAAGCGTAACATGCTCCTTCTCGCTCCATGTCCCATTCCTCCTCCAGGGCAGCAAAAAAAACAGTTTAAGTAAGATAGAACAAGATAAAAAAATACTCTGAAGTACTGTATACAAGGAAAAGACAAGAGAAAAACAGCATGTGCAAAAATGCAGGAACTATCAACAAGTGCAGTAATTCTAGGCACATTAAGCAAAAATGTACATATCAATGTACATATCAAGTAAAAATGAAAATGAAATGTTTTTTTTCTTTGTGTTCAAGGAACAGAGAACCGATGACAGTTTTGCTGGGCAGCAACACACTGTCAGGTCCAGACTCCAATAGAGTGTCATGGAAAGTCGCTGATATCAAATGCTATCCCTCATACAAGCCGAGCAACGAGAGCGACATATGTCTCCTGAAGATGGAATCACCGGTGAACTATGTATCTGATGAGAGAATCCCAGTGTGTGTACCAGCAAAAGCAAGTACTTTCCGACCTCACCTGACCAGCAGTGGTACGAGATGGGGTCACAATGGCACTAATGGTGAGTTCACACATTACACAAACCAAAAGGAACCTGTGAAGGCTGACTCCCAACTTCTGAATAGGTCTCATTGTTTCCTGCCGCGCCTGCAGGGGCAACATGTAAATCTGGCTTCGCTTCGTTTTGTTTCATGTTTATTTCATGTGTTTAAATGTGACGTTTGAAATCCCTCCAAACAGACATCCTGCCGGATGCCCATCTGCGGATAGTCGCAGACACAGAGTGTGCGTGCAAACGGGGACATCTCATCACCAAGAAGATGATCTGTGCTGGGGTCGACGAGGGCGGGAAAGACTCGTGCCAGGTAACCACCCCTTTGTGTTCCACGACATTTGTTCTGTGATGAGGAGCTGAATAAATCAAGGTCAGACAAAAAGACTCAGTGTCCAGGCTCAGGGACGAGACATGTTTATCATCTCTGCTTTGTTGAAAATAAGCGTCCAGAAATGAAGAAATGCACTAAAATGAGGCAGCACTGACAACAACAACAACCAGCGTCGCTTTGTTCCCCCAGGGAGACTCAGGGGGCCCCCTGGTGAGCAAGTATGGCTTCAGGTGGTTCCTGATTGGACTACTGAGCTTTGGTGATGGCTGCGCTAAGGCCAACACGCCAGCAGTCTACACCCGCGTGTCAGAGTACGAAGGCTGGATCAAGATGACCGTCGGCAATAGCCTCAGACTCTTTGTCCACGATTCCCCCGGAGTTAGAAATAACGCAAACGCGACCTGTTCAACACCAGCACCATACACCACCACAACCCTGCCCTCCAGCCCCCCCACCACCACCACAACCCCGCCCTCCAGCCCCCCCGCCACCACCACAACCCTGCCCTCCAGCCCCCCCGCCACCACCACAACCCCGCCCTCTTCTATTTGCACAATCCCACCGGAGTTGACCCAGACGCAAACGCGATCTGTTCAACACCAGCACCATACACCACCACAACCCCGCCCTCCAGCCCCCCCGCCACCGAGGATGATAAGAGCCTTTTTTGCGTTGGTGAAAATCTGAAACCCTTCCCTCACCTCCTGTCACTCTGTGTTCTCGCTCTCTCGCTGCACGCACTGCTTGGTCACGCCTAGCATGGTCATGTGACTCACATGATGACATCATACGGTGAGATCGTTCCTAACGTTTGGTGATGAAATGCTACATGATGCTCTGATCAGGAGAAGGTTATGCTGTGTAATTGCTCTAAGTGGGATGTTTTGATGGGACTGCTCTGTCGCTGGTCATATAGAGAGCCATGTTCTGATTACATTTACGAAGCAAGCAGAGATATTTTGGAAGAAGGGTTTTTCAGACCATGTATTTGCTCATATTTTGAGGAATTAGCTCTAAGAGAATTGTGAACTCTTTTAAATCATGAGTGGGATTGTTTGATTTGGAATAAAACGGACGTTGATTGGTCGGATCTGTGTGGTTCTTTGGACAGGGAGGTCTCAGAGGCTTTTATTCTGAAAGCCCTTTGTCTTCTTACATGGCTGGCAAAACTGAAAGATGCAAAAAAAACCTATGCACAAGAACAAGTATCAACAAGCACTGGTGCAGTTTTCAACTAAAGCAAAGGGTATCATGTCCTTTTTTTTAATTTTTATTTTTCAAAAAATGTGCAACACTACACAGAAAATGTTGTGGGGCAGCGGCCCCCAACCACCGGGTCGAGGACCAGGACCAGTCCGTGGGTCATGTGGTCCCGGGCAAGAAAAAACAAATAACTTTTTTTATTTTTTCATCAGAAACTGAACAATGCTTTATTTTGAAAACTTACCGGATGCACTTCCTTACGCCCTTGACTCTTCTGTACAGCAATGAGACAACGATCCCGAGACAGATCGCTGGACAGTGTTTGAATTACGAGAGCCGCTGCAGAGATTACTCTCACTGCAGCTGTTTAAACGTTACCATAGCGACCAGAGAGCGTGCTGGGCAGAGAGGACGTTACTCACGTTATGCTGTTGTCCCAAGGTTAAGAGGACGCTGCTAAAAAAGTTGCAAATGAGGAAACAGTGGATTCACGCTTACCACAGCTTTCATGCCGGTCATATGATGTTCTTTTGTTGTATTTATCCGCCACACCTTAAAGGCCCGTCCCTGGAAATATTTTCTGAAACAGTCCGTGGCACAACAAAAGGCTGGGGACCGCACACTGCTACACACAAGTCACACAGACTGGCACGCACAATAGCGCCAAAATAATGAGCGCACAAACCCACCTGCGATATCGTTGCATTTAATTCTTCACCTGACTGATTCTGTGGAGTTTTAAAACACCGTGTTTGTTCCCAGTTTCACCAGCTCCACCCAAACTAACTACAGGAAAATATGGCCCATGAACAACAATCTGTTTCCTGCAGCATTCGTTCAGCTCAATACATTATTCAACACCTACAACTTGGAGAACGTTCCTCAGCCCGAATCATGTCGTCCATGACCAAACGCACAGCGAGCAGCACCATGGGTGGTGCATGTATGTCACAGAGAAGATGAAGAGGAGATGAGTAGCAACAATCACAACACATTCCTCTACCAACCACTGGCATTTCAGCCACATGCCACCGGGCCTGTTCCTGATGCCTGCACCCATCGTAATGGGCGGATGTGCACGTCAGCGTTTCTGGGAAACTTCAAACTGGTTCAGACACTATTAGATCATTTCTGGGTGTAACCCAAAGTCCAACCGCTGGTACCGAGCAAGAGCCTGCCAGTTCAAAATTCCAAAGACAATCCTTTGCACGGACAAATAAAAGCAACACTAACTTCTGCTCTGCAGCAGCGCCCTCTGCAGCCACGAGAGGGGATTTCAGACATTTAGGGCACTCGTATCTGAACGATCCGACTTCAAGCCTTAACCACGCTGTTTTAAACAAACGTTTTTCATGAATGAAACCTCAGTTGAGGAAGAGATGGCGCCCTGACGCAGATCAAGACGTGTGGAGGTATTTCCCTTCCCTGGCAGCCGTCCCTCGCCTGCTCCGTCTTCAGGCCCACTGACAAACACGTTTGTCCTGGTGCGTGCTCTCGGCAACGGCTCCAGGGGCTCCTCAACGTGTTAGCTATTCCTCCTTGGCGAGGTCAGTGATGGTTTGATGGAAGGTGTGACGCTGTGGGAGGGGCTGAGCGTCAGGAATGAGACATGAGACACTTAGGCCTGGGGACAGGGTGAAGGAGACACAGCGAACATGGCTCTCCAAGTGTATGTGTGTGCTTTAACTGTGACCGTCCTTCTCTTGGGCAAAGGTAAGACAGACGGGCCAACACCTTGACTTCTGAATTATTCAAGAGCATTTATCTCATTGTCATGAGGACGTTGTTTTGTTTGCATGAAATGGGAACGTCTGTGAATTACACAGAGGAATAACTGTGCGTTTTCACTCTGTTCCTAAATTTCAGGTTGTCAATCAGTACGCAGTAAGTGCAACTCCACAAACTGAGTGACGAGCGGCTCTCATGAGAACACTGGGGACAGTCGCCTTCTTCGTACGTCATCTTGTTTCATGTTCAGTTTTGTCTCGTGTCTTCAGATTGCGGCATTGTTCCCAGGAACACCAAAATTATCGGCGGCCAGACGGCTTCTCCGGGATTCTGGCCCTGGCAGGCTGCTCTTCTCATGAACGGAACATTTGAATGTGCAGGGTCACTGATTACCGACCAGTGGATACTGACAGCTGCTCACTGCATACCAAGGTTCAAGAACCTTTTAAGATCATCAATATAATCTGTGCCTCCCCCGACCGAATCCTCTCTCTCTCTGTTTCATCCTATTCAACAACTTAGATTTTCTGAAACTCTACACTTTACCCACATTTAAAATACCTGAGGACTCCATCTGATTTAGAGGAAGTTGTGTCAATAAATATTATTCATTTTGCGATGAAGAACTTGACCAAAAAAATTTGAACAGTCAGGAAGTTATTTCATTTCCTTGAGGCCTTTCGGTAAAGTCATTGTTGAACTCACTGGGGACACACAGCCAGAAGCTTGACCGACCACATTCCATTTGTGACACGCTGGTATGTCTCTGGGACAACGAGCCCAGTGGGGACATGTTTTCTTTTCACAGCTCTGAACATATTAATTATCTTTTAACTCTACTGACTACCTTGCAAATCCAGGCCTCTCAAACTAACCCTAGAGTGAAAAGATGTAACTGGTTTAATTAGAAAAAGAACAGAAGAAGTGAGGAAGAATTGAATAATTTTCACAATTAAATGATGTTTGGGGTCTGCTAAATCCACACACTCCTAAATATCCATGAGTTACTCACAGGTTAATCAATGCAAATGTCCAAAATCACGTTGACTCTCACCAAATTAGACAATTAAAACTGATTTTTGTCTTTGTCTTCAAGGATCAGAGAACCGATGACAGTTTTGCTGGGCAGCAACACACTGTCAGGTCCAGACCCCAATAGAGTGTCACAGAATGTCATTGATATCAAATGCCATCCCTCATACAACGAGCTGAGCAACGAGAACGACATATGTCTCCTGAAGATGGCATCACCAGTGACACGTACAAGTTACATAGTACCCGTGTGTCTACCATCGGCGGGAAGCACTTTCCACTCAAAGCTGAGAAGCTGGGTCGCTGGTTGGGGTCAAACTCGCACTAATGGTGAGTTCACACATGACACAAACCAAAAGGAACCTGTGAAGGCTGACTCCCAACTTCTGAATAGGTCTCATCGTTTCCTGCCACGCCTGCAGGGGCAACATGTAAATCTGGCTTCGCTTCGTTTTGTTTCACGCGTATATTGAAATCCCTCCAAACAGACACGACACACTCCAACACCCTGCAGGAGGTCAGTCTGCCCATCGTCGGAAACAAAGAGTGTGCGTGCAAACAGAGATATCTCATCACCAAGAAGATGATCTGTGCTGGGGTCGACGAGGGCGGGAAAGACTCGTGCCAGGTAACCACCCCTTTGTGTTCCACGACATTTGTTCTGTGATGAGGAGCTGAATAAATCAAGGTCAGACAAAAAGACTCAGTGTCCAGGCTCAGGGACGAGACATGTTTATCATCTCTGCTTTGTTGAAAATAAGCGTCCAGAAATGAAGAAATGCACTAAAATGAGGCAGCACTGACAACAACAACAACCAGCGTCGCTTTGTTCCCCCAGGGAGACTCAGGGGGCCCCCTGGTGAACAAGTTTCACAACATTTGGATCCAGAGTGGAATAGTGAGCTTTGGTGATGGCTGCGCTAAGGCCAACACGCCAGGAGTCTACACCCGCGTGTCAGAGTACGCAGGCTGGATCAGCATCACCGTCGGCAATAGCCTCATCTTCTATTTGCACAATCCCACCGGAGTTGACCCAGACGCAAACGCGATCTGTTCAACACCAGCACCATACACCACCACAACCCCGCCCTCCAGCCCCCCCACCACCGAGGATGATAAGAGCCTTTTTTGCGTTGGTGAAAATCTGAAACCCTTCCCTCACCTCCTGTCACTCTGTGTTCTCGCTCTCTCGCTGCACGCGCTGCTTGGTCACGCCTAGCATGGTCATGTGACTCACATGATGACATCATATCGTGAGATCCTGGTGATGAAAAGCTCCGTAATGTTCTGATCAGGAGAAGATTCAGATTACATGCAGAGATATTTGAGAGGCAGGGTTTCTCAGACCATGTATTTGCTCATATTTTGAGGAATTAGCTCTAAGAGAATTGGGAAGTCTTTTAAATCTTGAGTGGGATTGTTTGATTTGGAATAAAATGGATGTTGATTGGACGGATCAGTGTGGTTGTTTACTTCATGGCTGACAGAAAGAAAAACTGAAAGGTGGCAAATCGAGGAAAGAGTTTCTGCTTTCTGATGATTTCGATGCACAACAACAAGTACCAACAAGTATTGGTGCAGTATAAAACTAAAACAAAATGTGCATCAATACACGCGGACTCACATGCGCCAGAATAATGAGCGCACAAACCCACACGGCATATTGCTGCATTTAATTCTTCACCTGACTGATTCTGCAGGGAGATAAGCAGCATTTTCAGCCACTTAACGTGTGTGTGTGTGTGTGCAACACACTGTCCTTAAAACACCCTTCATGAAAACAAATTGAGCTCTAACGTATAAAATGCACTTTATTTTTAAATACTCGGATGAAAGCGACTGAAGTCTCCAGCAGGACGCTGTAGATAATAATATACGGCAAACACACTCCAATATGTTCTGGATGGCTGCAGGCAGCCTGCAGCCAGCTCTAATTGTTATTCTGCGGCTGTGCTGCTGTTTTATTACTGTAGTCTCAGCTGTGGAAATTGTGTTTATGGACTTTTCTCGGTGTTGTGCACAGAAAACAACACAAACTAAAAATAAAAATGACCCCACAAATCTGTCTGTGGGGCGACAGGCACAAGCGAGAAAATGCATTCCACTGGTTTGAGCAGTTTCTCTTTCAGCCTCCCTCTTCGAGAGCCACATTCATTTAAGCGTTTTTTTTAGGAAACATTAAGGTCATTGCGACGGACACGTCTCCAGAACCGTTTCTAAATTTATTTGAGACAGACAACAACATTAACACGCTGAACAAAAAGCCACTTGGTGAAAAATAAAATGCCAGTTGCCATTTAATAAAACCATTAGACCGGAACAGACCTTAACGCAGCCCAGGGCTGGAACACCAGTAAAACACCATATCTGGGAGTAATGGACTGACGCTGAATATTAAACCAATAAGCAACAGCAGGCTGCACAGGACACGTGCGGCTCTGAGCTAAGGCTGTTCATGAGCCTCATTATCTGACTTCCTGAGTGATTTGTCCTCAAAATCACAAACTGAACAGGAAGTGGAAATGGAAGTCACTGTTCACACTGTTTTCTTTTCTTTTCACTCATGAAAACTAGCTTTGTGTCTCAGTCCCTCCCCCCAAGGCCGACAACAAATGTCAGCATGTTTGAATCGTGTGTGTGTATGTGTGTAAATAAGAGAGAGAGAGAGAGAGAGATGAAGTGTGTAAATTGCTTTAATCTTCCTCTTTGCAGCCTCAGCTACACACACACACATTTAATAGTCATATAAATGAAGCATGAATGCAATGTCCACGTTTTCCCTGCAGTTCCCATTTGTTTGTTCCCAGTTTCATCAGCTCCGTCCAAATTAATTATAGGAACATATGGAACATCAACAACAACAACAGTTTCCTGCAGCATTCGTTCAGATCAATACATTATTCAACACCAACCACTTCTCGAAAGTTCTTCATCACAAGCTTCCACCCAGGGGACACAAATCTGATGACGTCACCGTTTCACCAGCAGACACAGAAACAACAACAACAACAGAGAAGAAGAGGAGGAGCTCACTGTGAGGAGGCGCTTGGAGGTCCAGTCCGCTTCAGGCGAGGCCCCCATGGATCGAGCAGGAAGTCCCGCCCCTCCTGACTCTGGGTAAGGGGAAGCAGGAAGTAGGAAATTAAAAAAAAAAACAAACACACAACGTAAATAAAAAAATTAAAAAAAACGTGGCAGTGGTCTCTCTTACATTTTCACCCTTGTCAATAAATGTCCAAATTCTATTTATCTGTTCACTTTATTCCCCATATAACAAATATGCAGATGCTCTGGAGCGGTCTGTGTTCACAGGACGGCTGAGTAATGCCTTGCAAGGAAATAGACCCAACTTTCTGTAGCTTATGCAATAGAAAACAAGAAAACAAGGCACTGTGTTGTGAGGAATTCAGAACTGAACAACCACCACCGTGGTAACTTCAATGGCAAAACTGAGTGGAAAGTGAATTTCCTTTACACACGTTACAGCAGCCTCATAGCTGTACCGTACACAGTAATAAAAACACAGGACCACAGGACACTTTGTGGAGTGATACTGAACAATATTGATTGCTCTGGAACAACCAGATTCTGATGGAGGAGGACCCGCTGAAGCCCGCAGTACTTTAGCTTAGCTTAGCTTAGCTTAGCTTAACATTGGCTCTGTGGACATGTTGTGAAAACTTCCCATGAAAACCAAAATGCACCCACATGCTTGCTTTAAGACCAGCAGGGCAGATTAATCGTTTGCCGGTTGCTGTTGTCGGTTTTTCCTCTTCCATTTATCCGGTGTGGCACCCGCACCTCGCTCACCACGGCTAGCCCGCACAGTTAGCGCCCGCACACTTGCTCGCTGGCTCCATTACAGCGTGTCGTTGCCAGAGACAGCTCCGCCTTGTGGCGAAATCCCGTATTACAATTTTAAAAATTTCAAATAATCGATCTTTGGAAATTTAATAATCGATTCATAATTGTCAGTAATATAGTAGCAATTATTCAATTGTCTTTTTTTTTCATTGCTCCCAGTTTACACCGTTAAATTGTTGGCACCATGGGGCTTCAGATACTGACGGTAGTTCGGCCCCTCAGAGGGTGAACATGAGGATATTTTAAGGAGTCATGAGCAGTCGATGGAGGAGACGATTACAGGAGGAAGACGAGGGAGAAATGGAGGGAGAAGAAAGAGACTAACTCCCCTAACGCAGAATTTAATTTCCCACTTAACCTGATATTGGACTCGCTTTGATGTCTGCCGCTCGCCGTGAAATGAGGCGGAGACGTCAGCACTGATGTGGGACAGCCTGGGCGGCTCATGAGTAAAGAGTTTGGGGTGAAAGGTCACAAAGGAAGCGATTCGATCTCAAGTGTTTTTAGACTTTAATTTGTTGGATGTTCAGAAAAATGAATTGCGGGCGATAAACGCTGATTAACGTCGGCCATGCGGAGGCAGCAGCAGCAGGAAAAGCTGGAGATGTACAGGTCACATTATCAGAAGGATTCACGCGACTCTCCTCTGCCTCTAATGAAGAGAAACCTCCAGGAATCTGCAGACACCGACTTGTGATGGAGATAATCCCACTTCAGGCTGAATGTGTCAGATTGCTTTTGGAGGAGGAAGAGGAGGAGAGCAGAAATAATACAAGAGGGAGGCATGGGAAAACTGATGGAGGGTCCAGTGGAACCCAGCCCTGTTTTCATCATCTCCAGAAAGTGACAGGAGCTTTTGAAATGTCAGCATCATAGTTGACGGAGGAGAACAGAGGTCTGAACTCTGGAGATCTTCTCTGTTTCTGATTCTGCAGTGAGACATGTTTAAGTCTCCATCTGTCCTCAACAAAGTCTGCGGTGAAAGGTTTGGAATTTACCACCAATCATTTACACCGTTAATAAAAGCCAGTGTAAAAAGCAGCGGGCACATGGGGAAAGAGGCCGTAAACACGTTTAGTTTTACAGTCTCCATAAAGTCCAACAAATAAAGCTCCACATTCGGTGGTTTCATTATGGATTGAGCATTCCAGTCGTTTCCCCTCTGACCCTTTGTGCTCATTGTTTTACCCACCGCGCCAAATTCGAGCGACATTTAAGATGTCGTTAAATTTCTAAACGCTCCCACATGGCGCCGTCTCTGATGATGAATTCATTGGCGCCGCGGATGCCCCATTCATATTCATGCTGCTTGTTGGGATTCACAAACAAAATCAGAATCCACCGAATCCGAAAGGCTCCGTTGTTACTGGTGCTGTTTTCTCCTGGACGCCACGAGGTCGCCCTTTCCCCTCTCCGTCCACCGCAGCCAGGCCCCCGAACGCCTCGCATCAGCGAGCAGCAGGAAACGCGTCCCAGTCATGACCCTGCAGCTCAGGCCTGAACGACAGAGAGGGGACAAACGGCCGAGGGTCCCCAACATCCGTCCTCATCTTTAGTGGACACGTCTGCTGAGAACCCTGCCGCGGTGCAAACCGCTCTTCCACGGCGGCGTCCTTTTTACAGACAGACTCCGGTCGATGGATGCAGGGAACTGAGCTCCCTCCATCGCCCGCTGCCTCTGGCACATTCACTGGGTATGGATCACTGGCGCATCACTTGAGAGGCCGCCATCTCACCGCCATTCTTCCTCTCTTATTCACTCAGTCAATTAGAATGATTGATCGGCCACATTTTGTGACTCGCCAATAAAGCGGCGTGATTACAGTCTGCAGGTGGAGATGGCGTCCGCTCGGTGCAGGAAGAGGCACATCTGAACCGCCGCCGCAGCCGAACTTGATACGAGCTATTGGCCTTCGGCGCCGCAGCTGCTGTTTGAGAGGCAGCGAGAACAAAGGGACGCACACGGTCCACGAATGCACTTCTGAAATGTCCAGAATTTAGTTGGAAGCGTGAGACGCTCGAGCTCGTGAATAACCACGACAACAACAGAGACCCCTAGTGGCCGTGAAACAACAACAGCAGGCTTCAATGACGCCTCATTGAACAATAAAACAATTCAAAGATCAAACAGCGACACAGATTTGATCAAACACAATAAAAAACGTCTTTATTTTAAGAGTATGCATGACGGCCATTCAAATATGGCACCGCGTCATCCGGTCGTCTTTTATACAAATAATTAGCATAGGAATATTAACATGATAAACACTGTACAGTGTGCACACGCACACACGCACGCACGCACGGCGTTAGCGTGCACCAGATTCTCTGTCGGATCACCACCTTAAAACTCTTGAAATCCGGCTGGGTACAAACACAGGAGATTTACTAATTAAGATTCTCTTTTTTTTAATCTCGGTAGAAAAAGAACAACATAAAATTAAATGCCTAAAAAACTGGAAATTCCATTATTATTATTATTATTATAAACAAACTGGCAACATGAACTCTTTTCCTTGGGGAGGAACGCGGCGCACGCGTGGATGTGGAGTAAAAGACCGACTACGAGTATAAATATTAAACGTATTAACAGACTATGTACAGGCTGCGGTCAGGGCTAATTCCGTAGCGCCGCCTCCAAGACGTCGAGCTCCACCACCGGCAGGGACGCCACTTCAAAAAACACCCTGAAACATTTGAAAGGACCCGTCAACACTTGGGAACAAATTTCTTCTCATTGACATCGATTCTGTTGAAGACACTCGACTCACTTGTGGGAGTATTTGTTCCGGATGGCTTTCAGTTTGTCGTCCAGCGGCGTCACGAGCATCGAGTGGAGTTTCCTGACGACCGGCGCCAACGCTGCCGCCGGGTACCCGGAGTGGAACTGCAGGATGGGAGTCTGGGGCGGCACAGGGACACGAGGGGACGCTCAGAAAACAGCAAAACAGAACACTACGTCACGAGATTACCCAGCATCCCCGGCGCCGCCAGTTCACAGGAACAATTATGAAACGCGGCTCCAGCGCCCGAGGTTTCGTGTTCCTGCTTTACGGAACCAGCGGAGCGGATCTGGGGCCATCTGGTCGGAAAACATCCCAGCGTTCTGTGTTTACTGAAAATATTAAGAGCTCCTGGCACAGCTGCCGTTCATATTCGCAGGCACCTGGTTGAAATCACAACGCTCCGATTGCGACGCGACCGCAACAAGGCGAGCGGTTCCTGAACGCTCCTGTTGTTTACACCAGAGGTAAACAAACAACAACCGCACTGTGGGAGCCGCTGCCAGGGATTTATCCGTTCAATGGCGGCGCTAATCGGCGTAAACATCTCGGAACCCAGCAGACAAAGAGTTTCTGCATCGCTGGCTCTGTCTCGGGTCAGAACCAGAACAGAGCCACTCACCCAGCCCCCCAGGTCTCTGGTGACCAGCGCCAGCAGCAGGCAGGCGGACGCCAGCAGGGAGCCCCTCTCTGGAACCAGCTCCATGTCCATCAGACTCATCTCGCAGACGTAACGGGCCAGGGTCAGCGTGTCCATGCCCGCGTTCACACACTGCAGACACACACACACACACAGTGTCAGAGAAGCTCTGGATTCTGGGAGCTGGGAAACACGCCCACACACACACACACACACACACCTTGGCATAGCGTCTGAGGAAGCGGTAGGGGATGGGGATGTTGATGTCAAACGACAGCGTCTGCAGGATGCTGGCTTCCATGGAGATCAGCTCCTCCCTCTTGTACGCATCATCGCAGATGTACAGGAAGTCGTCGACGCACGGCGGACTGCGCTCCTGGGGAATCAGACACGAAGCGAGCCAGGCGTCAGTGAGGCCCCGGGGGCCCGGCCGCCGCTTCAGGTGGGGTCGGGGGGGGGTGTCACCTCACCTCGAACTTGGAGGCGATGAGCATGGCGGTGGAGCCGACGAGCTGCAGCATCTCCCTGTGGACGGGCGTCTGCGACAGGTAGTGGTCCGTCATCTTCACGGCCAGGTAGAGGGTCTCGTGATAGAGCTCAAAGTTCTCCTGCAGGAGGGGAGGTGTTAGGGTCTCCTGCTGCTGCATCTCTAGTTTTTCTAACCACCAGAACCCACCTGCACTTCCACCAACCAGTCGATCAGGATGGCCCTCATCTCCTGGTTGAGGCTGGGCTGCGTGGACATGTAGTTACAGAGGACAAACTTCTCCTGCAGGAAACAGGAGGAGGAGGAGGAGGAGCGCTCGTTAAGGCTTGGCCGCTGGGGGGGAGGAGCTGCTTCAGGGGGCGTGTCGTTTGGCTCACCTCTCTCTGCTTGAGGTAGTCGAAGATCTCCTTGGCGTACTCCGGACACATGTACGTGTCCTCGGCGTGCTCAGAGTCGATGTCAAACTCAGCTGGGACCTAAGGACAGGGACATGTTCACGCCATCCGTTCACATCAGACGGTGGACGCGGAGGAGACGCCCCGGTCCCTCACCTGTGGTTTCTGGAGGTGCGCTGGCACTTCCCGGACAGCAGGGGGCGCAGCAGCAGCCAGCTCCTGGACTGGAGCTGCTGCATCCTTTGGTGTCTCCTCCTCAAAGGGTTTCACCTCCTGGGTCTGCTCCTTCTCAGTTCCCTCTGAGCTCACAGAGGAGGACCTGCAGGAGGAGGAGGAGGAGGAGGATTCATATCAAGGAGACAGAAGGGAACCGGGATGATGGAGGCGCTTGGTTACTTCTTCAGGCCGCCTTGTTTCTTCACGGCCACGGAGGCGGAGCTGCTTTTCTTCGCCGTGCTCTTCGTGGCGTCCCTCTTCCTCCCCGGGAGACTGATCTGGACCTTGTGAGCCTGAGGACAGAGACAGACGCCATCAAAGACGAGGACACTTTGCTGGAAATGTGTCCCATCACCACAAACACAGACATCCTGAGGTGGCGTGCAGTACCGCTGTGTACTCTGTACTACATGTACTACACAACAAAGCACTCACATTAGTGATGTCTATAAACGCCGTTCTCTTCTTGGGGGCCCCGTGGGGGGGCGAGGAGGACCTCTTCACCTGGGGGCCTTCCTCCTGCAACACACACACACACACACACACACACACACACACACACACACACACACACACACACACACACACACACACACACACACACACACACACACACACACTGTGATGCGCATCCACTGCAACAAAGACGAGGCCTGGACCCTGAGGACCAACAGGCAACGGCTTTCAGTTCCACGCGCACACGCACGGTTCTCCGTACCTGGTTCTCGGAGCTCGTGGAGCCCAGCTTCAGCAGCTTGCTCCCGGCGGACACCGCGGGTTTCTTCCCCCTCGGCAGCGGCATGCTTCCGGCTCCTGTGGCCGCAAACACGCGCGTGTGAACCGGCGGCCTGAGCTCCGGGGTGGAACCGACGCTAACGGACACGCGGACTCACCTGTGCGTGTGTTCGGGTTCGGTGCGGGGACAGGGTCCGTTGCGGCTGCGTCTCTTCAGGATCCGGACAAAGTGAATCCGCTGCGGATCCAAATCTGCTGCTCTGCGCCGCCATTGGCTGGAATTTGATCCCCGCCCACCAATCAGAGAGCGGCTAGGGATGCCGCCGCGAAGGGAGCGCTTGTTCTGTAGTGTCGGCTCCGCCCGGTGAAGCAGCGTGTGAGAAACGTGACGGACGTCGCATTTTAATGTTTTATTTCGTCGCTTTGCGCATCCGGACTGTTCCCTTGCGCACCTTTAGTGATTTATTTCAATTACAAAAACAAATATTTCTTGACGCTGAGTTTCACAACACAAACCATCCCCGCCCACCTCCTTCCTGTTGATCCCAGCGCCCCCCGGAGGAGGAGGAGGGGGAGGAGCCTGTTTTTCAAACCGTTTGTGTTTTATTGATGTTTTTAAACTGCAGTCACGTGACAGTGCGTCTGTCTCGTGTGTTCATTGCAGTCATGCTTTCTAACGTCACACTGTTTATAAACATTTCATCATTCACTCACACACACACACACACACAGTGTAGGCAATATTATTATGTCACGGGTCCAGTACTGCAGTATTACAGTAGTAAAGTCAGTATCATGTGTTTTACTGGGGTGAATTTAATCAATAATACTAATAAAGTATTTCTAAACTTGATGTTGTTCTGCTGCTGCTGTTTTTCAATGTGTTCTTCTTCTGCTGCATCCCACAACCCCAAAAACACAAAACGTCCCATGTTCATTTAATCAAAAACAAATCTGTGCGACCAACAAAGCCCTGGCACTGGGGGGGGGGGTCTAAATAAACTGTCAAACATACGCACAATCATCCAAGTTATTTAAATGTTTGCACGTCGTCCTCTCAGAAACCCGTGGATCCGTGCACGACGAGCCTCGGGTTCGGGTCCCAGAGGACGCTGGCGGCTGACGCGCGTCCGGGACTTGGGGAGGGTCCCTTAATCGATTCCTGTCGGGAAGCCGGGAACGGAGGCCAGGACGTGACACTGAGTCAAGAGGACAAAATAAAAACTCTGGATGGATTCATCTGAAGCCTCATGCGACCTGAGCGTCCTCTGGAGGACAAACAAGGAGACAAATGCGTTCTAACGAGGCCTGTCCCCTCAAACACAGAAAAACTGGATTTGGACGGAGTCTCAGAGTCCTGTCTTCAATCCGAGGAGGCCTGCTTCTCCTCCAGGAGAAGGAGGAGCGTGCTGGAGCCGAGCACAGGGTGGGAATCGAACCCGTGACTCAGGGTCATGGAAATAATGATTCACAGAAACGCAATGAGCAGATATTTGACTCAAGTGCTGCAGATCAGAAGCAGAACTTTTCTGTTGAATCACTGTGGATGAAACATCGTTTGAGTCGTGGAGAAAGTAGCAGTCGAAGCAGTAGAAGCATTTTCACAGTATAAGTACTTTAATCACTGTAAGTATCGTTTCCTCCTCCTCCTCCTCCTCACACGTCTTCATCTGTTTCGCTTCAGGCAGAACCAGTTTATATTCCATCCAGCTCTGATCAGCGTCTGTGCACGTGTCATTTCCTCACCTCGTCAGTGTGGTGCACACACACACACACACACACACACGTGCGTGCGCGCTGACAGGAAGTGAACTCAGTGGCAGTGCAGAGCGTCGCTGCTCGCCTGCACCTGCCTGCTGGTCTCTCGCCATCTTTCCTTCATATTTTACGCCACATTTTTTGGAACCGACGCCGGCTCCAGCCTCGTCTGAAGATTCCTTGTGAGCCGCGCCAGGTATGGCAGTAAATCAGGGGTTGCCCCCTTCACGCGCTCGCCCTCGCCGCCTCTGGCCGCCTTAAATCTCTCATCTGTCAGGTTCCTCTCAGGCAAACAAAGATTAAATAATCTCTTGCGATGGAAACGACAGAGGATGATGCATTGGCCGAATGAGTTCTGTGATTTATCAGACAGATTCTCGAACCTTAAAGAGTCCTTCTTCTTGTTGGTGATGTCAAAGACGAACGGGGGGTCTCGTCCAATAAAGTCGCAATAAATAGTTTGTCTTACCCCCCCCACGGGCTCATTTGGGCTGGCCGTCAAAGTTCCCCTGGTGTTTCAATTCTCGTCAGATTCATGTCTGCCAGGGAGCTGCTTTCCTTCAAATCTCAAAAGACTACATTAATATTTAGATAAATACTTGCGTGTACTTGTACTCGTGTGTATTTGTTGTGTTCCGTGATCGCATGAATCCGAACAATAAGCTCCAGAGGAACTTATTCAAATCGGCGTGTCTCCGTGGACCCGCCCCCCAGCAGGCGCACGCACGCTCTTCCATTAATGAATGCTTTCCCTGACACGCACTCGCAGGGTTAGCGTTTCACTGGAGCCGGTGAAGTGTCCCGAGCTGAGTCTCAGTCCTCCACGCTCAAGAAAACAGAAGCGCACGCCCACTGCAGATGTGCGTGAGCCGAGCGGCTGCAGAGGCCCGGTGCTCAACTTCCTGTGTGTCACTTCCTGGCTGCCTGACAGCTCATCTGGTGACAGGCTGAGGCCTCAGTCTGACTTTCCATCAGAGGCTGCGCAGGGGACTTTCTGCACCCCTCCCCCTCCTTACAGTACTTTACTGTACTTCTTAAAACACACGCCTTTCTGTCCCTTATCTAGTTCTCCTGAAATCTGAAACAGGCGAGGAATGTGGGAGCAGAGCGCGGAGGAAACGCCGCTCCATTTAGGAGGAATCCTGGCGCTGCGTCCTGTCTGGCGTTCAGCGAGCGCGCTGGCGAGAAATGTTCCAATGAAAATACAGAGATGAATTAATTATAGGCGTGAGGCTGAAAACCCATTGGCCACATTCTTCCAGCTCAACAACAGGCTCCAGGAAAGAAGGGGTATTTCCTTTAACCCAGATCGCTGCCTCTCTCCACACAGGGTCACATGCAGGCAGCGGGACCCGAGTCGGCGGCGCCGGAGCCCGATCTGGAAACCAGCGGCATTCCTGCGGGCCTCGGGAGACCCCCCCCGAACGCAGAGGCCCTGGAGGAGTTTGCTGGAACCATGGCGGAGCACATAGTCCAGCCGTTCTCACGCCACCAGGAGGCGCTGGGCGAGGCGATGGCGTCCGCGGCGGTCGCGGCTGCTCTGAGGGAAGCGAGCGTCCGGAGGTCGAGGTCAGCCGGAGCTGAGGTGGAGGACGATGAAGCTGAAGAGCTGTCTGACTTTCTGGACCCAGAGATGGATCCAGTGACAGAACTCCACCCGTTCAAAGACCTGCGTCACTACCACCACCCAGGTCTGCCCCTCATGGGGTCCCTGGACTACCCCGACGCCCCTCCGACCACGCCCCTCCTCCCCGAGCTGGAGAGGAGCCGCCGCAGCTTCGCCCGGAAGCTGAAAGGAGGCCTGGCCAAGGTTTTCCTGCCGTCACCTCCTCCCACAACCCCGAGGGAGAGAGGGGACGACGCCTGCCCCATCGCCGCCCACCCCCGGGCGGAGCTCCTGGAGCATCTCATGGCCTCGCTGTCCACGGGCGAACTGGTCGTAGACCGGTTTGAAGCCGGAGCCAAGGTGGAGGCGTTCGTCGAGGCCCTTTCCAGTGACGTCATCGGCCGGGTGTTCAGGGCGGGAGGCAGAGAGCAGACAGCAGGACACGGAGATCTCCATGGGCTGGCCCAGACGCTGGCTCAAAGCATCGTCACCGCCTCGCTGGGGGAAGCTGCTCTCCTCTAAAGTCGATGTTCAACCACTTATTATTATTATCATTTCTAAAAAGATGACGATTTTAAAAATTAAGAACTTGCAATTGTGCCGAGGCTCCAGCTGTAGTTCCCGCCCACGTCCGTTAGATGGCAGCACAGAGCAAGGGTCGCCTGTTCCTCTGCAGTTCATGATGCTGTTGTTGCATTTGAGTAACTTCAACTTTCTCAAACCACAGAGCTGCACCAGGAAAAAAATAAAAAAATAAAAAATAAATAAAAATACTTCTGGCATGAAATGAAATAAGCCTCAGACATAAAGTTCTCGGACGTCCAACGACAACAAGTGAGGAATTTGCTCAGCAGACGTTTGACAAGCTTGTTTTTTCCCAGCAAGTGATGCATCACGGAAACCTGTTTCCATACTCTCTTCTGAAGAAGAAGAAGAAGAAGGAGTAGGAGGATCTGTGGCGTTTCATCACCGGGGGACGTGAACCTGCAAAGAATCACAAAGACTCGTCTTACTTCAGTCGACAAAAGACGAGTGCGCAGAGAGGGGGGGGGGGGCTTCAAAGGGCGGCTCTGAAGGGGGGGGGGGGGGGGGGGGGGGCTTCAAAGGGCGGCTCTGAATATTGCGTTTTATGGTTCTGCTCAGTCATCAGTTTGTCAGTCACTCATTAAAGCAGAGAACATCCAGAGCGAGTGCTCACACGTCTGCGCTCTGGAGGCGAGTCAGAGATCGAGGTCGCGAGCACACGGAGAGAAAAACAACGACCTCACAACAGGTCGGACACAGATGGGCCCTGAACCTGCCTCCTCCATGTCGGTGGCTGGGAGTTGAACCACGTTACTTCTCGATAAGTTTTCTTTTTATGTGCCGGGTGGAGAGGTGAACCCATGACACGCTGCCCTGGTAATGAAGGGATCATTAGAGCATCATTTAGTTGTTGATGTGAGGTTGAAAACCAGTGGATCCAGTTGGACTCCCTGAAGGTCCGCTCCCCTGCAGCTGGGTTTCACCGACGCTCCACTCGCCATGTTGTTGTGATCTCAGGCAGCCGGAGCGCCGAGGTCAGAGGAGTCCGTCTGGGAGCCGCGTCTCTCAGAGACACATGTGTGCTCAGGTGAAAGAACCGAAGAACACGTCTTTGGAAAAACCATTTGTCTCCGGTGCGATGCCGATCCATCTTCAGTTTTAGTGTCGAACAGCACTCCGAGACTGCTGAGTGCACCGATCACTCTATTTTATGGGAGCAGCACTGGCTACCGGCTCCCAGGACGTAAATCTTCAGGGAGACGGCCTGGGTGCCGTCAGCTCTGCAGCTGAACAATGGCTAAATGTTGTTATGGGGCAAATCAAAGTTTAATTGCGCGACTCGAGTTTAAACACGCCTTCACATTTGAATCCCTTCGGTTTGTGTGTCAACAAGCTGCTCCACAGAACAGCGCAGCCGTTTGATTCCTATTCACCGGCCCCTGGTCTGAGATGACTCGTTAATACCTTCGTTAACTAGTTCGCCCCCTGGTGGCCGCGGGAGGCCTCCTCCTGCCCATTTAAAGCAAATTTTCCGGCGAGTCAGTCACAGCGGTCCCACACACGATCGGTTCATCTTTTCCAAATCTCTCGGGGATTCAGGCTCCGGCAAACGTTTGACGAGAGGCAGCTGCACGGGCTCGTCCTGCAAACCGCGACCGCGAGGAGACGCCTGCAAACACGGGAGCTGTCAGATCCATCACGGCTCCTGCAGGCGTGATGCGTCTGACTCTTCTCTCACCTCTCGTATAACTTTAACTCTAACATGTGGCCTTTGATGGGTCCAGCAGTCCCGGGTCTATCCCGGCTCACCTGCACAACTTCCCCCGTGCGGCCGTCTGAGCCGATGGCTTCCACACCTGGTGCCCCTGGGACCGGCCCGTCCTCGCACGGAGGGGGACTCGACTCGGGAACGTTTTCCTGGTCCCCACCTGCAGCTGGGATCCAGGTCCAAGTTTCACAAATCAAAATCCACTTGAGCCCCCGAGGTCCTGGGGCCCGGGGCCCGGGGAGCGGGACAAGAGCTGTGGAGTTCTGCTCCAGCAGAGGCGCTTAACTCGCAGCCTGTTTGAACCCGGTCCAGAGAATCCTGCGTCTGACGGAGCAGAGCTGCTGGACCGGCACCAGCCGCCGCTCATCTGCCTCCCATCCCCGATAAACAGCTCTGACACTGGGCATACGTGCACGCTCTCCAGCTGTTTATGGAAACGCAGCGGAGGAAACAAAGGAGAGGCCGATGTTTAGAGATGAAGTCTAAACACTCCTCCTCCTCCTTTCAAACCTCGTTCTGTCTGTTTAAACGAAAAACTCTTCTCACCCGGGCTCGTCTTCAGAACCAGAAACCCACAGAGGAGCCACACGTCTGTGCTCAGTTACCTGGTGGGCTCCTCCTGCTGCTCCTGCTCCTGCTCCTGCTCCTCCTCGTGATCAGCTCACAACCACACGTCTCCTCGCCCTGGGCCCGACTGCAGCTCTTTGGAAAGTTGAAACATTTAATTTCGGCTGCGCTCGTTTCACAACACGATTATTGCCTCTCTCACTCTCACACACACACACACACACACACACACCAAACAAAGCCACGACTCGAAGTGTTTTCATTCTCAATGAATCTGCCATTGATCAACTTAATGACTGGAGAGGAAAACAGTGGGAAGTAAAAGTTAAAACGCTTCAACGGGCAGGGGACAGCGCCCTCTGTTGGCGGGGTCCACTCCCAGGGGCTGAAACTAACATTCGGACACAAGGTCAAAATATTAAAGTGACATGTCTGCACATTGAAATTCAGAAAACGATAAAGATGAGTCTAAAGTGAGGATTTAAAACAAGGGGGTGGGGGGGGGGGGGGTATGGGCCTGCGGGGGGGGGTTATGGGCCTGCAGCAGGGGCGGATCTATAATAATCAGTGTTTAAATCAACAATGAACTCACAATAGTTCATTCGTATGGACTTTACATTTCCTGAGCTGAACAAACTTTTCTTGGAATGTGTGTGTGTGTGTGTGTGTGTGTGTGTGTGTGAGAGAGAGAGAGAGAGAGAGAGCATTCCTCCTCAGCTCCAGGGTGATGAATAGGGTAACCCTGCCCCTCTCTCTCTCTCTCTCTCTCTCTCTCTCTCTCTCCTACTGCTCCTCAGTCCATCGCTGCCTCCTCCACCAGTGGCTGTGCGCTCCTCCTCGGACATGGACGCGTCCCAGCTTTGACTCCTTCTTCTCCTGCTGCACAGCTCCAGCGGCCGCGCGGACGGACGCATGGGGATCTAGGCTCGGCTCGGCTCGGCTCGGCTCGGCAGAAGTCGCTCGCTCAGCGCCGCGGAAGGAAGGCTCGTGCACGGCCCCTCGTCGTTCTCTGCTCTCCACTCATGCGTCGGGAACGCCATGGCCACTCCGAGCGCACAGCAGCAGCAGCAGGATTATTTCAGGTCGGTGAGCAGCGAGTCCACCACCTACATGATGGTGCCGGCCGCCGGGCCGGGGGGCCCGGGCCGCAAGGAGGCGCCGTCCAAGCTGTGGGTGGCGATGGTGGTGATAGTGGTGGTGGTCCTGCAGATCGCCTCCACCACCGGGCTCTTTGTCTACCTGAACATGTCCATATCAGAGGTAAGAGCTGCGTGTGTGTGTGTGTGTGTGTGTGGGGGGGGGGGGTTCTGTCTCGCCTTGCTTGGAGAACTTCGCCTTTACGCACCGAACCCAGTGAGTTCCACACAACAGGTCGGAACTCAGGAGCAGACACTTTTACGCACACGCAGGCGCCTCCTGCGCGCCTCTGCGGTGAGTGATTCATTTGTGGCGCAGCTGCATTCGACCTGTCGGAACACAGCGACCCGGAGAGGCTGCGGGACCGGGGCCGTGAGGGGGGGGGGCAGCTGTCTGTCCGGGAGCGCTGCGCCGGAGGAAAGGGGTTAAAGAGCGCGCGTAAAGACGAACACATTGGAGCCATTTGGCAACAAGGGGTCACAATGTGCGGAGCAGGGCTGCGCCTATAGGTTACAGATGTGTGCGGAGGTGCGGGGATGGAGGTGGGCTGTCCCCCGTGGGTTGATGGAAGACATTTATGTCCTCTGGAATCAGCAGGCAGCACAAATCAATGTGCGGACAGGCTGTGTGTCCTCAGAGTCTGAAACTGAGGAGAAACTCTTCCTGAAGACACATGTGTTATTAAAGGAGGAGGAGGGTACGAGAGGACAGAGAATGTCCAACAAGCGCTGACACACGTCCAACGCCTCTGAGACAAGTTCATCATGATATTATCTGGAGCCTCAGACATTGTCCTGGGGGACGCTGCTTTGCCTGATCACACTCACAGCTGCGTCCAGCCTGCAGTCCCCTGAGCACACCCAGAGACAGTGGACACGTCCTCTGCGTGGCTCAGGTTAATGCCGCTCATATGAGAGATCTGCGGGGATCTGGGCTCCGGCCCTGGTGATGCATGAGAACTGTGGGAGGAAGCTGGGTTTACTGGCGGAGCTTTTCATCCCCGCCTGAGAGGACAGCGTCTGTAAGAAGACGTGAAATGTCTCCAGCCCCCCCCCCAGTGTCGGCTACGCCTGTTTGAGGACCTCCGCTACGCACACGTGTCCTGGGCCTGAACCCCAGCATGTTGGTGCTTCTCCTCCGCTAACATGGAGGAGGTGGAGCCGTGCCGCAGCCCACCTCTAGGGGGCGTGTCCCGGCTGCCAGAGGAGCGCAGTCAAAGTCGTTGGAGCATCACAGTGTGAAGTTCACACTCAGACTGGTTCGAGGTCGTAAAGCTGCAGTAAACGTCGCGTGATCATGACGTGAAACTATATCGCGGCAGATCTCCCAGACCGCGACTCCTCCTGTTTCCAATCGCCTCCCTGGCAGAGCGCGGCGGCGCTCAGACTGATTCAGACGTTTATCGATGAGAGGGAAAATGGATGTGGCCTCTTACGAACAGATGCGGCGGCAGGGCTGTTCACGACCCCGCTCCGAGGAGAAATCAAATGTGTGCACGGAGAGGGGGATTCCCTGGTTCTCATGCAGCGAGCCACAGCTATTTTTAATCTGGAAACAGGCTCCTCTCTGAGCGGCGGTGCAGCTACAGGCCGCCACCGCTCGGCTGAGACAAAAGATCCCCGGGAACAATGAGCATCGTACAATGAGGAATGCTCCAGTGTTGCCTCAGAGCTGCGGCATTCACACACACACACACACACACACACACTCTGTGCTCTGTTTCACATTTGACTGTCGCTGAATGACGCACGAGCACGTAAAGAAACATGGAGACGGTTTGAGAAGCTAAAGGATGAAGCAGCTTTGAGAGACGATGTCGCCGTCTTCCGTTTTAATAAAAACAACAAATCCAAAATGAATGATCAACATTTAAACGGAGGGTACGAAGTCTCCGGAGCCCAAGGCTGAAAGCAGAAGCTGTTGTTACTTTGGTTTGGAACGTCTTTTCTCTTTGGTTGACGGAGAAATCAGGGGGTTTTCACGAAGAGCACATGGCGTGAAATGTGGTCTTTGTTTGGCCGAACATCTTGTCGTCGGTTGGAATGACGGCGAAGCGACGTCAGCCGAGTTTATCACGATGGGCACTGAGAGCAAACTCCCTCATGTTTGGTATTAACTTGTGACTGTGTTTATTTACACCAGCGACAGGGAGTGTGTGTGTGAGTGTGTGTGTTTGTGTGCGATTGACATTCCATTCCTCAGACCTCAACTGGTCAACTGTATTATTGTTTGGGTTCAGCGAGGCTATTACTCACCCTTACGTGCGCTGTGCGTGCACGTGTGTGTGTGTGTGCGTGGTCTGTGCGTCTCTTCCCTGTGTCAGCGGTTGAGCTGCAGTAGGTCAAAGGTCACGCCTCGTAAACCCTATGGGTGCCGGGATCGGAGCGTGCGCGGGTCGTCGGCACAGACGTGCACGGGCCACGTCAGATCTGAGCGCTGGCGTTAACTCGTCTCAGCTGTCGCTGATGGAGGACCGTTGACCCCCGAGGCCGCCACACGCCGCCCGGGGGCGGAACACGTCGACACCTGCTGCGGGCGTGTCTGCACACGGGAAGAAATGCTGAGTTAGCTGTGTGGAACCATAGGGACACATTCTACTGGAGGAGGGTGTGTGTGTGTGTGTGTGTGCACAGACGCAGGTGCTCGTAGATTCATCATCGGTTTTGAGTAGAATCAAATCCTTCACTGCAAATATTTACATTTAATTTGAGGCCGCTAATATAAACCTCACGCACCCGACACCGCTGCCAAAACCCACATCTCTCTCTCTCTCTCTCTCTTTTCTGGCTGCACTCGCTCACGTCGGAGGATTCAGGCGCTCAGGAGAAGAAGGCGACAGGAGGCAGATATATTTCCTGAGGAGAAAGTTGCTCCCGGGTCAGATTTCTCTGGAGTGTTTTCATGGCCAGGTCGTTTGGACCAGGATGACAAGAAGAAAGGATCAGAGAGAGAGAGAGAGAGGTGACAGATCCTGAACGTCTGAGAATCAGAGGCGCGGGTTTGATTCCCTGAAATCAGCACGGGGCGATTTGAGGCGATTTAACAGCTCAACACGTGAAAAACAGGATATTTGCGTTCCCACGTTGGAATGCTCTTTAGGATGGAGCTCCAGCTGTGTGTGTGTGTGTGTGTGTGCCAGCAGCTGCTGCTGTGCTGTGTGTTATCACTGTGTTTGCTCCGTCAACGTGGCTCGGGGCAGCGGTCGCGTGGTCACATGGTTCCAGTGATGGCTCAGTGTAAACCAGGAGGTCACGTGACCAGGAGGTCGCTAAAACGTTCACTGGCAGCAGAGGATCCTTTAATTGAGCTTGTTAAATTATACAGACTCCACAGACTAATGGAGTCCATGTTTGAGCATTTACACCCTCGCCGGGTCCAACCAGGAGGAGCCTGGCCTGGAACGACCCCACTGGGCTCTTGTCATTGGTCACCTGACTGGCGGCGACTGGAAACCAGTGACGGACTGGTTTTATATCGAGCTGCTGACGAAGCACAAAGAAGAAACAAGAGTGTAGTGTTTTTAAATGAGAGCAGACGGGGGGGGGGGGTCTGTTATCACAGCGTGTGTGTGTGTGTGTGTGTGTGTGTGTGTGTGTGTCTCACTGGTGTCAGTTGATTGGATGGAAAGTTCTGAGCTGCTCTTACATGATCTAACTCTGGGAATGGGTCGACATCTCGGCCCTGGCACGAGAATCAGGGCTTGTTAGTGTCAGTTGAAGAAAGGTCTGTTTCCTCACACACACACACACACACACACACACACACACACGGGCTGATATCTGAACCCTCCTCTCTCTCTCTGTCAGCTCTCATTTCTGTTCCAATTAAACAACCAGCGAACTCTTTTCTTCTCCGTCCTCAAATCTTTTCCCCCAATTATCTTTTCCATCGGTTCCCTCCGTCTCTTCCCACCTCCGCCCAGGACCCCCGCCCCAACCGTTACGGCTGACGTTCCAAAACCTCTGGCGTTGTGTTTCGTGCTCAACAGAAAAAGAGGAGGCCGCGTCCAGAACCTGTCTGGCCTCAAAACCGTGGCCTGTAAATAACGAGCGAGGTCAGCAGAGCCGACGGCGTCACTTCATCACGAGACGTCGAGATGAATCAGAGTGGACCGGGTTTCCCTGCCAAGTCTCAGGCTTTGGCTCCTCACAAACGTTCTAAACACAGAGACACGAGTCTGAAACCGTGCGGCTGAGACTCAACCAGGTCGTGGGGTCAGAGAGGACTCCCAGAATTCCTGTGGTGGCCGGCGGCTGCTGCTCCGCCACCTGCAGCGTCACATGACGTCAGTCTGCTCCTCCTCGCCGCTGCATCTCCCAGCGCAACAACACTTGTAAACTCCCGGCCGGGCTGACTCACTCCCGCCCACCCAGGCGGGGCCCGCCCACCCACAGGCTGCTGGAGGACCTCACATGATGACCCAAACATCCTTTGGTCTTGAGTTCGCCGCGTGCCCAGACAGATCATCGTCACCACCACGCAGAGCAGAACCAGAGGGTTGTTTGTTCAAATCCCACGTCCGGCCCCGTCCCATCATGCTCCCTGTCCCCCGGACCAGTCGGAGCGTGTGACGGCGTTGTTGTTCACACGTGTTCAACATTAACCTGGGCGAGGGCCACTTCCTGCTGATAAGCTTGGAAATGATTGACTCCTGTGAACGCACGCTGCAGTTTTGCTTTCTCCTCCTCCTCCTCCTCCTCCTCCTTGGCTGCAGCGTCAGGTGACTGACAGGAACTGGAAAGTCCTGAAACTTCATTCTCAACATTGTTTGGCCTCTCTCTCCTCCTCCTGCTCGGCCCGATGACGAGAAGCAGAACCCGAGGCCTCCCGACCGGAGCACAACTTTATGGCGACTAAATTTCTCCTGCCAGTAATGGAGATAACAGACGGCTGCGGAGTTAAAATAAAGCCCGCTGCTTTATCAGGACTTATCTTTACAGCTGCTTTTTATCGCAGCTGAAACTTTTTTCAATTGTTTTCAGGAACCAGGAAGTTAAAGGAGAAGGGAAAGAAACGAGCAGCAAATCCCCACCCAGCTTTGTGCGTCCTAAAACTTTATTTAAACTGGAACAACTCCAGAGCCGCGAACCGACAAAGAGAGAGGTCAGAGTTCCACACGCAAACGCTGGGAGTGGCAGACACACACACACACTCACAGAGTCAGAACTAACACACAAAAGGTGCGTGCATGGATTCCTATTGTTCACTAATGAATAATTGCATGTGAGCATGCGCTGAGGCCTGATCGATGGCAGCATTCCTCACTCACACACACACACACACACACACACACACAGAGGCGGCAACTTGTTGCCATCCGACGTCATTCGTGTCCTAAAGCAGAAGCAGACTAACTCCTGGAAAAAATGTGGCCCACATGACATGAGTCGACGTGAGCGACAGTCGCAGCCTGCAGCTCGTTTGACACGGTTTAAATCAGGACGTTAAGTTGATCCAGTTTAGAGTCATGTTGTGTCTAATTGATGATGATGATGATGATGATGATGGAGCTGTTCTGGCTCCTCGTCAGAATCCGACTCCAGGAATTAATCAGGGCCGGTTCTGTGTCTTCTCTTGAGTTAAATGTCTCCATCAGGACATCGTCACTGGTCACAGAGCCAAAAGATAACGGCGGGCCGAGGTCCGAGCTCAAGATCCCCCCCGGGTCGTTCACCCCCCCCCCTCCTGCAGCGCCCTGGTTACATCATCGCTGCGTTAATGTCAAACGAGACCAATCCTTGTTCTTTGATTGCGTCTCAATAAAGTTCTCTGTCGTCGTCTCCAAACAGACCCTGAGCGCCGCTCGCAGAGCGCTTCGCTGCGTCAGAGCTACGAGCCAGAGTCACGCTCGTTAGAGATCAAAGAGAGCGGGAATCAAAGGACAGGAATCCCCACTGTGACTCCAGTTCAACGGCTCTCATCAAATCTGACTGATCCCAGTTTAACACACAGAGCGGAGTCTTTTCCACAGATTCGTCACACAAATTCAAAGGGAGGATGAAAGAGGGAGAGACTCACTGTTGTTTTTTCATTACGAAAACGAGGATAAAAAAAGCAACGCTGCCCGCCGCCGCCGCCACCGCCGCGCTCCCTCCTTTCACTTTCTCCTTGTCTTTTAAAGCAAAGCCTCGACCTTGACGGAGGACGGCGGAGACGCCGGCTGCCCTCTGCCAGAGTGGCCGGGTCCACACATTCCTCGATGACTGGCGTTTCTGGGAAAGACAAGCGAGCCATTGAGACGCGGCAGAGGGGGCGGAGCCCGGAAGCTGCGGATCAGTTTTTTAATCAGCAGAGCCGGGACGGCCTCATGTCGCACGGCCAGCGCAGATTCTGAGGATACGTCTCCAAAGCTTCTTTATGAACCGAGTCAAATTCTCTGCACACACACACACACGTGCTGCGTGAGCACACTGAAGCTGGAGGAAGGGTTTCTGTTCCCCAGCCCGCTAATGATGGCGTCTCTGTGGGAGAACTGAGCCGCGTTTATCCGCCGCTCGTTATCAAACCGTTCCGTTTTTATCAGAACTTTTTTTTTTTATTTAACCCTAAACGTTTGTGGAAGAAGGAAGCCATCAGTGAGGCAGCAGGGGATGAATCAGACGCTCTTAAGAAATAAATCAGAGACGGCGCCACCGTGGACGCCGGCCAGAAACACGCCGCAGCGCCGCAGGCACGACAGACACGAACATGCACCCACTTATTCATATTCACATTAAATACCTTCACAAATCATGAACACACACACACACACACACACACCAGAGGCTCGCTGCTAACACAAACACGCCGTAAGAGCGTCCCGCCGCTTCAGGCACCGAGGCTTTTAACGACCACTCTGGGTCAGTTTCCTGCGAAGAGCGAGCGAGAGCTGCGGTGAATTACCTCGCCCTCCCCGCCACAGGAACATGGCCGACGCTTGAGGGAAGAGCCCATAAATCTCCACGCCGGCAGGTTTAACCGGCGAGGAGTTTCTCTTAATGACCTGCATTTTAATTCACGACAACCGCAGCAGCAGCAGCTGCTTCCGGCTCGGCCGCCACATGCCGACGTTCAGCGAGTCTGAAAGTGAAAACGCGAACTTCCTGTCTGGATGCGTCGTGCCGTATGGGTGAACCCGCAGCCGGACTGATTTCAGTTCTATCTCAAGCACAAACGGCAAAACATTTACAGTTTCCTCTTCTCTCTAGGCAACGGGTGTTTACGTTAAAACTCGGTCTCCCCTTCACTTCGCCGCGGCGGCGTTGCACAATAATCCCCCATGATTCACGGCTCTGCGTCTCGCTGCCAAATCCCCCTAAAAGCTGCTTCGCTGCTCGGGACGCGCAGAGTGATGCATGGGCCCCGGCTCACCCAGCGGGGGTGTAACTCAACATGACGGGGGCGGGTGCACCGCTCGGCGAGGTCGGCGCACGTGTGTGTGTGTCTGTTCACTCCTTCCTCGTCTTTCTGCGCCCCCCTCTGACCTTTGCCCTCCCCTCGCTGTAACCCCTAAACCAGCGCTGTCTCCTCACCCCCGGGGACGTGTTCGTTGGTTTCTTCCTGAGGGTCCCCACGAGCCCACGGTCTCAGCCCGGCCCTCGGCCCACTGGGTTCGAGTTACGTGGCGTCCTTCTTCTCGTCCTAATCCCTTCAAATGAGAGCTGCCAACACACACACACACACACACATTGTGCCAAAGTGGCCCTCAGAGATATTCTTTTTCAGGGTTTGGTGTCCAACCTGGGCCAAACACACACACACACACACACACACACACTGAGCACAGGCCACACACAGACACACACACACATGCACTGGACGCAGGGAGGGAACAGTGAGGCATTGTCTGCAGCTTCCTGAGAGTCGGAATCAGGATCACAGGAGCTCTGTCAGCTGCCCCCCCCCCCCCCCCCCCCCCCCCCCCCCCCCCCCCCCCCCCCCCCCCCCCCCCCCCCTCTCTCTCAGGTCCACTCATCCATTCTCTCCGTCCAAACCAGGCCGCCGCCGAATGCAACGCACATCCATTGCTCGAGGTTATTCCAGGTCAAAGGTCAACAATCTTTCGCCGCATGACCTAGAAAACAAGTTTCCCCTGCACCTTCGCCACCTCTGAGGTCGTGACCCGTGGCGGCGATAATGACATTGGCAGAGGCCGGGACGCACGCCCCGTCTCCTGTGACGCGGCAGCCGGGACCGTAACGCCACGACGGAGAGCGCCAGACGACGTTAGCATGTGTTGCTCCCCGCCGGAGCCGCGGCGAGGACACGTCCTCCACGTCAACACACGGAGAAAATACGTCGCTCGGGGGACAGACGGACGGGAATTGAGACTCTGAGAGGGACTCGTCCAAAAAAGGACATTTCTCCTGTGTCCTCTGAGGAGGAGAAAGCATGTGTTGGATTGGGAGACGTCTTTTTGGGATAATGTGGTAATGAAGCCTGACCTCATGTCATCTCATGTTATTGATTATCTGTGATGAGTCACCAGGCGCGGCCTCTTCCTGTAATGACGACTAATGGAGCCAGTTTTACAGTTTAGGGATTTGGCAGAAGAGGAGGAGGAGGAGGCGGAGGGGGGGGAAGGGTCTGGCAGCGAGACACTTGTGTCAGAGACGGGGAGACAAGGGGGAGGGTCGTCCTCTGACTGTTTAAAAACCTGTGGAGCTGCTCCAGTTGTGGGCTCCAAGCCCCCCCCCCCATCCCCAGAGGCAGGCATGTCCACGCCGGCCCCCGCTGAACAAAATCCTTCACATTTTCCTCTGAGCTCTCCAGCAGCTTCGGTTCAATCAGAAAGACAGGAAGCAACAGATAGAGACGCCCACGCCAGGACAGGACAGTTGGGGACAGGGGGACAGAAAAGTTCAAGATGAGAAACGGGGAAAATGTTGCTCAGGGAAACCGAACTTGGACGCCCAGTTACAGACTGGGCGGACTGGGCGGACTGGGCGGCAGCCACGGGGACGGATCTTTGTTCAATCAGCCAGAATCAACTTGGACATGAGGCCGGGATCAAACCATCAGGACTCTGACAGGGGGAGCGAATCCAACAAACCAAATAACACGGAGTGTGGACAAGTTTAAGAGTTTACACTGAGTCACATTGGAAGCTGACAAACTTCCTGTTCTGTGCTTTTAAACTGAAGGGGAGGAAGTGACCTCGTCTCCAGGTTCTCATGAAGCAGAACGATTGGGTTTTATCTCGTTTGCAGCTCAGTGCAGCGACGTGCACTCACTCTGACACAACAGCGTTCATAACGCATCACACACACATGCACACACACACACATGCACACACACACACACTCCTGAACAGAACCACCGGGGCCGGGAGGGTGTGTGTTTTGTCAGAGGTGCCAGAAAGGAAACGACGATGACTTCCACTCCGTCTGTTCTGCGCCAAGCGAGCGTGTGAGCCCCCCCCCCCTCCCCTCTCCCTGCCCCCGACGCTCCTGCCATTGGCGAGCTGTCATCACACGACCCGTCAGCCTCGGCCCAGGTTTCCCTGTCGGCGGCGTGTTGATTAGCGACGTTGCCGCATCGCGTGCGGACGCAGAGATTGAAGTTAATTTATTCCAAGATGGCGGCGGCCGAGGAAACGTTGCTGGCCCCGTTTCAGTTCCTCTGTCATCGTCCTGGAAGCGGGTCCAGTTTGCTTCAGCGCAGATTGACGCGATGTGGAATTAAACGGCTGTAAAAGCTGATAAATGACGGCAGAGACGTGGAGCCAGGGCGAGAGCTGACAGGATCAGTGACGTTTATTTAATCGCATTCGGTTTTGATTTGACCCGAGGACACAAAAGACATGAGTCATTCTCTTCAGGAGCAGACAGCATGTCTGTCTTCCCGTAAATGTCTTGTCCTTCCTGCTGGGTTTGGACTGATTTATATACACACACACACACGGGGAGGGGAGGGGAGGGGGGGGGGGAGAGAAAGAAAACGCTGACGTGAGCAGAAAACACTTCAGAGAACATGAAAAGAGAAACTGAGGAGGAAACAATCAGCAGGTAACGTTTCCACGAGGTTTACAAGCGGCGAGGTGGTGGGTGGCGTTCAGGGTCGCCGCAGGGAAACCATAGAGGAAGAATGGGGGGGGGCGGGTTCATTAGAAAGCGGGGCTCAAGCGTAAAGAACGGGATAAAAACAAAGCGGAGGAGGAGTGGAGGAGAGCAGCTCTGTCATCTCCCTCTGTTAATCAGAGCTTGTTACAGAGTCATTATCTGGCTCCTCAGACCGTGACGCTCTCACACACACACACACACACACACACACACAGAGTGGCTCCCTCGGTTCCCAAAGACGTCGTCCTCGACCCGTGCCGACCAGAACAACATTCGAACATTTCTCCACGATGCGTTCACATGTATGTGCACCGTCTTTAATGAGGTCAAGGGGAAAGGCTTCAGTGTGTGGGGTGTGTCAGTGAACGCATCACGCCCTGTGTGTGTGTGTGTGTGTGCAGATCATGTTTTGGTTGCTCTCAGCTTGTCTCACACTTCATGTTTTTTCTCTCTCTCTCTCGGCCAGTCCCCCTCGAACAAACGGACAGTTTCCCCCTCAAGGACGCAGGGAGAGTGAAAACACATTTAGGGGAACACGCACATCCAGTCACGCTGCAAACATCAAAACACGCGGAGCAAAGAGAAACACATTTGGGAGATAATGTTATAGAAACACAGCAGATAATGAGGAACACGTGCAGCTGCATTAAAGAGTGTTTGCACGTTCAGATAAAGACTCGGGGCAATAAAACGACGTACACGTGTTTACACCAGGGCCTCAGACCAAGCCAGATTATTATGGGATTCAGTCCAGGTCCTTTCAGGAGGATGACTGTCAGGTGGAAGGAAAAAATCTAAAAAATTAAGTATTTCATTCAGTTTGTGCGATCTTTCAAACCCTCATATTAAGCATATCTGTGTGTGTGTGTGTGTGTGTGTGTGCAGGTGCGTAGCCAGGGCGTCACGGAGGAGCTGAAGTGCCTGAGTTTGCTCAACGCTCTGGACAAAGACCAGGACATCCCGGACCAGCTGGCCCAGCTCTTTGGAGAGCCCTGCATCAAACTGGCTGAGGGCATCAAAGCGTATATCTCTAAGGTAGGAGCGCACGCCGCCGCCGCCGCCACCGCCGCCGCCACCGCCGCCGCTCAGGAAACAAACTGTTGCTGCTCTGATCTTAAAACCCTGCTCTGGATCCTCCGCCTCATTCCTCTGTAGCTTTAAAAGATCCAGTCCAGACCTTCATTAACAAACTGTTTTGATATTAACCCTCGCTGGGGGCGTGGTCAGCGGGAGGAGGAGGGGTTATAGGGAGGAACATGTGCAGGGTCTGAAGCAGAACGTCTCAAACACACTTTGTCCAACAAATGGCTGAAATTATTTTCAATTAACTGTGAATGGGAGGCGGCCTCTGACAGGTTTTTGGAGCGAGCGCTGAACTGTTGGACGACTCTCAGCCGCTGGCTCCGAGAGCCGGCTTTATTATTAAAAACACCAGAGGGATAAAAATAGGAAAATAATCAGAGCGGACTTTTGTGAATGCAGAACATTGAGAAGGGGCTCAAACCAAGCGTTAGGGACAGAGGCTGAAAAGAGGAGCTGCAGCAGCACGACGACAGACACAAACGACTCGACAGTGAAACACAACGAGACGGAGGATTCATCACACACGCGCGGCGCCTCCTGCGGCCTCGTCTTCTGGAGTCAAACTCCTCGGCGTGGAGCATCTGCTCGCCGCCGTCGCCCTCCCCGCCTCGGAAAATCCAAACACGGCGAGCCGTCAGCGGTTTATCACAAAACTAATCGGACAAATTTATGACAACATTTGTACTTCACGTGTCTGGACTTGAAAGAGCTGTGTGACCCGGGGGGTGTTTGATGCACGCACACACACACACACACAGCCCCGAGCGTGTGTGTGTGTGTTTACATGTGTTTGCAAGCTTTTGTGTGCACGCCAAGTGTTTGGATAAAAAAACACTTTGGTTTTATGGCCACGCTCTGCAGATCCGATGACGTCAGGTCGAGTTCGCTCGCTCCCAGCTGGCACGGCGGGGTAACGGCAGGCGACCGGGTCCTGTCCGTCAAACTGTGACCTCACACGGGTCGAGACTCAAACGTTAGCCGGCGGGGGAGAGTGTAAACGTGGTCGCAGACGAGCGGAGAGAAAGAAGAATAAGCGTCTCTGATTTGGGGGACGTTCCAGCGGCCGCGGCGCCGCCCATTGGCGAGCAGCCGGCGGTGTTTCTGACTCCCCGCTGCTGGTCTTCATGTCGGAGACAGCGACCCCTGAAGGGCTCCTGGGGTCAGAAGCTGCCGGGTCGTAAACACCTGGTTTCACTCGCATCAGTTTCGGGGATTTGATGATTTTACAGCCTTTGTTTATGTTTTGTTTTTAATATCGTGCTCAACAGACAAAGAGACGCATGCGCAGCCTCTGAGCTGTGTAATGAAGAGACAATCCTGCAGGAGACACACACACCTCCTCCTGCTCCTCCTCCTCCTCCTCCTCCTGCTTTATAACGCACCAACAATCTGAACATTTCACAAACAACCAGGATTCAAACCAAAGAGACGAAGGTCAGACTCTTCAGAACTGAGTCAGCTCAACAGGCTGCGGTTCCAGACCCCTCCCCCCCTCCCCCCCCATCCTCCCACACACACACACACACACACAGTCATTGACAAACCCACTGAGACGCTGATATCAGCCATCTTCTCGCAGACACAGCCAAGAGTTTTCCCACTTGATCTGAACGTCCACACAAACAACCTCCTTCACCTCCTCCTCCTCCTCCTCCTCCTCCTCTCTCTGCTCCATTTGCTCGATACAATCACTGGGTGCAGGCGGCTCCACGGCCCCGTGGTCTCCGCTGGACAGGAACAGGAATGTCTCCGTGTGGAGGACACACACGTCCAAACACATTCACGTCCCGTGACTCATTTCTCAGCAGGCGCCGATAATTGGACCGATCTGGTTCACGTCTCAGCCCCGCTCCTCGAACCGAACCAACATTAGGAGAGATAGAATTAAAAAAGGAATTAGTAGCAGCGGCGCCGGTGTCAGGGCCACGCACCTGTTCGCCGCCGACGCAGCTGCTGCAGCGGCGAACAGGTGCGTGGAGGAAGGAGCAAATATCTGCGCTGTTTTGCAACAAGTTGAAATATTTGCGAGTCCACTTGGGTGGAAATTGGATCGGCCCTCGTGGCCCGGGGGAGCCTGGAAGAGCGGAGCGTGTCCTTTCAAGTTAAGAGGAAAAAGGCGGCGAATGGTATGAGGAGCGTTTCGTAACCGGTTCTGGATTAAGACGTCAGTTACGTGAGCATCGTTATCATAAAAATCATTTCTGGCTCGCAGCCCTGGCTCTGAAGCCGGGGCTTGACCCACCGACCCTCCGTGACAGGGCCGTTGCCAGGACGACGGGAAACTTTGATTTTTCAGTTAAACACGTTGGTTTGAAACAGCTGGATCGGGAACGTTTGTTCGCGGCCCTGAAACTGACAGTCCAGCAGATGCTGGGATCAGAGCGGCCGGCGAGCGCGGCGGCGCGCACGTGCGCTCGGCTCCGCTCGCTGACGGCGGTTCTGTCAAACAGAGAGTGACAAGCGATGAGTGTGAGAAGCTCGGAGCATGAAAAGAGGAGGTGGACGGGAGAGAGAGGAGGGGATGAGGAGCGGTTCTGGCCGCGCTCGTTCTCCTGGATCTCGTTATGAAACGCGCTGGCCCGGCGTGGCGAATCCTTTATGGAGCACACATGGCGTGGACAACTGCGTTCAATGGAGTCCGCCGCTGAGCGATGACAGTGATGATCTGACGGGCGTGTGTGTGCAAGGGAGGGGGGGAGTTTAATGATGATGATGATGATGATGGTGATCGGGGCGCTGGCGTCGGCCGCCGCGATCCAACGGTGAAAGACGTGCAGTGGCGAGGAGCCAAGCCGGAGGGAGGAACATGAGGAAGGAATAACAGACGCAGCTGGAGCGGAGAAAAGGGAAGTGGGTGAAAGACGCGGAGGAAGAGAAGGACGGAGGCGTCGCACGAAGGAGGGCGGAGTCACAAACGAACGCACGCGTTGAGCGCGTCTTAAAACAACACGTGCTCGTTTAGATTCTCCATCCAGAATCTGGAGCCTGGCGGGCTTGAGGTTCTGGATCCGGGTTCAGGCCTGATAAATGAGTCGGGCTGTGCTCCCTGAGCTCCTGCTGGAAAATGTGTTTCTCATATTTTGCTGAAGTTGCTCTCGTCCGGCGCCGTCAGGTTCCGTCAGCACGCGTCTGAGCGCCGTGCGCCGGGCCCCCGGGTCGTTAGCGGCAGAATGTGGCGGAGCTGCCGGATGGGATTTCACGACAGGTTGGAAATCTGTTTCCAGTTGAACCTCGATAAAAGCAAAACTAACACGACACCTGAAAACAAAGATGGACGACGTGACGGCTGGACGCGCAGCGGGCGATAAATCCGTCCTCGTGCACGCTCGTGCCCGTAGGAAGCGATAACAAGCGGCCTGGCATCGGATCCGCCCGCGCCGCCACGGCGAGGACGATGAAGTCCATGTGGTCGGAGGCTGAGGAGGAGGAGTAAAGTTCTGACCCGCTGGCCGCTACCTCTGTGTCCGACAGCGCTGTGGGCGTCGCCCTCTGAGAATCCGTGTCGAGCGATGATGTCATCGTAAATATTTGGCCGTGGAGCACTGATGCGAAGCAGCTGTGGCGAGCGGCGGCGGTCAGGGCGCGGACAGACGCGCTACAGGCCCGAGAGCTCTGCAGAACTCAGGCGGGAAGTCCGGGTCGCGGCGGTTCGAGAACACGCCACGTTCTTCGCACGGAGAAATGTGAGCCTTTGATCTGGCGAAGAATTGAACCCTTTCATCTCTGAAGAATTTGTGTTTTTTTTTTTCACGAGTGGCCGGTTTGAAATGAGTCGCTCTTTCATGGAGGAACAACACACACACACTCATGACTCGCTCCGCTCTCACGTGGAGCAGAGTCGTGAAACGATCCATTAATAACTCGTAGTTTTAACGCCGTTTACACGTCAGTAACCAATGGCCGCCCTCAGCTAACCTCCATGTACAGATAGCGGCCATGACGCAGGCGGAGCCGGCTATTGTGTAAAGAAACGAGTCAACCCTCCTTATCTGCCCCCCCCCCCCCCCCGGGGAACCCCCCCCCCCCGGTGAAAAACAAATGTCAGTCACCGACGTGCTGCGTGCACACGCGTGCAGTCCAGGCAGGGGCGGCGGCGGCGGCGGCGGCGGCGTTGTGAGAGATTTCCAGCTGATACACAAACACAAAGAGTCTTTGTCTCGTAATGTTCTCGGCTGAGCCGCCAACGATACCTGGACCCCGAGCGAAAGGCCGTTAACGTTGCCGTCGTCTGCCGCTGACAACGACAGAGGAAACGCGCTTGAAATTCGTCGCCACGCTCGTACTCTGAGACGCAGTCCACGTTATTCCCGGGACGTGATATTCCAGAGATGTTTTCAATTCCAAAAACAAACGTTTCATATGGGAACAAACGCAGAAAGGGGGGGGGGGTTAAGCACAACCAGAGCGAGGGAGGAGAAGTGAGAGTGGAGAACAGAGAGAAGGAGACGAGGTTTTTACAGCGGTTTATGAAATATGACAGAGCGCGGCTCCCAGAGGAGGACGGGCCTTCGCAGTACTTGAGTGTTTTTCTACTGCACATGTGCGAATACTTTCTGATTTCTAAGTTTGAAGTTGGGAGGTTTCTGAAGTGATCCGTGCTGGTTCCATCACTCCGTCCTTATCAGCGCCGCCGCCGTCATGGAAACTTCCCAGTCCTGACATATTTGTATTTTTGGAGCGTCTACAGACCAAACATTGTTGTAACATCTCGACTTCCAAGACCGTGGCTCGGAGCCTCGCTCGCAAACTCAACGGCGGGTCTGTTTGGACAAACAGGCCCCACTTTGTCTCTTGGTCGGGACCTTGACAATGTGACATTTGGGTCCAGGCCGATGAAGTCATGGCTTCATGAGCACAAGCAAACATGTGTTGATCAGGTTTTATCAGGAATGCTCCCAGGGGCCAATAAAAAGTCCCGGTGGGGCAGCCCCGGCCACGAGGAGGCTCCTGTGAATCCCTGGGTTGTTGTGTCCGCGTGGGACACGCCTCCCGTCCTCGGCCCGGGCCCCTCCCCTCGCCGCGCTCAGGCCTCCCGGACCCGTGCCGTGAGTTTGAAAGCTGAGATAAAAGAATCAGCAGAACCCGCGTGAAGTCGGCAACCTGAGATTTGTGTTTGTTGAAATTCTAAGTCCCCGGGGGCCTCCATTATTTTTCAGTATTTTCCAAGAAGGTCGCGCTCGGCGGAGAAGCGTTAAACGGCGGACAGGTGGCGCAGGTGCAGGCCGCTGGACCGGAGCGTTTTGAAAGATGTGCTGTCGATGAAACAGCATTTTTCTCGATTCTGGAACAGAGCTCTGCACACACACACACACACACACACACACACACAGTCGGGTTTGATTGACGCGCTCACACAGGTTTGAGGCACAGGCAGAGGCTGGGGGACGGCCCCGCCCCCTGGCCTGGTTTCACGCCGTTTGTGTCTCCAGGAGCAAAATACATATTGTGAAAGGGAGGATGGGGGGGGGGGGGGGGGGGGCCGAGAAAAACACAAAAGGAGGGGGAGGGGGAGAGAGGGGGGGAGGGAATTGGGGTGGGGGGGGGGGGGGGGGGGGGGGGGGCGCCGCTAACGAGCCACTGAGCGGTTTAACACATGATTCCACATGTTATTATTTCTTATTATCTTTCTCTCGTCCCAGCTTGTCCGGGTTAATCACCTGTGGCGACTCGCCGCTCCGACTGAGGAGAGCGGCCGAGTGCTCAGAGACCTACCGGAGGTCCCATTTTCCACGCAGCTTTTCTCCACTTACAGAGATCTCAGGGAGGGAAGCGAGTCCAAGACTCGAATCCTCGAAGACCAGAAATCCGTTCGCTTCCATTCCCTCTGCATCAGTTTGACCAACACTGGGCACTTCCTGGAAATCACACACACACACACACACACACACACACAGTGAGGAGTGAGCTGCCTCTTAGAGCAGATGAGGGCTGATAAGAGTGTTGTCATAGCTCAAAGGACTGCACACACACACACACACACACACACTCACACACTCAGCCGGTCTGGGCCTGTGGAGGTCGAGCCGTGTATTAAAGTATTGGGTTGCAGCTACTGCTAATCTGCAGGAGAACCCGTCTCCTTCATGTGGGGACTCGTCCCTCGCCCCCCCCCCCCTCCTCCATCATTCCTCCTCTTCTTCTCTTCTTTCTCATAATCGGCCATCAGGTTTTTTCCCCCTCTCTCTCTCTCTCTCTCTCTCTCTGCTTGACCTGTTAAATATCTGCACACATTATCCTGGTCCCCAGAGACTGCACCGCGACACGCATGGCGCTGCTCTGATTGAAATGTTTTGACAACTACTGGATGGATTACATACTGTATATGGATATTCATGGTCCCCAGAGGGAGGTCCGTGGCAGCGAGCCGTTTTGATTTCAGCCCCGTACAGGCATGCGTGGTCCCCGCAGGACGTCTCACCCTCCCTGCGACCTGCTGTCCCTCCAAACCTGGGATCAACCTCTGGATTAAATATTAATCAGGAGGCACAGCTGGCCGTCAGCCACACACACACACCGTGCACGGTGTGTAACCGCAGGGGACACAGACACCTCGCCGAGAACCGGTTTTGTTTTTGGAGCTGAGGATTCTGTCGTTGCCGGAGTTCACATGGTGGGAGGAGCCTCGGCTGAAACCCGAGGCCAGGAGACGCTGATTAGGAATGTTTCTCCTCTCTCTCTCTGAAGACGTGGTTATTTCTGTCCTGCTTGTTGCTGTGAGCGGGCACGGGCTTTGATTTGTTGATGTTACCGCAGCTGGAACGTGTTTTCACACACACACACACACAGCTCTGAAAGGTGCCCTGGCATTGCTCCGCCCTACTCTGGCAGAAACGGGGTCACGCCGGGGTCGTGACCTCACTAAGTTCAAAGCCTCAAACACGTCAAGATAAAGAACTTCCCATTGGAAGAGACGCATCCCAGGCCTCATCTCCTCCTGCTGGGACACGCTGGCGTCCGCTGGCTCTAGAGGTCGCGCTCTAACCTGAAGGTCAGGCTCCTCCACCTGGGACCGTGAGCGAGCACCTGAGGACGAATGTCTTCAGGTTCAAAGGGAATCAGGGACGTGTGTCGGATCCCGATCGTCGGCCATTAGAGATGTGAAAACATGCGAGGACATAATCCAACAACAGACTCATAAAGTTAACGACTCCTGGGCCGAGCCATAAAAACCCTGAGGCGGCGGCGAGGAGGACGACTGCGCCTCCCTGCAGGAGCGGCCGCTCTCCTCCGTGCACTGATCAACGCCGCTCGCCTCCGCGTTTTCCTGGAAACGTGACTCTCAGAAACACGGCGTCCGGCTGCGTGAGCGGTTCCATTCAGCGACTCGGCCGTCCGCCCGCCGACCTTTTGCCCCCGCGCGCATTAGGACCTGACTCGGGCGCGCTCGCCGAGCTCCAAACACGAACCAGATGCAAACAGTGAGCAGGGAAACCCCGTTAACGTGGCGCGACGCTACATGTCGAGGCTTAAACACACAGCTGCCGCGTGGAACATTTATTTAACGCGCTCTGCCCGGGAGAAATCCCCCGCCGCCACGTGCACGCCGACAGTCTGGTGGCAATTTTCTCTTTAATTCAAGTGAGGGGGTAATTTCGTGATTGCGAGGCCGACGGCGGCGCGCTGCGTCAACCGAGACACCCCCCCCCCAGAGAGAGAATATAGGGGCCCCTGCACACACACACAGCAGAGCGATCACGTCCAATTTGTAGGTGGAATTGAGCGCTCGCCGCTGGAGAAGCGGAGCGGGCGCCAAGAACAACACGGCAGCCATAGCGGGATGACGTTTAGAAACAGAGGTGGAATTAATCATCCAGGATTTATCCCAGAGATTTATACCAGCGACGGTTCGCTGCCTTGCTCCAGGGCGCCAACTACATCACCGATAGCGGGCGGTTAACCCGGCGTTGGGGGGGGGGACACGCCGCGCGCTCTGTCAGCAGAAGGAGGGAGGCGAAGGTTCACAGAGGCAGGAGGAGGCGCAGGAGGAGGAACAAGCCACTGGTGCTGGATTTACAAAGTGAGGGAGACAAAAGCAAGAGCGAGAGCAGGAGCCTGACAGTGTGTGTGTGTGTGTGTGTGTGTGTGTGTGTGTGTGTGTACAGTATGTCGAGCATTTCCTTGTCTACATCTGGCCGGCATTTAAGAGGCCCCTGGCTGGGAGCGAGGGATGACACAGAGGAGCGAGGGAAATGAAACAGACGGGAGCAAAAAACAAAAAAAAAACCCTAAAAACTATCAGAGCCGACGTCTACGACCTCGGCCGTGTACTGCACTGCAGTACTCACTACTCAGAGTACTGTGAATGGATATAAATGTTGTTTCTTGACCTCTGCGTGTTCCACCTTTTCTCTCAGGTGACGGAGAACATCATCTCCAAACAAACCTTCATCGGTGAGCACCACACACGCACGCACGCACGCACGCACGCATCATCGCCTCTGACATGCCCCTCCTCCTCTCTCCCTCAGAGGCGAGGACCATGCCTCGCACCTTCAACAAGTCAGGGTCAAAGTTCACGACCTCGGTGGCGCAGAGGCCGTCGGCCCACTTGACCCTCAGAGACACCAGCTCTCAAGGTGAGAAGTGTGTGTGTGTGTTTTGTTTTCCTGTAAACAACAGAGGTGATGCCTGTGAAGGGGGCGGGGCCAGATGAGCCATCAAAGGGCCTTTTACTGTCAGAGACAGAGTCCAGGAAACAGCGGAGGAGGAAGAAATCCCTTAAATATATTGTTTAAATTTAAAGTTATCTTTTTATCTGGGTCTAAACCTTTAATATGAACCGAGGATCCGAGGGCTCGGTCTCGTTGGGGGCTTTTCAGAGAGCGGCGGCTGGAACGCGTCTTAAACGAAGCGAGGAAATCCCTGAAGAATGATTGGGAGCTGAACCCGCAGCGTCAGGGATCAGACCCTGTTGTTTTCTCTGCATTAAACCCCCGTCGGCGCCGTTAGCTCCGCCCCCACCTGAAATATAAGTCACTTTTATTGGGCCGGCATCAGATAAGAATAATTGAGGGCATGTGTGTTGTTAAAGTTGTGAAGCTCTGGACTGTGTGTGTGAGTGTGTGAGTGTGTGTGTGTGAGTGTGTTTGTGAGTGTGTGTGTGTGTCACATTCAGCCTGGTTTTCTCAGAAGGAAGTAACAGCAAGAGGAAATTTGAGGGTGGAACCTTTTGATGTTTTCAGCTCTTGACTAATGATCATAATTAATGCAATTGTGTGTGTGTGTGTGTGTGTGTGTGTGTGTGTGTGTGTGTGTGTGTGTGTGTGTGTGTGTGTGAGTGTGTGTGTGAGTGTGTGTGTGAGTGTGTGTGTCACATTCAGCCTGGTTTTCTCAGAAGGAAGTAACAGCAAGAGGAAATTTGAGGGTGGAACCTTTTGATGTTTTCAGCTCTTGACTAATGATCATAATTAATGCAATGCAAACAATAGCCACACACACACACACTCACACACACAGAATAAGTAAACGCAACACTCCAGTAATTACCTCAGCAATCTAAACTGACCTATTTTATGTTGCTGTTTTTTGAACAGTGAAACTTTGACATTGTGCACACACACACACACACACACCTGATGAGACAACGTTAGTCATTAAAGAAAATACAACGGCCGTATGAATTAATCATTAACTTTCCCAGGTCAACAGGAAACTTAATGTAACCACAACACTAAGAATAAAAAATACGAGCTGCCAGAGTTCAACCTGCCTCCCTTTGTCAAACACGTTATTTTCCACACGGTAAAAACACGCCATCGTCTGAGAGCTCTGACCGACCCCTGCTCACTCTTTCCTCCCCGTGTAAAACTTTGTGTTTCTCACGAGGACCGAGCGGCCGCCGCAATCAAACGCCTGTCACGTTAACGTTTCATACGTCCCTCAGCGTTTTCAAAAACGCGCTGATGGACTTTTATTAAAATTCGGGGGAATGGTGCGTTTCATTGCTGGCGGCTGACAGGTTTAAAACCGCTCGCTGGGTTTTACCGCCGGAGATTTGTCCGCAGTATAAGTTTATTTCCAAGGCTTCGTACTTTTTACGGGAGGTTTTTACGAACGGGCCGATCACATGATGAAGATGTGCTCGCTCTTTTATTTTGAAAGGGTCACAGGAAGTTCAGGAGAAGGACGGACGAAAGTGTTTGTTGTGAACGCGATAAATCCAGAAAACGTCCTCAGATTTGTTAGAACTGCCGACCGGGACCTTCAGGCTGACTGATTAGGATTCAGGGGGCAAAGGTGAAAGGTCACATGGTTTATTCCGCACTCATCTGTGTTTTTTTCCCCCCTCCCCTCCCGCAGCGGGGTTCCCCCCCTTGCAGATCCCCTCGCCGGACCTCCACCAGTCCTGCCGCCACGTGGTGCGCTCCTGGGCCAATCAGAGCTTCGGCGCTCACCTGCACAACATGACGCTGTCCAACGGGAAGCTGCGGGTGCCTCAGGATGGGCGGTACTACCTGTACTCGCAGGTGAGCACAGCAGAGGCGCAGCTCATCTCTCCCTAACACGTTGAAGCGGCGCTCATCGGTGTCTCCGCCCCCCCCCCCCCCCCCCCCCCCCTCCCCCCCCCCCCCCTCCCCGTCTGCAGGTGTATTTCCGTTACCCCTCCCCCGCCAGCAGCGACGGCGACCAGCGCAGCGTGAGCCACCAGCTGGTGCAGTGCGTCTACAAGAAGACCTCCTACCCGAGCCCCATACAGGTAGGCCCCGCCCCTCCGCCCGACCCCCACGCGAGTTTCAGAGCCGCCCTGACCCCGCCTCTCCTCCTCCCGCAGCTGCTGAAGGGCGTGGGAACCAAGTGCTGGGCGCCAGACGCCGAGTACGCCCTGCACTCCGTCTACCAGGGGGGGCTGTTCGAGCTGCGGGCCGGCGACGAGCTCTTCGTCTCCGTGTCGTCGCCGACCATGGTCAACGCCGACGACTCCTCCAGCTACTTCGGCGCCTTCAGGCTCGACCTCTGAGAGGACGGCGGGCGGACGGAAATAAAGACACAGGTGGGGGGGCTTGGATCTACGACGGATTCAGTGAAGGACGGAAGGATCCATGTCTGACGAAGCGGGGGGGGGGGGGGGGGGGTTGTTTTACACACACCCACC